>JANIJU010000001.1:71878972-71951170 GCA_025504685.1 Leucosticte australis | reverse complement strand
GTCCTGGTCCTGGTCCTGGTCCTGGTCCTGGTCCTGGTCCTGGTCCTTGCAGCAGTCCCCTGACTCCAGATCCCACCAACCCACTCTTTTACACCACTTGTTCTTATTGGCTACAGGTGTGGCCTGTTAAGATCAGGCCTGCTTCTAATCTTTAATAATTGGTCCAGCTGCAACTCACTGGAGGATAAGATTACCTTCTATACCACCTTCATTTACCCATGCTGTATCCCCCTACAAGGAAGAGCACTAAAAGCTCTTCAGATTAAAAAAACATGGTGAAAGAGTAGTGTACAGATTGACCCTTATTATTTAGAAGTATAGTTTATTTTCACAATCCCTGGTAATCCCACTCTGTTTCATACAGCAGGAGAACAGCAGAGACCTTTCACCCTTTAGTGACTAGTTGTCCCTTGTAAAAAGAAGTGAGATTAGTCTCTGGCTGAGGAGTCTAATGAATAGCTTATTTGCAGCATGTGGGTTTTAGATTCCTGCATTTTTTCCTTGGCAGACTGTATAAGGCAGGAATATGAAAATTCATGAAATATTACTAGGCCACGGATAAAATCTGTCCATTGTTCTTATTTTATGAAAGAAGAAGATAATTCAATGAAACAAAACAAATGCAAAACTAAAAGATTACCAAAGGGAAGGTTTTTTATGTATTTGATCATTGACTACATTTAAATTATGAAAACTCTTTGTTCTTGCCCTCTTGGTTAGAAGACAATTTTTGTGTCCTCATACACTTATCAAACTGACTGTGTTATTTGAGGTGAAGATAATTAATTTTCAATTTTTTCCTAGAAGAGAAGCTTAATGACTTAGCTGAAATAAATGTATAAGCATAACACACACACATAAAAACTTTATTATAAATCTTAGAATCAGCTGACTGTACACACACATTTTATATAATTTTTGTTAAGTGAAATAACTCTAATCAAGTATAAAGAGATGTGATTTTTCTTTCATCATAAAGAATGGGTTGGCTGAAATAAGATAATTTAAATAAGACCAAGAACACAGCAAGAAAAGAAAGTACTAAGTATGGCTTGCCACAGTCTTAGCACACCTGATTTTACCTCTTCTGATATTCCCATCCTATCTATTTTCCAATCTATTGGAAAGACTTTTAGGTCTAGATGTAGAAAACTCATTGTAGGTTATCCACACTAAACATTAAGTAATATTTCAGTGCATTAAGGGCAACTTGGTAAAATGAATATATAAAGTCAAGACATCAATGTTAAAAAGCCCTGTCTTAAAGTATTTGGGAACATGAATCATCTATATCCATATATAAATGCTGATAAAGCACCAGCTTGTAATCTGATGCCAAGTGACACTGAACAGCTTTTATCTAAATTGGGTAGAGCTTCTCCCTTTGTAGTGACTCTGTCATGGAAAAAAGTAATTCATGTGGTAAAGAAGGCAAACAGGGACTGAAATGACAGATAAGTAGGATAGAAAATCAAGGGTTCAGCATGAGTTTAAAAGAAAGCACCACATTCTATAGTGAAAATTCCTTAGGTACTTGCAGGTAGGTTCATTTTATGCGAGTTCAGTTGTCTTAGGTCACATTTATGGTATAACATAATGTTTTTATTCTTTTTCAGTTCATTAAAAGACAACAAAGTTAATTCTATCTCAAAAACAAGAGTGATGGTTCATAGTTCATCTAAAAAAGCTTGCCTCTTTTTACATGAAGGAAGACTGAGATTCCCATACTGCAGAACCCTAAAATCAGATTTCTGAAAACAAATATCTCTATTTGACATAACTCTAAACCTCTTTTTCTTCCTTTTTTTTAACAAATGAGACGTTGTTCTTGACTTTTTACCTGCACAAAAAAATTAAATTTAAAGGAATTCTTGTCTGTCTGCTTTCTTTTCTTTGGTTTTTAATCAGACTGCTTAGGCATTTTGGAGGCAAGAATAAAATCAAAATAAAATATGCAGTGAGTTAGCTACAGTCTAGTTTCACTAATTATGAAAAAAAGTCTGGAAAATTAATTACAGGTTCAGTGCTTATTTGCAGCTGTGAAGTGAGGACCTAGACTAGAAGATGTTATAGTATTTAAATCTGTTTCCCTGTACAATGTTTTCCATCAGCAGATTAAGCTAAGATCAGTGCAGTGATGCTCAGAGGTCACCTAGTTCCCAGCCACTTGCCATGGGCAAGGATGCCACTCACTAGATCAGGTTGCTCAGGGCCCCATCCAGCTTGGCCTTGAACATTTGCAAGGATGAGGCATACACCATTTCTCTGGATAACCTGCTCCACTACCTCACTAACCTCCAATCTAAATTAGACAAAGTATTTCTTCCTAACCTATAATCTGAATTTAGCCTCTTTTAGATTAAAGTTCTTCCCCCTTGTCCTGTCACTATCTGCCCATGTAAAAAGTCACTCTTCCTTTTTTATAATCCCCCACTAAGTGGTGGATGGCTCTAATGAGGTCCCAGAGGATGGCTCCAGAGGATTATTTTTTCCATGTTTTTCTGGAGGTGGCTGAACACCTGCTTGCATATGGGAAGTGATGGATGAATTCCTTTTTTTTGCTTTGCTTGCATGCAAGGATTTTGCTCCAGTTATTAAGCTGTCTTTATCTCAGCTCAGGAGTTTTCTCACTGGAAGTAAAAAAACCAGATGGGATTAGTTATCTAACTTTAAAAGTACAAGAAAAATATCTCCAGAACTAAGCTAGCCATCCTTAGATCTTTTTATAACCAGTTGAGAGAAAAAAAGTTTTCAAAGGTCATGATTTATCTCAAGGGATATATCTAAAAGTAGGTTAGATCACTTATGCCCTGAAAATATTTGTTTCTTTCCACTGACTGTATATAGAACCAGGAGAGAACAGCTGACACGTCCACAACAGATAAATAGTTTCCTCTTTCAACCCTGTATTGCCTTCATTTCATTCAGATCACAGAGAATCTGAGATACTTCTTTTATCCCTCTCTTCTGAACTTTCTAATTTTCTCTTAATGCATAGAGCCACAGGAATTCAAAGGAAGGTTCTTGATCCAAAGAACAAATTTTATACTTCTCTGTTTGCTCCTTTTTATAATATCACAATTTAGATAATTTTATTTTTATAATTTATGTGTAGTCTCATAGACAGAGAAGGATAATCAAGTATTCTTGGAAGATTTACAGGTAAATTTACAGGTTGCTTAGCAAGTTAATATTTCTCCAAAAAAAAGTTTTCTAAATTCCTCTCCCCAAGAGAAAAAAAAAAAAACTTCATACCTAATAAAAATTCAATATTACTTCTATGTCAATCCTTTCAGATTTCTTCTGAGCACTGAGAATGAAAAATTAGGATGGATTCATATTTAAATAGAATATTTGTTAACCGAAGCAAACTGGACATGCATAAATACGTAGACCCTTATGAGAAGCACATGTGAGTGCTGAGGAAGGTGGTTGATGCCATTGAAAGAACAACCTCAATAATATTTGATCAATCATGGTGACTGGGAGAGGTGCCTGTGGACTGAAGGAAAGGCAGTTTAACTCCTGCCTTAAAGAAAGTGAAGAAGAAAGAACTGGAGAAATACAGCTCAATTAGTCCCACCTCAGTCCCTGGGAGCAAATAACCCTGGAAATCATTTCCAGGCACATAAATACCAAGAAAATCATCAGGAATAGTTAACATGTATTCACCAAGGGGAAATCAGGCTTGACTTGATAAACTTACATAATGAAATATCTGTCCTGATAGATGAGAGAAGAGAGTGAATAGTCTACCCAAACTTCAGTGAGGCATTTGACTCTGTGTCTCACGGGATTCTCATAGCCAAGCTGTTGGTATATGGGCTGGGTGAGCAGACAGGGAGGCAGACTGAAAACTGTCTGAGTGGCTGTGCCCAGAGGATGGTGATCAGCAACATGAGGTGTAGCTGAAGGCCAGTAACCAGCACTGTACCCCAGAGGTACTGGGTGCAGTCCTATTCATCATCTTCGTTAATGGTCTGGGTGGTGGGACAGACTGAACCCCCCCCAAGCTGACAGATGGCACCAAACTGAGAGGAGTGGGTTATATGCCAGAGGATTGTGCTCTCATGAAACAAGGACTGCAACCTGTTCTAGTGGGGAGCATCCCTTCCCAAGATGGTGGGTTTGAAGCTAGATGATTTTTAAGGTCCCTTCCAACTGAAGCCTATCTATGATTTCTAAGATTTCTATGATTACTTGGAACAAATGTAAGAAAGCAGCTCAATAGACTGTTTTTAAATGTTTTATCAAGTTTAGTATGCTTAGAATTAAGGCCCATGTAACTTAACAAAAAAGAGAAATAAAATATGTACGAAACAATATAGAAGGTGGTAACTCTCAACCGATTTGTTTCAATAGAAACAAATTATTTCCCTCCAATTGTGTAGCTGTGGCTATTGACAAGAGAAGAAACTGACTTTCTCCTACTTTTTGATGTTTTTGGCCAAGCTACATTAGTTTGCCCAATTCACTAGACATCAACATTTTATCTATTGGTCAAGTTTGTTGTTCCACTATTCATTTTTAAATAGACACCCTAGCTAGGTATTTTCAAGCATATATTACTGGCACTGTAATAGAGACAGTAGCCTTCAATCAAGTTTGGTAACTTAAGCGTGCAACTTGAAGCCACTTAGTGTGCATGGCCACACTGACTTATGCAGTTCAGTTCTAGATTTTCCACCTAATTTAGACTAAAGAGGTAGGTATCCTAAATAATCTCTGTACAGGAGTAAGAAAGTTAATTAATCAATACAATTGCAACTCCAATCAAGCAAAATAAGTTCCAGTGATTAATTATTTCAGAAAATAGCTGCAAGGATCTCGATTTAAGCCATGATGCCTATGTAAGGATTAATTAGTTACCATAATGGTTTGGTCAAGCTGAGCAGACTAATCCAAATGGCAGTTTTGTCTCATTCAAATACAGTGGCATTTCTGGTATTCAATTTATGTGGTAAAATCTTTGTTAGTATATTGCAAACTGTGAGAATGGGACACCATGAGAGGTATATAATTATTCCTTGGTTTTGTTTGCTTATTAATCTTTTCCCCATTCACAAGAATGTCTTCTTTTTTTAAACTAAAATACCAGACTTGGATACCAGTATTTGTTACTCAACATCACATAGACTTTTCTTCTGAAAGATCTTTCTTTAGAAGCTTGCTTTAATTGCTTTTTTTTCTTCTTCTTTTTCTTTCTCAGTCAGTACTGCTTCACCATATGGCAGTAGGCTTTTAACTAATAAGTTGGCACTTAGAGAAGAAAGGGATGAATATTGTTTATGGTTAACTTTATATCACAGGTGCACTTCCAGATAAAAAGAGTGTGTTCAAGTGCCAGCAAGGCATAGCACATTTGATTATGCTGCTTGCCATCTCAGAGAAACAAGCAAGGACTGAATATTCAATCTTGACATACTTTAAACTACATTATTTTCCCTCATGTCCATAAAATATCTTTAGTATCAAAGTGAAGAGAGCTTATTAGTCTTCACTAAAAATCTCAAGGAAATGCTTAATCATGATAGATCAGGGTCTGCGAGTCTTGGGGAAAGGTATTTTATCAAAGCATTTAGATGAAATGCTTTTTGGAAAGCTTGTTCTTAGGAAAGTAACCTATTGTTTGCTTCAGCTGGTAATTCTGCTTATGTTACATGAATAGAATAACTAGAATTACTTTGTGGGTGCAATTTACTCGGTGGCTGTGATTATTACTTCTAAATGCCACCTCACTGTTGGAAGCTCAAGTTGGCACAGTGGGTCAGGCTAAGATGAAGATGACTATCAGCCAATATAATCCTCAGAAGAGCTCATCTGAAACTCTACATTAACATTTAAACTTGGTCATACACCTAATTGTGCAAACTTGATGGACTTAGAAAACTCAATTAGAATATCCCCTGGAGGCTACTTCTGATACAATCACATGAACAACATTAAAACCTTCTGAATACAAAAAGGTGGATAATATTTGGGGGGAAAAAAAGAGTAAGTTTGCAGAAATCAAGGATGGAATTCAATTCCAGGTCATATACTCCTAGACTGAAGTTTCTAGATGTGGTGCCTGTTGGTTATAAGTTTATGCTTTCAGGATACTCGCATTAAAACAAACCAAAAGTTCATTGGTTTCATCATAGGAGTCTCAAAAATACTTGAAGCTCATTAGAGTAAGCCACCTGTCTGCATGCTGGTAAAACCCAAAGACCCTGGTCTCCTCTAAAATCTGTGTCAGATCCTTCAGGCTTACAAGAGGGCTTCAGATACTTAGCCACTATTCATGCTTTTACACAGTAATGTTTCACCCCTATTCAATATTGTTGATGGATTCTGGAGATCTAAATTGTCCTACAAGAAGCTTAATTGTTTCAATGGAATATTGTTACTGATGGTCTTCATCAGTAGCAATCCTAGCGTGCTTCTGCAAAATTTTCATTATGGAGAACTTCACTTGTCAGTCTTGGAAATGCAAATTCAATTCAGTATATTACTTTATCCCTAGGTATTGTCTTTTGTCCTCACAACATGATATAAAGATCATCCTTTGTTTATGGAGTTAAGATCTAATGGAAATGTTCATAAACAGCCACCCCAAATCTATGAAGCATGAGAATCTATATTTATTAAAATAATTGCACTGAAAGATTTATCAGGTGAGTAATGTCTTTTCTCACTTAAAAATTTACTACCAGAGGAATTCAGTTTGATATTTGAAATAGTGGCATGTTTTATAGTTATTCTTTCTGTCTATGCCTATAAAAGCCAGGGATGTTTAACACCTCTCCTGTTGAGCAGAAGATGAAATAAAATGTAAAGATAAGTGTATATAGATACAGAGTATTATTTGCTCTGAGCTGTAACAGCTGTGTTACAATCTTTACTGCCATGAATTCCAGATGGAAACAATGTTGTAATCCATGAATTTCCTGGGGAAAAAGAGGCTGCATGCCCTTAGAAAAAAGCTACCCATATCAATGCAAAAAGAAAATTCCCCAGTTTGGTTAAATAAATCTGATTTGTTACAAGGAGGGCCCAAAATCAGCAGCTTTTTGTTGTGTTTTTTTAAGTTGAATAATGAAGCAATGACTCATGCCCAAGGTACTACACAGGTTTTGGAGAGATGTGTTGATATAAAAGCTGGAGTAATACAAGTGAGTCTAGACTGTGTTTTAAAATATACTGCAGTCAACACTTTATCAAACCCTTAACAAAGCTGGTTTAATAACTGCTTAACTTAACTTAAAGCTTGTTGTAAACCTAAGCTAGTGAGGCATTGTTTTTTATCAAACCAAGCTTATGAGGGAGAGCAAACGGAAACTTATGAATATTGTTAATCTATGCTGACTTTGATTTTCAGGCAAAATGAAAACAGCTTCATAGGGGGAAGAGCTGCATTTGGAAAGATTTTTCCTTTCACCCTGCAGAGGAATTTGTTACTTCTTGTGTATTTTTCCTTGAAAACATGAATCTGTTGCACGGATTCAGGAAGAAAGCTACAAAAGTAAATATTAAAAAAGGTATCACTTGAACTATTTCTGCAAAAAATATTTTTCTCATTTAAACTTAAAAAGTTGAGACTTTTGGGGTTTTTTTCCTTTCATCATAAAACTGAGTTTCTAAGATGGAAACTTTTTGACAGCTGATGCAGAAAAAAACAAACAAAAAAGCCCAACCCATCACTATGTATATCAGAAAGTTTTATTTAATTTCAGTACATCTTTTTTATTATAAAATGATTGGGTCTGTGTCCTGCATTGAAATGAGCTGTCATGGATCAGGAATGGTACTCTTCAAACCACACTGCCCTCCTCTTGCCACCTGTGGAGGGATGGAGGAGAGAATTGGAGGCACAAAAGGTAATAAAGGTCTCAGCTTGAGATAACAATTTACAGAACCAGCAAAGAGATCAGAAAACAAACAGTAACAACAAGACTATTAATAACAAAAGTGCCCAGGAGAGAGGGGAGTGGTTCACATGCAAAACACTCAGAACCTGAATTACCCTGATCTCTTCCTCCGCCACACATACACAACCAGAATTCCTTCTCCTGGAAGGAGACTCCGCTCCTCCCACCTCTAGCAAAGACATGAAGTGGTACAGAATAGCTTCTGTGTCCTAGCTATGCCCCCTCCTTAGCAGATTCTGCAAAAATTCATCCTGTCCTGGCCAGAAACAGGACATAAACTTAATAATTATATTCATTTATAACTAGGAGGAATTCTTCATGCAATCAGTCTAAAGCAACTGACCCAGACAAACACTTTATATTTTAATGGTATTATAGAAAAGTAAATTACATGAAATATTTTTGTTATTAAAAATATCATAGGCCACACACACACTCAAAGTGTGTCCTCACAGGGCAATAGTAAGAAGTGGAGATGTCAAATAAATATTCTGAAAAAAGCTTTCCCTCGCAACAAGTAAAAAATAGACACTTTAAACTATGAGTCATCTGGCTTATTTAAAGTCTGCTTTAAAGAAAAGATTAAATGTAACTAAAAATACTGACTCTAAATAAAGATTAGATATTGACCTTAAGAATACATGTTTACATGAGAGACATTTAGACAAATTTGTCTCCAGACTCCAGACATGCGAAATATTCCTCCCCCACTAATCTTTAAGGATTAGTAAATTTATGTCTGGGTTTTATATGGGTTACGTTTGTTTTGGTTTGGCTTGTTTATTGCCTTGGGTATAACAAGTTTTTAGCTGAATTTATTTTCAAAATCTGAAGGAACACACAATGATTTCTTCAGGATGTAAGTCAATATCGAAATACTAAAATATATTGCCTTATGTGACTCATCTCCAGCATGAAAGAAAACAAAGCTAACTGAGGAGACAGAACAAGTATTTCCAAATCCAAGCAATTTCAAGGACTCTCAAAAAACCTCCAAACACAGAAGCTGAAAAAGTTTGAAAACATTTCAATGTCTGAGAAGCTCAAGTCTAAACATGACAACATCGAGGAAGATTTTTACACATTAATAAAGGAAAGATAATAAATGCTTTAGAAATTTCTGTTAATGGTACAAAATATGCTATTCTCTGACAGAATTTTTCTCTCCTTATTAGTCATGCTGAGAAAACATAGAATTTAAATTAAAATGGTATTAGTTGTAATGAAAAATGGAATAGAAAATGTTAAGAACCCATTTTTAATGTTTGTTTTGTCTACAATTGACTACAAAAGCATTCATTTTTGACAGGTGGTATTGTGAAACAGAGGTAGAACTCTTATTTATAGCATGAAAAAAAGCATTGAAATATATATGCAGACTTGTCCTGGGAAAATAGAAGATAGGAGAAACCATTTTTTTCTACAAACTGTAAAAGTATAGACTTAAGAACTCCCAATTAAGTACGGAAAGGAAATTTTGCATGTATGACAACCTCTGATTTGAAAGTCAGTTTGAGCAACTGCATTGGCAGATGAACTTTTCCTGTGAGAAATTGCAATAATTAGGCTACAAAAATAACTTCTGAAGAGGCAGTACTTATATAAATAGTATTATGCAGGATGAGAGTACAGAAATAAGACTTTGGATCTATGCATGTACACAGTGAGAACTATAAAACTATTGTTGTCTGAGATTCATTGTTGGCAATTTCTTGAAGAAAACCGAGGCTAGTGACATGTAAATGTAAAAAACTCATAAAGCATGGTTCACACTTGCTTTTGACTTGCTCAGTGTTTTATTCTAAGTATATAGGATTTTGGCAGCAACAACACATGTAGAATATTTTTGGGTATTGGCATAGTATAATCAACTATTCAGTGCATTATATTAATGAAACATTTAAATTCTGACTCAACCTTATAAAACTGTAAAAGTTTAGGAACTGAGATTTTTTTGCTCCTGCTTACATATTTTAAGAATCAACCCATCACCTATTGCTATGAAATGAAATGGAATTCTATGAGGAATGACGTATTTTCCCTTGCTGAAGAATCTTATGGCACTGTGTTTCACAGATTATATGTCTGTATGCTTTCTTCTTAATAACATAGAAGTAAGGCTACAAAGAATAGTAAGGGTCCTTACTGTAGAAGCAAGGGTGTCTTTTACAAGTGAAAAATGAACATTATAGCCTGGAGGAATCCAACACATCAACCAAGTCCAATGTCCACTTCACCAGTCAGCAGGCATTCAGCTGAATACAAAGAACAATTTCTCAGCGTGAATCTCACGAAGAAATACTGCAAATTCATTACAGTACAGATGTTTAGCATACCAAGCATATGGATAATTAAAATATCTTGAATGAACAGACCCAGGTCAAAACACATAATACAGAAATAAATTGTGAGAAAATAGCATTCAAAGAAATCAAATGAAAAATTCCTAATGTTCTTGCTGAATTGGTTGAACAATACAGATAAGTAAGGGATATTTTTTGGCAAAAACCTTCCTATTCATATATAGGTGTAGAGGTTGGCTAGAAACATTAACTTAACATCCAGCACTTGGTGCTGGTATTTACGCCTACACTGCTTATTCCATGGGAATGAACAGAAGGGATTGTTCTGCAGATGTTGATGTGAATATTACAGTTGAAAGAATATATATTCTTGAAATTGTTGGCAGCCACATAGTGTAAGTTCAGATGAATATTTTTTCCAAAGAAAATTTTAAAAAGGCAGTTGTGATAAACATGTGGTCAATTATTCTCAAACAGACCAGTGTAATTCAAGTTGCAGCAAGATATTTTCCTTCTTGTGAGTTCTCTTTTATTTCCACTTACAGTGTTTCATGAGTTGTTTTAAAATGTTTTCCATCATTACATTTACCAAAACAACCTAGTACATAGTGATGCAAATTGGAATTCTCAGTCTTCTGTGACTTCCATCCTTAAGTTTCTTAAATGAAAAATTACTTTTTTTTTTTTTCCCAGTCAGGGAGTGTAAAAAGTACTATAAGAATGTTGGTACTCATGATGAATTGGGCTGAAAGTCCCATAAGTTATATTACATATTTTAAATGATTATACCCTCTTGATGAACTGGTTTTTGTACTGCTGCATGACACTTCACTGAACCATGCATTACTTGATTTTTTTCAGTTTCTGAGCATCACAGAATGAAGTCCAGATGCTCAGAAGAAAAAAAAAAAAAAAAAGGAAGAGAAGGACGAAAAGGAAAACAAAACCAAACAAAACAAAAAAAACCCACCCACCCCCACAAACAAATGAACAAAAAAAAAAAAGAAAAAGCTCCCCACATAAACCACAATCCTAAAAGATCATGAAACTCTAAAGTATATTTATTTTCGGTACTATATAAAAGGAAGAGGAAAATGTGACTAAATGCTTTATATAAATCAGGTCTCTGTTATCTATCTAACACCCATTTTTACCATATTATCTCCTCCTGAGATACTGCTGTTGCCTAGTAGGGAATCAGACATACCATGCCCTGTGGTGATTAATTTCCCTTAATGTTAAAGAAGGAATCTGTAGACACGACATTAGCAAAAGCTGCAACTTTTTATCATGTCATTTTGCTATCATCTGTCTTTGCTCCCTGGTCCCGCAAAACCCCATAAGGCCACTTTCCAGTCTCATACTATAAATCCTCGGTCTAGTTAGTACAGGTGAAGGATAGTAACAGTTAATCTGCTTCATTTGTCCCTTGCACAGTTTCATTCCGAAAATTAAAAGTTTAGGATTTTTTTTTTCCATTTTGCTATTGCAAGCAAGAGAACTAGATTCTAGGTAGAAGATCTGCTGCTGTCTGCCAGATATTGTTGTTCTGATTTGCCATTACATTATTGATTAAACCCTTGTCAGTTCGGGAAAAAATATCACAGGTAGCTACATTTGAAGAAAAGGATAAGAATTCCTATGTTTTCCCATTAAAATTTCACTTTTGTTCCAAAACACAGAGAATTGTACTGTTCTGTGCATAATTTACTTACATCTAAAACACATATTTTCAATCTTTGAAGTTCTCTGGTTTTACTTCTACCAAAACTCTGCATATATTTAGGAAGTAGTATATTGCAGGTCTAGGAACACTTGCTGATGTTTTCAACACTAGATATTTAGATCTTTGATTTAGAGCTTTCATTTATCTTTAAGACCATATGTTTGATATTATATTGACAGCTATTGGCAGTGAGCTTTTCAGTAACACAAAAAAAATTACATTAAGGCAATGTAATTGCCTTCCATGAAGTAAGAACCTCTTCATCTATCAGACCCCTTTTACTGGGTTGCTTGAAGGAAATTCCAAATGTGAGGTTTCCTTTGCTGTCTTGGCCCCTGATTTTCACCCATTATCTCTCAACCTGTTCATTACTGTTTTTGAAAGACTATTCTGTGCAGTCAGTCCATACTTCTACAAAGAGAAAAATGCTTCTGCCTCTCCTTCCTTCCCTGTCTCTTCTGAATGGTTTGTAGCTGCTCATTGCAGTGTTTCAGTGATTCAATTCATTCTGGCACTTTTTCATTGATAGCAGGCAGGTCATGTTTCTAGATGGGCAGTGGCTATCAACTTCTGGTTGTTAGCCATGCATTGATATAGAGTTGGGACTCATATGTCAACTTCTTAGAGGAAAGTGTCCTAATTCTTTTGAAGCATTGCACAATAGTTTTTCCCCTGTTAATTTCTAGAATATCAGGAGAGCTTGGGCCTTTGTTACTCAAAACTCCACACCCTCCTAAATCTAGTTAAAAACTCTAGTTAATAAATCTGGCCAGTTTGTACTTTATCCTCATTTAAAATGTTTTTTGTAAGTTTATTTTTCCAAAAGAAGGAGTTTTCAGTTTTTCAAAAACAAACTAAACAAACAACCAATATTATTTATTTCTTTTATGAAGTGTCTCAGAGGTTAGAAAATTCACTAAAAAGAAACAAACTGCTAAATCTTTTCACATTTCCAGGCTCCCCTTAGCACCTTGCTTTAAATATTAATCTGCAGCTCACTCTAATTGAATATGACAGTACAAAGAACCTCAATTTCTCCCATACAAGTAATTAAGAGTCACACCTGTGGCAAGATTAAAAAATAGTCCTTGGAAAAAAAGTCCTTGGAGAATGAAACTCTTCAAACATATATTCAGGATATGCACATGGACAACGAAGTCTGTTTTCCTGGAATGTTCTTAAACAAGGATTGTTCTACCAATCTTTTGCTTGTTTGTTAATTTTCTGTTCTTGACAGATATTGAATGAAATACACATGCCAAAGATTACCTTTCTCTCTGGAAAGCACCTTAACCACTAGACAAATAAGTTAGGATAAGTGGAATATTAAAGGTGAATATTTTCCCTTCATATCTTATCCTATCTGATGCTTGCCATAAAAGACATATGCTTATGCTGGTTTGTATTTTCTCAAGTAGAGTTACAAGTCATTTCTCTGGCAGTTTAAATGAATCTGATTTTATTTGAAATAGATTGAAGTACTAACATGGCCAGTCACCTGTCTCAGCTGAAAGGTTTGACTGACAACAGGAAATGCAGACCCAGCAACTTTCTGATTTGACTGCTAAAAGCATTCCTTAGAAAATGGTTCTAAACACACCCTTTAAAGATAAAGACCAACAAAGGTACAGTTAGTCCCACAGTCTGTTTGCATATGTAGCTCCATGTCTACAGATTTCCCAGTCTGGCCAATGTGTTCTGTGCATGCTCAGGGTGTCAGACCTGACACGTGGCATCAGTATTGGACTAAGGTGACTGTAAGTAAGACCTATTTCCTTTTGGGATAATGTCATTATCTACATGTTTAATCCCTTTTTAAGGAGAATTGCCTAAACATTAAATACACATTTTTTAAAAATGCCAGATCAGATTGGGTAGTGAATAAAAATGTAATCTTGTCTCACAAAAGTTTTATGCTGTCATTTTTCTTCAACAGGTCCCATGTAAATTTATACATATCCTCAGACCTACTCGATATATTTTGCATTTGTGATGCCTTTGGAAAGATGTGTTCCTTCTTTCTTTAACGCTTTTATTTTTCCTTTTCTTCCCTAAAGAAAAAGTTCTCAGGTTTTAAAGGCTTCCTTCAATAAGTAGCTAGGAATAAGTAATCATGCCATAGAAAGAAGCAAGCCTTGGGTTGCTAGAGGCATAGCTCTCAATGGGATTTTTTTCATGCGTACTTATTGTATAAACAGAGCAGAACAGAGTGTAAGTTCAAGTCTGTTCATTATCATGACTTCTAGCATATAAGTGTCTAATTAATTAAATGCAAAAAAATAGTGCTTTTTGTTCATAACCATAAAATATCCTTGACTGGTACTAACATTTTGAACCCAGATATTTTTCTAACTCATTTTTTCTATTGACATCAATGCTTTTCAAATGTGGCTCCATAAAATAAAATATTACTGATGTTGTAGGTCTGCAAAATGCATCAGATCAAAACTGCTGTTTGGGATTAACTTCTGATGCAATTATCACCCAATGAGCACACCAGGATACAGCTATAGGCATCCTTCACCTATAAGATCAATCTGTGTCAACCCACATATTTCCTGTGAAGTTTTTAAAATCCGTTTAGTTTTTTAAGGTTATATTCATTTTATCACCTTAGAAATACAGGCTGAAGTGCTGAAATTGAATCCATGGTGGTTCTACCACAAATGTTTCTCTTAAAAATGTGCTTTTCAGTTATCTTTTAATGCTTCAGTGGAGACTGAAGTTGTTTAAGTTCCTATCTCTTTGAATTGCAATCAATCCAACCTTTCTCACTTTCATCTGTGTGACTCTAATTGAAATAAGCCTCAACACATATTTTTTTCCACAGCTGCTTCCACTGGCTTTTCTTTTACTTGATGTGATTTATTTCTCACAGTCCTAGAGGCTTCTAGCAATGTTTGAGTCATGCTTCAGACTGTCAAAAGTGGTGGTATACTGTCTATTAATTACTGTCTCTGCTGTCATTCACATTAGTGCCCAAAGGAATCTTCATAAAAAATTCAGCTTCTGTAAAATATTCCAAAATATCCATTAATATCCAGAATTGGTCAAAAGACATTCATGTTTTTTATTATTTTATTTATTTAAAGTAAAATTAAAAATTAAACTTTCTAGAAAGGTATTTGGTAATTTTGTGGTTTAAAAATCTTGTCTCCACACCCACAAAGGAACACAGATAGATTATGGCAGATGAGGAGCCCCAAACATACTCTGCCTGGCTCTTCCCAGGCCTGTCACAGGGATCATCAGCCCAACAAAGGTCCATCTTCACAAGTCCAGAGAGTACAGGGAAGCACAATGGCAAGCTGGAAACCTAACATGATAGCCTCAGCCTAGAATATCCAAGTGTGAAACCCATCAGGAGGAGTCAAGGGGAGAGCTTCTCCAGAAAGCTTTCCAGACTGATGGGGGGTGATGCTCAGGGGCTGTGGGGACCATTGTAACATACAGTGGAAGAGCATTTTGAGATTGCACAAGACTCATTTTGGGATACTTAGAGGAGGTACAAACAGCAGTAAAAGGGAGAGGGTTAGATGATTTGAGGAATAACAATTGTGGGAAACAAAAGGATAAGGGAATAGAAGGGAGGAGCTGTTTCATGTGCTTGTCTGTCTATGCCCTGTGCCTGATCAGAGACATCTGTCATGACTTCCCATTAAATTCCTAACTCTAACCTGTGAGAACTCTTGGTCCTGTGAGTATGAGGGTGTGGGCTGATCTCTGCTTTCAGCTGTTTTCCAGTAAGGGCCTCTCATATATAAGTGCCTTTATGGGAGTCTGGGTTGCCAGCAGCTGGAGTGAGAGCAGATGAGCCTGAGAGTCTGTGGCTGAAGTGAAGGTCAGGCTGAATGGCTGAGCCCAGTGGTGCTGTTTGTTTTCATGCCCCTGAAATGACTGTGTGAGGGCTGGGGCAGTTGCCCTTGTATGCATGTAAGTAAATGTGTAGATACCTCTGTCTGTGTGTGCATGTGTGTGTGGTTTGTGTACTTGTGTCTGCTGAACATTTTCAGCCTCTCTGTGGCTGGGACCTGGGGCTATGGAGCCTCATCTCTCTTGGTCTGTCAAATCCTCAGTGGAGTATTTTCCTCTAACAATATTACATATTAAAAATTGGATTTCAAAGCAATATTCCAACTTGGGATATTTTTCGTCATTTTCAATACACGACATTACTTTTCTCATTTTATCATCTGTTAGAAATATTTAGTCTGTCCTACTACTGACATTTTATTTTATTATCTTATTCTAGACAATAGGGTGGCTGTAGTTTGAAGATTTAATCCTCTACTTTGATAGAATCACTGACTACTGGTTACTAAAAATGCTTTAATAGATAGACTAAAAGAAATACAATATGAAAATACTTTCTAATACTTTGACAGAAACAAATAAAAACCCAGAATCTATTAGCAATATTTTATTTTTGTAAAATAATGTGTAATGATATTAAGAAAAAAGTAATTCCAAAATTCATTTTAAAAATGAAAAGTTAGAAAAAGGAATTACCTGAAATACTTTCTACAAAAAAATATTAATTTAATTCATCCTCTCAATGTTATTTTGTTCCTTCCTGCTCTTTCAATCTGTAGTGGTTATGTTAATACTGATTTATAGTAATTTTAAGTACATTTTAGAGTAAGCAAAAATATTTAGAAAGTTTATCTCAACTCAGTTTTTCAGGTCTAATTGGAATTCATATAAAAAGTATAATTAAGAAAGTGAAAATACATTTATGTTATGTAAAAGAAAGAGAACTTGAGCTTGAATCCATTTATCTGCTGTTAAAAGAAAAGAGGTTTAAATTTCTTTAAGAAAGGACTATGCAAAAGAAATTATGTAAATGTACATAGATATTTTTAAAAGAAAGCTGGAGAAGGGAAGCTACAAACACTCTCAATTCAAGAAACATGAAAGAATACAGCAGAGTTTTAGTTTCAGACAGGTTCTGCAGTCTTATCAGTGTTAACTGACTTACAGCTTTTGCAAAACATATTTCCACTTGTTTGAATAAGCTGTAAAACCTTTCCTTTACAGTTTTGTTAAGTTTTTTTATTAGAGATTTTTCACAGAATCCTGTAAATTTTTGAAAAGGAATAAATGCAGGTTGCTTTTGCTTGGCATGGTAGTTATTTCTTTTTCTTTTTTACTTACATATCTCTCCTCAAAGGGCTTGAAAGTGGTTTTTATTTACAGAATTTGATAGTAGCCTTGATGCTACAAGTTTGAATAAAAGATGGGAGTCTTAATGCATCTTGAAAAGCATTTGAGAATCATAACTTAGCAACTAATTTACTTGTAATAATTTTCTACTACCACATCACATAAGTACTTTGCAGAATCACAATTTAAGACCTTAAAATATTGCTATCTTATCTTACATGGAGAGAAACACAAAGCATTCTGAAAAAAAAGCAAAAGTGAGCAATCTGTATGAAATGGTCAGAATTCACAACAATGTAGCTAAGAGACAAGAACTTGTATACTATCTATATAAATTCTTCTGATTGAAATTTAATTTATAAAACATTAAAGCACTTCAAATTTTAAAAGAGAAATATTGGTCTTAATTATGTCTTGGATAGTTTTGTATGTAATGAGCAACTTTTCAGTACTTTTTAGTACATGAGCAGGAATATGAGACAATAAAGTTAAACTTTAAAAAATCACTACTGGACAATACATATTTTTTCAAAGATCTAAACATCATATTTAATGATAAAGTAATTTTTAAATTACCTTTAGAAGGCCAAGTGCTGCTAAGTAATGTTTCTAAAACACAGATGGTCTAAAACTTTTCAACAATGAAGATCTATCAACTTGCATTATCACATTACCATGAGAAATAAATATGGATTTACATTAAAGTTATCTCCATTTTTTGCATGTAAGAGCTATAATTTATTTATTACATACAATAAACAATGAAGCATTAACACAGCTATGTGGCTTTCTATTTCTAAGCACAAATGTTCTAATTATAATTTCTTTTCAATTAAAATGGTTCACCTAAACCTCTATCTGAATAAGTATTGCATTCATGAAAACAAGGAAAACAAGCAGTTTTTCAATGGCAGTACCTAGAATATTGGAAAAAAGATAATTACAAAATAATTACTATCACATCATATCTTGAACAGTTAGAGGCTTAAAGGATAACAACTGTACTCATGAAAGTTCCATTTCTTGAACTAGAATAATTTAGAACATGTATTCCATTAAAAATAAACATGTTTTAGTTTCGGGTGTCATCCTTCAGAAAAGAGTAAGCAGTACCATGAATATTTATTTATTGCTGAATTCTGAAGATCTCACAGGGGAATATTTTCATACATAGGTATTTATTCTTCAAAATATTGCTTGGAGAGAACAGTGTGAAGAACCACCTAATTTTTATTTTTTCAGAAAAAGAAACTAAATACAAATTGTGGCAAATTACAAGTTTTGTAATTTAAATGTCTAAATACAATCAAGTGTTGAAATTTAGGTCCTTAAATCTTGATGTCAGCACAATTTGAAATCTTCAGGTGTTTCATGTCTGACCACTACCTACTGCTATAGGAAGGTGCGATTATTTTATAAGGGTTTTATCTGGCAACCCAGACAGAGGTGCCCTATGTGCTAGCAAATAATAATTGGCTTAAAACCATGAAAGTTAAGGCCAATAAATTCAGCTGAATATGAATTGAAGAACTAGTCTTATAGCTACATTGACAATTTTAGGAGTTTAGGCCCAAATACACAAAACCTATGAAGTGAAAGAGCAAATCTAAAACATTAACATGACAGGGACTCAAGTGTCCAACATTAGATGGGGGAGAGAATGGCAAAGGTAAATATGATAAATAACATTGAAATAAAGACAGTTTAATAGGCAAAACAGAAGTTGGGTTCACAAGCAAAACAAAGCAAAATAAGGGATCCATTCACTGCTTCCCATGGGCAGAGAGGTGCTCAGCTACCTCCAGGAGCGCAGGGTCCCTGCAATGGTTACTTGGGAAAACAAACACCGCCGCTACCAATGTCCCCCCTTCCTCCTTCTCTCCCCACCTTTCACTGCTGACCATGGCACTGCGTGGTATGCAATTTTCCTTGGATCTGTTGGGGTCAGCTGTCCTGGCTGTGTCCCCTCCAGGCTTCTGGAGCACCTTCAGGCTCTTCACTGGCAGGGCTGTGTGGGGCAGAGACAGCTTTGACACTGTGCAGACACTGCTCAGTAATGAGTAGGACATCAGTGTGCTCTCAGTACTGTTCTCAGAACAAACCCAAACCACAGAAACATAGCATCTGCTAAGAAGAAATAACTCTACCCCAGCCAAAACTGGTACACGTTGGTGTTTTCTTTATTCTCCTACAGAATAAAAAAAAGAAAAGGAAAAAAAAAAAAAAAGAAATGTAAGGATACAAGAAAAATTACTTTACAAGGATGCACATCATTATCATTTAAAACCCTTGTAGAACATACTCTATCAGAGGCATGGTATTACTTCAAAAACTAAACAACATCCCCCAACATTTTTATGTAGCAAGCAATACTTTTGAGGAATAAATACAAACATTTCCTTCATTTTCTTCTAAACTGTTTTATTATTTCATTAAATCAAATATGATAGGTGCTGCTCTGGTTTGAAAATATCTTGCCTGAGAAAAAAAAAATTACCACAAATATGAGTAAAGTCCTGTCATGCAGAAATCACTTGGAAAAACATGGACAATATCAATGAGTTTTCTGCAGATGCTAACTTTTTCAAGTAAAGCCTTGCATAATGATGGATAAAAAAATATATTGTGAACATGTACCTCTTAACTCTTTCCTAAGAGGATTTTGTTATTGCATATATAGCAACAGCCCCTATTTCTGAAAAACTATATCAGTCCCAATGAGACACATAAGTTGAGCTGTCCTAATAAAAATAGCAAGAATCAATATTGTTTGATGTAAGATCTAGAATTTAAAAGTAATTATCCTAATAACTTCATTTTCATCATTAAATTGGTTCTTCTTGTTTGTTTTTTTTTCTCTTATCATTTATTTTTAAAAGAGAAAGTAAGAAGACTGAAGTATTTGTACTCTTTCAAGAATATTTTGAAATTTTAAGAAAAAAATGAAAATATTAATCTGGTGAAACATCATATGTATATGTATGTATGTATGTATGTATATATGTATATTATAGCTGACTATATCATTCTAGATCCCTCTCATAGGTAATAGAGAGAAAAAGAATATTTGGGTTTCAGTTTACCTTATGACACTGAAGTGGATTGACCTTGACTTCAGCAGGGCAGGTGGAGAAAATAAAATCGAAAAATCTTCAAGGTAAATAAAAAAAGTTTATTGAAGAGAAGGAAAGGCTGCATGAAGAAGTGTAACAAAAAAAGAAAACTTATTTTCTGCTTCCCATCAGATGATGATGTCCAGCCACTTCTTGGGAAGCAGGGTCACATTACCCATGGCAGCTTCTTTGGGAGACAAACACCTTAACAACAAATGTCCCTCTCCTCCTCCTTTCTCTTATATTTTATTGCTGAGCATGACATCATATAGCATGGAATATCCATTTGGTCAGTCTGGGTCAACTCTCCCAGACTGACACTACTACCAGACCTCTCCCACGGCCACTCCTTGAACCTTCCTGCCCACCCCTGCTCTTCTGGCCTTTGGTGGTGCTAGCAAGTTGGAGAGATAGCCTTGATGGTGTGCAGCAGTAGCCAAAACCCTGATGACTTATCTTATTTGTTTTACTACAAACACAAAGCACACCACTATGAGGGCAGCTGTAGAGAGAGTTAACTCCTTCCCAGCCAGACCCAAAAAAGAAGCATTGAAAAGGAGGAAATTAGTAATATTCTGCAGGCACCCATTTCTACTTTTATAATATATACCTTTGATGTGAAAATTAATTGAAAAGAATCCTCCACCCTAAATACCTGCCATCAAACCAGATATGCTCCCTTAAAAAATTGATGTTTATCTCAATGTTTATTATGTGAATTAAGAACTCACCCAATCATCTAACTCTCATCTTGGCAAGATTTACATCTTTCAACAGACAGAAGCTTAGAGGATGGAGCAGCCTGGCAAAATGTCACAGATGTATGTCTACCATCCCTGAGCAAAAAAATGGGTTCCCTAGTTCTTCTCAAGACCAAGGTTTATTTTTCCACTCCCTCTGGGCAGTACTTATGGGCAATCATGCAGAATCACAGAATCACAGAACCACGAGCTAGATCAGCCTGGGAGGGAATAGAGTGAGTCATCTGATCTAACCTCCCTGCTCAAGCATGGTCATCCCAGATTATGTTGTACAGGATTATGACTGGATGGTTCTTGAGTATCCTCAGTGAGTGACACTCCACCACCTCTCTGGGCAATCTGTTCCAGTGCTCCATCACCTGCACGGTAAAAATGTTCTTCCTAATTCATTAAGCATTCATTTCAAGCATGACCTCTGTGCTTTGAAGTACACATTCAAAGGATAGGAGAGCAACTAGAAAAAAGCTTAACTTATTCTAGGAGCAAGCAAACTCAACTGGAAGAACCCCTCTTACTGAATCAAGTTATTTTGATTATTGTTCCAATTTCTACAAGAATTGTTTTATTGGGGTTTTTTTTGTTTGTTTGTTTTTTAAACCAGAGTTAAAGAGGTGTTTAAAATTCTCTAAAATAAAGTAATTGCCTAGCTACAATCCTTTTCTGACTGCTTGAATATTATGTTCCTATGTATATTCAAATAAGATACCTTTAAAATAAAATTTTAAGAAAATATAGATCTACTTTTAGACTTGTAAATTAAAACCAAAGGAAATGCCTCTCTGCAGTTCTTGATGTAGTGCTCCAGAAGCATAATTTGCATCTTGTCCATTTCCTCAGCACTTTTTAATTAGTATCTTCATTCAGCCATGTACTAAATTTGCTGACTGACCACTGAAGGGTTCAGCAGGTTGACTGCCCTGAACTGCCATTTGGGATTCCAAAATCCTACAATGTGAAATGCAGTTAGTCCAAGTCTTCCTGTTTGTATTCCCAGCTTCACAGTGGAAGCAGTTTAATTACACTGAATTACCTAATTGTTGCTTAACCTACATGTATTAAGGCTGCATCAACTCAGGATACTCTATATTTTCTGTTAAGATGTGCCCTCTGGTGTTTCACATCAATGCTATTGGATATAGGACTATCAGGAAAAGTACCACAACCAGAATTTGGTCCTATTTATATATTCTCTACAGTGACTTACATTTTCATTTATACCATTTCAAATGGAAACAATTTTCTTTCTGCTTTTTTTCTAAACCTATAAATTTTATATTTATTGTCTTTTCCCCCTATAAAGAGCTTGTGTTTAATTCTGAATCTACTAATCTGCTCTTTTTTGAAGTCTTCCTGTTGATTGTTTACGACAAATGTGTTGCTGCACACTGAAGTAAAAAATGGTTACAAATCTAAGTTCATAAGTAAAATTAAAAAATAAAAAACCCTATTTCCTAGAATAACACTGTATTTTCTAAAAGAATAACAGGGATAATGTAAAAGATAATAGACTATTATTAGGGCTTCCTTTAGTGCAGTGAAAAGAAACAATAGAATTAATTCATTTAGGCTTCTACAATCTCTGTAAATCTGCCCACATTATCAAAGGAAAAGGAAAAAGAAGATAAAAAACCCCTAAAACCATATAAGCATATAGACAATGTGATACTTTAATTCTTGTATGTTTTCATTTCTAGAGACAAATGTATTGAATTTGTGCCTAAACACTACCATTCAAAAAACAGTTTTGCATTTTCATTCCTTGAAGGTTAAACTGTTTTTTTTTTACTTCTGACCAATTCTGAGCTCACTGCTTAATATTGGGTAATATGTCAGGTAATAATCAGAGGTGAAACAACAGCTCAGAAGTATTCAGGAGAATCATTTCAGCAAAGGCTCCCTGGAAAATGAAAGGATGCAAAGAATGCATTCAAGTTTCAAATTTCTGGCAATGCAGAAAACATTATGCTATCTTTAGGAGCAGTACTTCAAGGCAAAGAGAAATCTTGTCAACTTTTTGTTCTTAAAAATGTCTCGTACAGAACCAACAAGCTTAAAATATTCCACAAATTATTACTCCACTTTATTGAAACCTTTGAAAGGAAGCCAAAGGGAACATTTGCTGTGACTTGACCCACTGCCCCCTGAGTGTATGATTTCAGGTTTTAACTTCCCCAACCCATCAGTTTGGGCATAGAATGCAGAGTGAACTCTAGCAAGAACATTAGAGCAAGCCATCAAGTTGTACTACATTGTTATTTACAGCTTTCCTCAATAAGTTCTTCAGAATCAGTGAACAGTTCATGCCTTATCAAGCATGGCCCAAAAGACTGTATCTAGGTTTTATGTGTTTTTTTTTTTCTCATATAGTTTTTGTTTTATAGGTGAAATGATATACATACCTACATTTTCTGTGCTACTGCTTCTCCCCTCCTACTTTTGAATAACAAAATTTATTTCAAAATCTTTTGGCATCATATTTTTTTAGTCTGGATATTCTGTATTTCCCTGCTACAATTACTATTTCTTTGAAATAATTAAGAGTGTGAGGCACAAAAGACTTACTCCAGTCTTATTTGAAAGGACAGATTCTATATTTTCTGCAGTCCAGGAGACTGGCAAGAATTATGGCACCTAATTTATGCATGACTGACATCCATGAAAGTCACATTTCTCATTTTGTTATAACTGTGGTATACCTGCACACCAGGACTGTGTGCTCCTGTCATCACCTCCCAGGGTGGTCCAGGATCTCTCCAGGTAGTCATTTTGCAGACTGCTTTTAAAGAAGGAGTCACCTTGAAGCTTCTTCCACCAGATTTTATTGGTGCTTATAATGCCATATATTGTGGAATATCTCTTTTATCAGTTGGGAACAGCTGTCCTGGCTGCATCCCCTCCCAACTCTTCGTGCACCCCCAGCCTCCTCACTGGTGGGATGAGGTGAGGAGCTCAAAATGTCTTGACACTGTGTAAATACTGCTCAATAACAACTAAAACATTCCTGCATCATCAGTTCTGTTGTCAACACAAATTCAAAATTTATCCCCACACTAGGTACTATGAAGAAAATTAACTCAGCCAGAACCAGCGTAATAATAAAATAGAGAAATTTATGAGCAATAGAATGCAGACAATCTTACAAAAGTACATACTTAAAATGGAGGAATAAAAACCCAAAACCCCCTAAACCACCCAGGAAATACATTCACCAACAGATCACTTGAAATCTTCCAATGAAGAGTTTATAGAAATCACCAAATACATTAGGAAGTCATCATTCCATTTTATATGCATTACACTACTTGTCCCTGGAGATCCTGTGTAAGATTGTGCTGGAGAACATTATTTGCTCTACACAGGAGTGTTGAGATACTCGCCTCCTAAAGCATATGTGGAACATACTGTTTTTTTCTCCTAGAGTGAAAGACATAGCTAGGAATATGATAAAAGTCTATGTTGATAGTTGTAGCATCAGGATTTTGTCATGGAGATGCATAATTTTGCATTTATAAAGCAAATTAAATTTGAAGATTTTCTTAATGTTTAAGAGATCAAGATGAAATCTTAAAAAAAAACAACCTAACAACAAACAAATATTTTTAAAAACTTCTAGGTGCCTTGCCTTGCTGTGCCTTGCCTTTGCCTCACCTCACCCTGCCTCATCTCACCTCATTTGAAAATATTTAGGAGATAATGAAGGAAAAGTCACTAAAATACATGTTATGGCAATTACAGAATCCAAATGATATATACATTTTTAAGCCAGAGGTCACCATTTTCAGAAAGGCAGAAGAGGTGCCACAGGGATTATCTAGCATGACAGAAGGAGGAGAGCCAGAGTAATAAATATAGAAATAATGTAAGTACTGGTGGAAAAGCAGAACAGGAAAGCATAGGAGACAGGTGGATAGCAGGGAAGACCATAGCCTACCCTAGACCTGTGTTATCCTACATCAGCATAAAGAGGGAAAGGGCAGCAGGTGGAAGAAATAGGGGCTGAAAACTAATCTGGAAGGATAAATGGAGTGGAAATGAAAGAGACTAAAACAAAAGGTAGAAATAGAAAGCAGGTAGAGTAGGGAGCATTAAACTGTTATAACACTTGTCTCCATAGACCTATTCTAGTGTACATGCAAACAGAGCTTGGGAGAATTCAACAAAACTTCTCAGTGATTTCTGTCTTGGACACAGGTTTTTTTCTTCATCAATCTGATGATGTAGCAGACTACTAAATTATCAGAGTGACAGCACTATGATGATATGCTACATCAATACATCATCAGAGTAGTTGTGATAAGAGCTGACAGTCTGGTAATACATTAGTCTGGTCCATCGCAAAAAACCCATATATTCCATAAAGATGTAATATAGATATCACTAAGTTTTTGTTGCCATTTCTCATTTATTCATTCACTTTAGTATAAGACAATACCAAAAGCATTGTGAATATTGTGATTCTTAACAAAGACAAGGTGTCCCACTATATTTGAAGGAAGAGAGAATTTTAAAATTAAGACGTTTAGTTGATTTTAAGGCCAGTTTGGATGCGGATCACTCTGAGCAGAATGATCTATTGGAACGCATCCCTGCCATTCCACTAGGCAGGGGGACTGCAGCAAGATGATTAATGTTTCTTTCAACCCAAACTATCCTATGATTTTGTCATTATTTTCACATGTATCAATATACATTAAATAATACAATGATCCAAACCACATAAAATTATCAATTTATGATTACATGAAAGATCTCCTAGGTAAAAAATGCGTCTGCATAGGTGATTGGAAAGCTTGTAACATTCCAGTGATATGTAACATTCCAGTGATTTATTATTATTATTATTATTATTATTATTATTATCATTATTACAAACACCTTGAAATAGTAAACAAGCTAAAGAATTTGAATTTCAGCTTATGAATTTGGCTTCATAAGCTGAAACTGAAAATATTAATCAATACTTCTGACACTAAATTTCTCCATCCCAGTATCATTTGACTCTACATGGACTGGTGGGAATGAAAAAAATTCTCAATAGATATTGCCTGGATCGTAATGGGTGCTTTGGTGGGTCACAACAAAAATCTCTGGTTACTTTACAAACTTTGGTGGCGCTGGTTTTAGTGTAGGTGAGTAGTTGGATCAAGTTCTCATTGTCAGCTTCTCCTGAATCCTCCTCTGTTACTCATGTCTTCAACCTCAGAGCATTGTATTTTTTATATAGTCATTCCTTTGGGGAAGGTTCTTCCTTCAGCCCAAGTAGTAACTCATCTTGTGGGTTACTTGTGTCAGCCAGCTCAAGGCTGAGTTCAGGCTTATCTTCCCCTTGCATGGCCTTAAGGCCAGGCCATTGCTCAGCCTGGGACAAGACACGGTCAATAGCATTGATTTATCCCTCACATTCTGAGATGCAGTGCTGCCTGTTGTGTGACTCTTGTAACACAGCCACTTGTTTGCAAAGTATTTCTAGCTGGGCACACTTGACACTGTGACATCCACCACTGTGTTTAGGTGTTAGAGGGGCTTCCTGATGCTGGAACCCTATGCAACCTGAGGTCTGGATAGCTATTTCAGTCCTTTTGAGGTCAGTGTGGGTAGAAATGACAGCATAGCTTTTCTTTCAACAGGCCACCATCAACTTGTACTTTTATAAAATGGTAATTCTTTTGAAAGATGTTATACTTCTAATTCCCTGGAGATCTCAAGCTTCCAGGTAGTTTTGCATAGCCACTTCCTAGCTGGGACAACCACCAGGTCTGCAGCATAAACCTATGGGTGAGCAAAGCAGGCAGCAACCCTGTTATACTTGGCCACTTGCAGTTTGAACTCCCTGCAGGGACCAGAAGCACTGCCCCACTTTCTTCTGCTCCTCTCATGAGACCTGGCACTGGGTGGCTGGTACCTGCTTTTGCTACTTACTGGGAGTTTGTAGGGCTTAAACTGTACACTTGGTAGACAGGTTAACTACTGATGATATTTTATACAGTGTCCTATTAAATTGCATTGGAGTATTCTTAGCTTAAAAAGATCAAAAATCATAGAGAAATGTAGTTTTTATTCTGCTGACTTGTATTTCTATCTTTTTGAAAACTTACTGATAATCTTTTATGCTGACTCGGGTATTTCTAGTTGGCATTTTTTCTACTCAGCACTTTGAGATCTTACAGCATGAATTGAATATATTTTAACAAGCATCAATCTGTCACTCTGCTGGCAATTAATAGACAGAGTTGGAGTACTACATATTTATTGATTTTTGTACATTATTGAATGCTATAGCTCACTATACAGACATTCACTTATCACACATAGAAACGGCATTTACTGCTGGCAAGTCAGCTTTTTGCACTAAAGAGTCTGAAAAAAATGGAACAATGAAATTTGGATTATTAGAGATTAGAGCAAAGAGGATTTGAGGGAACAAAAGGCAGAAATATTCATTTTTAAAAAAAATCCAGTACTCTGTGTCACTTTATTCTAACATGCCTTAAATATCAGCATCAGCACCACTTTGTTTAATATGGGATCTAGGAAAGCTTTCTCTCTTTCTTTTTACCAGTGCCAACATACCTAAAATAAAGTTCTACAATATTTAGAAGATGGTAATATTTATAGGCTCAGCAGAGGTACTAATTTTACTACAGATAATTTTATCTATATCTTGCCCCAGGGAACTACTCAGTTTTCCACAGATGATATTCATCTGCCTTTCCCTTCCTCTGTGAAGGCTAATGGATTCATTGCCATTCCTGTTGCAGACATCCTTTTCTGCTCCCCATATTCCAGCAGTCCATTTGCCACATTATTCAACTGATTTACATAATTAAGTTTAACCCCAATAAGTTGTGTACTTAACTGGAAGTTTTCAGCTTGTCCTCCTCACACAGAAGTCTGTGTTTCTTGCCAACAATTGCGTATTTCCCGAGTCACTAAGATCACAATAAACACAAGATACCAGTCAGTGCAGGTAAATGAAAAATTTAGTTGCTCCAGGCACTGAGACAATGATTCCCCTGCAGCTTTTGGAGATCTCACAATGGAGTTGATATCCACACTGCAGACCAGGTTCCAGCCCATGCTGGAGAAGATTCCTTCAGGAACTGTGAGCCATGGAGCCACAGAGAGAAAACTATACAGGGGCAGCTTTTCTAGTCAAACAGTGGACCGTGGAGGAACTATGCTGGAGCAGACTGGCCCTGAAATTCATGGAGAAGATCCATGCTGGAACATGGGAAAAGTGTGAAGAGGAAGGAGAGGCAGAGGGGAACTGTTAGGAAGGGATTCTGTGTGAGCTAAAGCATGGGGTGACCTGATGCCACATATCTCATAAAGACTTCCTGCCTTCAGCAGCAAAGCACAGATCTGTAAAGAGTTCAAGGAAGTTCAACTATAAGCCACTCAGAGTTATCTAGAGAACAAAAAGCATCTGCCCTCCCATGTCCCCCTGGAAGTTTGGAGATGATGGCTGAGTAACATGAGCAGAATAGGTGTGTATAATGTTTTTCATTATAAAATGCCTCACACACTTTTGTAAGAAAATCTCAGATCTGTGTGCAACAGCTTAAACTAAAAGATTTGAAAATGTTTGCTTTACAAAACACAGTCCTCAGTCTAGCCTAGCTTCTTTTTCAGCAGGTTCAGTTTTCCTGGATTTCAGCACAGCCTCACTGTCACTATTGAGGCTTGACTTCAGAACTTGCCAAAGAAAGAGATGACATTCTGTGGGAATATCCAAAAGTCTGTGCACACTGTCAGCTTCGTGCTTACTTCCTCTCAGTCCTAACTTTGTATGAATTTCTTCCTGCTGAACAGGTATAGTTGCTCTAAGGAAGAGAAAATATCATCCTTGTAAACATTTCCAGAAAATTTAATTTGTCACAGATTGAATATGACCAACAGCCTCCTAAGCAATTCCTTCAAACATAGCACAATTGATCTTCATGTATATTGTGAACAAGCAAATTGAACAACAATATATTTCTCACAGAGGTATTTGATGAAAACAAACAAGCTTTTGGTTTCATAATCCTAATTTTACATACATTTGATTCAACGGAAATTTGTAAACTAATTATGATGTTAAAGCAAGTACTTTTTGACAAATGTACACAGTAGAAGCATTTTAACTTTAATGAATTACAGTGCTAGTGTGAACTGAAAAATACAGTGATACTACCCAACTCCCTTTGTGATAGACAAAAGCTTCAGAAAAGCAGATCATACTTCATATTTCTGAAGGTGGTACATACCTGATTAATAGATACATATTGTGCTATCAGAGAGCATTAAAAACTGAATTCCCTTTTCAAGTTGGAAAAATTCTGATATTTTAAAAGTTGTTAAATAGAGGTAGTATTTTCAAATGCTGATTTTTTTAATGGTATCAGAAAATTCAAAATGTAACTTCGAATACTCAAACAGCTTAATATTACTTTTAGACATTTGCAAGGAATTAATTCCATTAGTTACTTGGTTATTGTATTTCCTTGTGAAGTTAGTACTTGAGTATTTTGGTCTTTCGTTTATACAAAAAGTGATTTTTAAAATTATAATCAGAATTATTATTCTATTATTATTAGTTTTGCCTATACTCTCTTTTCCACTAAAAAAACATGTTGCAAGGAAATATCAATGATCTTCCCTAAAATTGCTAAAGAGATTTATTCATAACCCAAGGGAACTTACAATTCAGTTGTGTTCCAATTCGTACTAGCAAGCTGTAAAAACAGCTTTTCTTCTATCCCGTGCTCATCGCCAGGGTTTCTTAGTGACACCACTGTGGAATTTATGGTAATAAAAATTGTTCAGGCTTTACAAACTATTTATAAGGTGGCTCCTGTTGGGGTGTTTCTGGTATTATAAAGTGCCTTAATTTCTAGGTTAGGTAATATGACAAACCAATTGCCAGCAGTTGCACTACTGGAACGGCATGCAGAGGCAATTGATAAAAGCAGAAAGAGAAAAGCAGAGGAACAGTTCAGCAATACAATAAATTTAATTTCTTTTCTACTCAGCTGGTTGTTTTCAACCAAAATTTTGACCTATCCCCTTTTTTTAAAACATTGCCATGTTTGTGTTATTGCTAAATAGTGCACACTGATTCAAAAGAAGACAAATATATACGTGTCTGTGTGTACACAAATCAGAATTGTAGCAATGTGATGATTGATGGGAAGAAGATTAATTAAACTATGGATATAAATTGGTTGGTGCTTGACAGTGAAATTAATTTTCTAAGCTTTTCAAGTTTCTTGTAAAATAAATCTGCTAGTGATTAACCAAACACCCTGTTTTATAAATATTTAAGAGACTGATTTGTATTGGGGACTGTTTCTAATATGATTTACAGTTAGTCTTATAGTCCATATTGCAGACATTCTGAAACTCTGAAACTCACAATATATTCATAATACATACCTGTCAACAAGACACTAATTTGCCAGGAGCTCAGATATAACAAGTATGTGATCCTTGCTACTAAAATAGCCAGGTTTTCCAAGAGGAGGTGACATTTTTTTTATGATTGTCTGTGTTTTTGAGTTTTTTCTTTGTTTTATTTTAGGTTTGAATTGGTTTGGTTTTTGGTAGACTTTAACTTGTGTCCTCTTGATAGCACACTTTAATGTTTTACTACCACAACATAGTCATACATCTGGCTGATTTAGACTGACTGAATAGTCACAAATACATTAATGTCCTAAGGTCAATGAATAGTTCACTCAAAAAATAACGATATACATACTGACATATCTGCGCTATATTCAATTTTTTTCAACAACTTTTTATCAATATCTATTTGACTATACCTGTATGCCTGACACTTTTTTTTCCCCTTTCTTTTTTTTCTTCCTATTTGACAAAAAATTCTACATCTCTGAGCAAAAGCAGAACTTCAATGTTCTATTTGTGACTCCTGGTGGTAATACTGTTTTGAGGCAATTTTAAATTTAGATCTATAATTTGTCCTTAGAAAAACAGGGACATTACTCCAGGAATTCTCTGGAAAGAAACCAGCCATTCTCAGGCTGATATTCTGTTTTTGGAATGTTTCATGTATCTCAGATGTCCATTTACTAAGCCCAGAAAAGCACTCTATGGCAGATCAGTGCATCCTTAGTCAGCTTTGTGACTTATGGTAGCAATTACTTTTTCATGATGGGCCAATAGTCGCAAGTTTAAAGTCTATAAATCTTTTATAGCCATATCATTTGAAGTTAATTACTGTGATATGGAGGAACCAGAGTGAATCAAGCCACTTTCTAAGCTTTTTTCCTATTGAAACATTTCTGCTCTGACAAAGCTAGAACAAGTACACACATGTTGATTTTGAAGTTATTTTCAGTATGAAGTTTTCTGAGATTAAGCTTGGACACTCAGATGAATGAATGATAAAGTTAAGTAGAAAAAGGAAAGAATCTGAAACCTGCCCATTTCAACTGAGGATAAATTACTTTTGTACAAGTCTATTTTTCAAAGGTTTCAGTGGGGGGTTTTTGCAGTCCAGGGTAAAAGCCTGTTTCAAAACTTCTGATGCGCACCATAAAAACTGCCACAAGTCAACAGAAATTAGTCTAAAGAGTGGAACAAATTAAATATATATTTTTCAATTTAAGTATTTCTTTCTTTCCTTACTTTTGAGGAATCTCATCACAGTAAACTATTCTTTTGCCTTTTCTAAACTGTGATACTCACACATGAAACAAATTGTTAGTGTAGGTCTGCTTGGTGGATCTGGTAAAATAAAAAATAAAGAAAATTGAAACTGTCCATGACTTGCAGATTGTATACAGTGTTTCTTTGTTAATTGTGTACATTGTGTTCTTATGTGTGTTCCAGCTGAAAAGAAACATATTTATTTCCAAAGTCTGAAATTATCTTTCACATATGTTATTGGTAAGCAATGCATTGTGTTGAATGGCAGATAGATGTTTGTGAAGATGTAGTCTTTATTTTCAAAGGATGTTGTATTAAACTTATTCATATTAGTAAATAATTTAGCCTTTTCACAAGCTGCAACATTTGTACAGTAGAATAATACATGTAAACTCCACTAGAGCTTGGGGTCCACAAGAATGTGGGAAAGGTCACAGAGATGACAGCTGACCCCAACTGACCAAAGAAATATTCCATAACATATTGTATCCTGCTCAGGATATAAAGCAGGGGAAAGAAGAAGGAAGGGAGGCATTTGGAGTGATGGTGTTTTTCCATCCAAGTCACCATTACACATGATGATTCTGGACATGGCTGAACACCTGTGTGCCCATGGGAAGTGCTGAATGAATTCCATGATCTGCTTTGCTTGCACCTGTGGCTTTTGATTTACATATTACACTTTCTTTATTTTAACCCAGAGGTTTTCTAACTTCTACCCTTCCCATTCTTTCTCCCATTTCACATGAGGTGACTGAGCAAGCAAATGTGTGGTGCTTAGCTACTGACTGGGGTTAAGCCATAATACTTTCTGGGGGGAGGGAAACCTTAAAGAAGATCTCTAACTTTCTGAGAGAGCCTTCTTTTTTTATTTTTACCATAACAGGTAGGAAAATATTTAATAAACATAGTGGTATTAGGATACTACTAGCACATCAATTTGTATGATGATTTAGAGGTCTATTCCTTATTGAAAAAGTGTTGGTTGATGAAGACTGGAAATAAAACTATAGCATAAAGAATAAAAACTCTGGGCTAAGCCTAATATCTCCTAGAAATATCTGCTAAGCCTTATATCTCCTAGAAATACAGAGAAACATCTGTGCAGAAAATACTGAGCTGAAGATGGGAAGAATAATCTGTTGGACAAGTAAATATAAACTGTCAATACTGGTTTTGTTTTGCTTCAAGTTAAAATGTTTTAAAGTGAAATCTAATTTCAATTATTAACTTATTTTTCAATTTATTGCATGGTTCTGCTCTCTGTTAATTCAGCAAAGCTGTAAGTGTTTTCAGTTATTCAATTAAAATGAGAAAATCCTTGGTTAATAAAAGTTTAATAAAATTAAGCTTCCCAAGACCATTAAATCTCAAACTCCTAATGCTATCAAATGCGCATGTCATTGGAAGAAATTCAGAATTTAATCTTGAGGCATTCTGCAATTATAATGAATAAAAATCTCTGTAATGATTCAGAATAATGAACAGAATATTCTGAGAGAGAATAAGCAAACTTTATTTTCATTTATACCTTCATCTTACTTAAAATATTTGAAACACCCTCAATTATAATAAATAACTCCTGGCCATATTTTTCTAGTATCTGTATAGTAGTTATACTGCTATAGAGACATGTCATTTATGATCAGTGCATTATCTTGAAGTCAGTGAAGAGCTGCTATTCCCAGCACTGAGCAGTCCTTCTCTAGCTGAGCTAAATTTAAGAACTATGTTGTTCCATGATGTTCTGTATGTAGACTGACTCCCACTAACCCCAGTAAATGACCAGACCTCTTTAATTACCAAATACTTATGCTGATTTAATTAAAAAGCTAATAAAAAAAATGCAAAGCCTTCAGAGATTGTCCATTAAAAGTCAACATGTTCTGTGAAACCATAAGAGTTTTATGATATTGATTGAATCTTTAACAGAAAAAAATCATCGTTTTTCCTATAGCTGGAAGACTGTATTTTGGTACAATCATCAAAACACTAACACCATTACTTAAAATATTTTTTAATGTACCAATTAGTATCAGTGGAATTACACAAAGTTTGGGATTCATGGAAATATTTTTTTACGTAAATTCAAATTTCTAAAATTTATTACTTGCCTTTATTTCTTAAATGTTAAATGTGTCTAATGTTATCCTTACTGCATAGTATCAATTGCTTCATTCCCTCTGTTAAAAAGTAGGAAGGAATGCAACAGTGAGTTAATGTTGCTATTATTTTTTTCATTTATAAATATGATTTTTTATATAAATAAATCATTATCACCTAAATTCCAACACAATGAATTATGTGGCTTTAAAATATCTTGTATTTTTATGCCTACAAGTGTACAGGAACATTTCATTTTCAAACATTGAAAAATTCAATTATCAACAGATTATTAACCCTGATGATGATTTAAAGTCTCATCCAATCCCTTGAGCAACTTGATCAGCTAGGCTGAACATACATTGAGGGGGTAAAACAGTTCTACACAAATTACTTCTTCATAGAATGTTCAGGATTATTTATTGCAAATTTATGTAAACCTGAGATAAATATTTTCTCCTAATCTCACTGATTTTTTTATTAATTTATTTTAGGCAGATTTTGTTTAGCTTTGGTGTGATACCTCTCTCTGAAGGGCCCAACTTTGCCTATACTCTGCATGTAGAGTTAAAGTGTATAATAAAGAATTAATGTTTACTTTATGGAACGGACCTTGCCTAGTTTTCTAAGTCCCTAAGTGCTTTTTTTTTCTTTTAGTCTGAAGTGACAAGCCCATGAGCTTTTTTATTATAATTATAGTGTTAAAACATTGAATTATAATTATGCTAAATAATAATACAATATCAGAGAATTGTAATCTGATGTAATATTATAGTATAGTAATACAAAATTTAAGTGTTATTGAATATTTCTGGTGAGTGTGAAATAAGAATACCAAACTGTGTATATTTTTATTTTCACACTGAATGTTTTAGAATTATTTCCACAACATTTGATGCTCATTTTTGCAGCAATTAAGTAATCTGTGGTGGTTTTCTTAGTGTTTCATTGCTGGTTTTGGTAGTCAGTGCAAGAATGATATTAGTTAACAATTCTGATAGGTCTCTGTCTTGAACTGCTTTTCAAAACAGTTACGCTGAAAAGGAGATTATCATAATAATGGATCCAAGGAAACAGTACCCTTTATAATGTCTTTCTCTTTTATTGATTTTAATATGCTCTGTAAAAATTTGATTATAAATGTGTATTAACTTTTACTATAACTTTATTTTCAGAATAGTTCTCATTCAGCTTGAGCTGGTAAAGTTTTAATTTAAGAAACTGTAATTCTGGAAACATATACCACTATAATTGGTAGAAACAAATAATATTTGAAACCAATTGCAAATCTTTAAGTTGATCTAAATAAATTATAAAAATAAACTTCTCTTTTGAAGATCTATAAAGCTGTTGCAATTATTCAAGTAAGAACAGATTATTTCTTTACATGAGGAAGACTGATCAAACCCTCTTTAACATTTAGTTCAAAATACCACTCTAGCACCTCTTAACTCCTGTGTTTCAAAATATACGTAATTCTGTCACCTTTAACTTATGACATTTATCTCTCCAACCCATTCAATAGAACTCTTAAAATTTTAAGACAAAGAATCAGTGCAATTATGGAATATTGCAGCACTCCTATGGCTTGGGAGGAAAATTAAATGATAGTTTTTGGGGATTTGTTTGGCTTCTTTGTTGGATTTTCTTTGTTTTTGGTTTTGGTTTTAGTTTTGTTTTTGGTTTTGATTTGGTTTTTTGTTTGGTTGTTTTTTGTTTGCTTGTTCGTTTGGTTTGGGTTTTTTGTTGTTTTTTTGTTTGTTTTGGTTTGGTTTTTTGCTTGACTTCAGGTTGGGCTTTATTTGCTTGATGATTTGGTGGGGAGTTTTTCATTTATATCCTTTCACATTCATTTGCATCCTCTCGTAATCTTTGGTTTATATTTTTTATGCTTTTTCATCATCTTCTATATATTAGGTCTCTGTAAATATATTGCAAAAAGCTAGATAAATTAGGTTAATTTAGACTGCTGTCTCCCTCACAGAAGAATTTACAGAACTGTAATAGATTATCTGTTACTGACTGGAATAATTTAGCTTATGCTTTATTTTGACAGGCCTCCTAGTTGTTCAGTTTTCTATAATTTCTGTGATTTGACAGAAACCAATATAGTGCTGAACATAGCATTAAGCAAATTTACTTCTGTTTATATTTTGCTTATAATATGCAAATTAGTTCTATACTTGTAATGTTTTTTGTCTGTTTCTTTGTTTTGTTCCTGTTTTTCATTGACTACAAAGACGTCCTAGAGAAACTGAACAGATAAATGTATCCATATTGTAAACATTTCTGACAAATTAATTCCATACCACAAATCTACATGTGCAATGTCTCATATTTATTTCACTGATCTATATTCATTTGAAAAGTAGTCATTTTTATGCAGTCTCTTCTGGAGTTTTCCAGGGACATCAATTAGATCAATTTGTTACCTAAATCGCAAGTAATTCTAAATCTCTCAGAAGTGTTCCTGTGGACCTACCTTATAGATAAAGAACCACAGAAGAGGTTGGAAAGGACCTCAAAACAACATCTAACCCAAACTTCCATAGGAAATGGAGGTTAGACGAGAATCTCTTGTATCTTGTCCAATTGGATCAAGTTTGTTGTCCTCTAGGACTTCCAGGTTCTCTTCACGTAACTGATTCCCAGCTACCTAGAACCTGGCCTTCCAGTGCATGGATTTGTGTTCATTAAGCGTCATAAATGCTTGCCAGTCCATTCTTCCAGCCCATCCAAGTCTCTCTCTGTAACATCGGCTCTCCCTTCAAACTTGTCCAGATCATCACTCAGTTTAGTGTTGCCAGCAAAGCTGGTGAGGATGCTTTCAATTCTATCATCCTGACATTTTATGAGCATGTTGAACACCAAGAGGCCCAGTATGGATTTCTGTGGGGCTGCATTTGTGATAGCCTGCCAGTCTGAGTAAAAACTACCCTCTGAGTGCTGCCTCTTAGCTAATTTCCTACACATTTGACACCCATCCAACCTGCATCTTGCCATTTTCTTCAGGAGAAGACTGTGGTAAAACCCTTTGCTGAAGAACAAGTAAACCACCTGCATCTAAACAGAAAATGTCCTTTTTTGTTTCAGATAGGGATCCAATTACTCTGCAATGGTTTGCCTTTTCATAAGCCTGTTCTGACTTTTCCCAGCCACCTGCTTCATTTGGCTTGTACTAATTTCTTGGAGGATTCATCCCATTACTTTACCAGGGACTGGAGTAAGACTAGTAGTCCAGTAGTTTTCTGGATCCTCTTTAGGGCCGTGCTTGAAGCTGGGTGTGATATAAGGGATATACCCTATTCTCCACTGCTTTTCAAATGTTATAGATAGTGGTTTTACAACATTGTCAGATATTTCTCTTAATGCCTTGGAGTGGATTACATCCATGCACATAGATTTATGTAGGCTGAGACCTTGGAAAAGGCTGAAGATCAACCCTTCCTCCACTACTGGGGGTTCAACACATGTAGTCATAGCTACTTGACCCTGTGACGATAAAGACAGAGGCAAATAAGGTACAGAGAATGTCTGACTCATGAGCATTAATAAATAGTTTCCCTGCCCTGTGTAACAGTGAGCCCTACATCTTCCCAGTGCTTCTGCTAATTGCTCATGTGTCTGAGGAACCCGTTCTTCTTGACACCTCTCTTGTCCAGTTTAATTTCTAGCTGACCCTTAGCCTTCCTGACTGCACTGCTACATGTTTTATCAAGGCTCTTTTAGTCCTTCTTGTCTTTTTAGCTTCCTTTCCACAGCTAGTATGCTTCTTTTTTGCTTTTAGGCACATCCAAAATCTCATAGTTGACACTTGTTCTGCTTTCTTCTTTTGTTCTGCTTTCTTCTTTTCTCTTTTTGAGGGATGGATGGTTCAGCCATCCAGAAGGCTGTTTTTGAAAAAACTCACAGCACTCACAAACTCATCTGCCCTACATGGTTGTTTCCTTAGGAATTCCTGGTGGCTGGGCTCTGAACTTAATGAATTTGGCTCTTCCAAAATTCAAGGTCTTTGCCCTACTCCTGATGCAAAATGTGCTCTTCAGGATTATAAATGGATCCACAAGATCCACAGGATCCACAATGTTATGATAGGTGTATCCATGACTACCAATGTGGTCAAGTAAGCTGTCTCTGTTTGTGAATAGTAAATCTGGCAATGTGTTGTTCCTAGCTGGAATGTCCTGCATCTGCAGCAGGAAGCAGTCCTCAGTGACTTGCAGAAATCTGATGGGCAAGTTGGGCAACACCGCGTTGTTTTCTCAACAAGTAAAAGTAATAAAAGTTCTCCATCGATGAGAAGCATGTTCTATTGACACAAAACTTCTTTGAGTGGCCAAATTAAGGTTTTGTTAGCCTCATCATCTTAACTGGAAGGTCATAAGATTCCAGCTTCTTGATGATCCCTGTCATCTTGACAGGAATTCAATAGAACTTCTGTGGTCTCCATAGCTCAACCTCATACACTCAATTTTCTGCTTTACACAAAGTGCAATTCCACCTTCTCTTCCTTTCCTATCCTTCTGAAACACTTTGTAGCCATCTGTTGTGATCTTTCAGTAACGTGAGTTTTCCCAACAGGTTTTTCTGAATCTTACAACATCATAACACTCAGGGCATAGAGTTCCACTTCCTCCTATTTGTAGTCCAGAATAACTGCATTGGTATATATGCTCTTGAGGTGGCTGGACTTAGTAAATTGTTCTTTAAACTTTTGCATAGGTAAGAAAACTGTGTTGGCCAATTTACTAGGGAAGATGCGTCTGCCTTTTCTAGATATGTGGATCTCGTCTCTCCCAGCTAGGCTGCATGCATCAAAAAAAGTCTAGCAATTCTAAGCCCTGGTGATGACATCAACCAGAAATTCAGCAACTGATCTGGATAATAAATCAACTTCTGCCTGCACCCTTTTATCTGACTGGAAATTTAACTGACTAGTTGTTCTGTATTAAAAAATGGTAAACAAACCCAGAATGTGTTGATATAGCTATTCTTTTCAGTACAATACAAATAATTTCCTCTACATCACTGCCTGCTATTTTCTAGTTATTATTTTCTTTAAATTTGTACTACTAGAATTAAGCATAGTACTTCACAGAGTATCACTGGGACATACTCAGTGGTCCTTTGTAGTAAGTCTTTAATATTTCTCTCTTTCAAATGGAAGCAACTTGTTATCTGAGGTCACATTATTCTTCCCTTTTGTGAATAAGATCATCCATGCAGGTTTATGCTTCAATGATATCTGCAGCTGCTGAGCTCCTAGCTGATAGGAGAAATTCTGCTTCCTAGCAGAAAAATTCATGATCTTGCACTTTCTATTATGGTATTTTTTCCCATTTGCTTAGATCACTGTTCATACAGTTCATACTCCATAGGATTCCAATCCTCTTTTGTTTTAACAAAATCTCTTAGATTTACATAATCTGACATTTTTTTAGCCAGTTCTGGATTTTAGTGTAATGAATTAAAAAATTAACAACAGGAGCACTAGTCTACTGTCAGTGTCTTCAACCTGATTCCCACTGCATCAAAATAAATTGCCATCTCTTCTGGCTCTACTTTTAGTCTGATATCATAATTTATAATATGTAGGATTTATTTGTGGCAGCAGTAGGTATTATTTTCTCTAATTGTGTTTGGTTAATTGCAGTTTAATATTGAAAGTAAAAGCAAGATTCATTCAGTGTTGTACATACAAAAGTATTCTTTCTTTTTCTGGGGTTTTCAATTAGCTGTCAACTACATTCCTTCAAGTTTGAGTGAAAAAAAGCACAAACAAAACCAGCAAAAATGAAAGCAATTACATGTATTCAGTGACTGCATCATCATGCTTTTACAAATATTGAACTCGTGCAAGTAATCAGAAGGAGATACAATGTGCTCTCACTGCCAATTTAAACTACTGAAAGAAGTACTACAAAGAAATCCATGGAAGAGAGCAGAGCAGAGCAAATTCCTCTGTGACTGACATGGGAAAGAAAGCTGCTAGCATATAGAACCACTAATGTTATTAATCTAAGTGACAAGCAAGAAAATAAAAGATAACAATAGATGCTGACAGTGCACACTATGAGCAGTGAATCAATTTGCCCTGACACTGATAGTATAGAAAGGATATTCATCTGATCACATGGTTAAATACCACATTATATTCATCCAAAGGTGGGGCAGCACAGCTTTTTGTTTCTATTTTTTTATGTGAAAACCATTTTCTTTCCTTCCTTCCTTCCTTCCTTCCTTCCTTCCTTCCTTCCTTCCTCCCTTCCTCCCTTCCTCCCTTCCTCCCTTCCTCCCTTCCTCCCTTCATTTCTCTTCCTTTTCTTTCCACAGAAACAAAGAAGCTGAGGTTGTGAGAGACCTCCAGAATCTTGTTGGTCAATCACAAGCTCACAGCAGGTCACCTTGGGGCATTTGCTGAGAACCCTGTGCAGACATCTCTTAAAGATCTGTGAGGATGGTGACTCTACAACCTCCTGAACAACCTGTGCCAGTGCTTGGGCACCCCCAGTGAAGAAAAAAATAAAAAAATAGGAGTTTCCTGATATACATATGGAACATTCTGTGTTTCTGTTTAGGCCTATTGCCTCTGTCCCTTTCTTTCTCTCCCACCCCACTTCCTTCCTCTCTTTTATTCTCAGTCTTTCTCTTCCTTATGCTTACTTGCACTTTCTGGAGGTTTTAAAATTTTTTTAGGATAATTTCACGGTCTTTGGATAATTATTAAAATTTTATTTTCTTTTGATAAATTTCTGGAGAAACACAGAGTTAAATATATTCCTCGTCACATAAGCTTCATCACATCTTCACTACCATGACAGAGAAATTCTGAAGAATGAGAGCATTCTGTCACAAAAGGTTCAGTTCACGCACTGTGTTGACCAAAATATTTACTAAAAATTGCAAAATCACACATTTACCTAAAATGGAACTTGGATCATCCTTCTGTGTGGTTTCTGCTTTTTACAGCACTCTCCTGGGAGGAAGAAATATTTGTGTTGAAGAAATGAAACTTACTGGCTGCAGAATGAGTTCTGTCATCCTGAAGATATTATATATAAGCTAGATATACCCAAACAATTCCTCTACATGTGCTTTAAACAAGGGCAAAATATGTCACCTACAGTAATCTCTATGCTGCAAATCCTAAGAAAAACTTAGTCATGATTTCAGGTACTTAGTTTCTAGTGATTTAGCTGGATAATTTCATACAGGAAATGGGCTCTTCTATGCTCTAAAAAAGCAGAAGAAGTCTACACTACCATTTTTTTCTCTTGGGTGTATTTGGAGAACTAGAGCAAAAACATAGGGAGAATGAAAACTCCTTTTTGAGACCACTTTTATTAGTCAATAATGCATAAAGTATTCTTGAGCTGTTTGATTTAAATCTGTTTCAGAATGTTGAGGGTTTCTTTTCTGAATACACATTTACTATACTTATTATCCATACTGCACTGGTTTAGAGGTTTTCTAACCATTTTAACAGAGGGGTGCATGTTGTCTATCTTGACAGACATAATCTATTTTTAATAATCAGTAATTCTAATATTATTTCACAAGCTTGAATTGTGTCACATTGTTAGGGGGCACCAGGGGATAACCTGTGCTTCCTGGTATTTTCCTTTATTGTAATAGTGTATTAACCTTTTTAGGCTACAAACATATTTACATATTTTCTGTTCTGTTTTTAGGAGAAATTACTGTGAGTAGTCCAGTTGGCCCGTGCACTGAAAATATCATTCTATTTTCCCTGTCGATCCATCCCCCTAGAATAAATCAATAACCCATGTCTGAACTTCCTGCTTTACCCAAATTTGAAGAAATACTTAGACCCAATTATTGTATTTCTCTTTAACATATTCAGTGTGGGACCTTTTTTTATGAAAAGAGCTACCATGTTGCATTCTTTTTTAATTATGATCTGCTTTCAAAATTGATCATAAGGAAAAATAATATTTTACCAGTAGAGGGAGGTATAATACTAGCAAAATATTTTTTAAGATATAATTTATTACTTGCTAGAGGAAAAAAAAGTATTAGGATTTCTTTGTGTTAATTGACCACAGCTTGGAAATTATTTCCAGGGCTGCAAAAATGTAAGCATCCAAATGGTAATGTTAATAGAATACTTAAAGCCCAAGATATTTTCTGGAGACTGAGTGCTCATAACAACAAAAATTTCAGCAGATCCACTGGGATTGAGATTAGATCCTTTAGTCACTAATTTCCTGCATTCATTAAATTAACAGGTAGTACATACAAGTTTTGTGAAGGGGATCATATTTCAGAATATGGGTTTCCGAATATGACCTGGGGAACCATTTTATTCCATTGAAATCATACAACCTTATTGCCACTGCATTTAGAAAATTGCATTAAACTATTTGTAGTCTTTATAGTGTGATTAGAGACTCTGCCTCTCAATAATGTGAGATAGGCCTGTGTAAGAAAATAAGTCATCAAGCTCACACTACCAAAACTACAGATAAGCTGCCTTGCCTCTAAAGGCTTAAACCGTTGCGCAGTTCCTTGGCTCCTGATTTAGAGTACCTTTGTAATTTAACACTTTGAGGATCCCAGTAGTTCCCTGCTCACATTTTTTTAATTTAAGCTTGTTGGTTTGCTACATCTCTGCAGTAGTCTCTCTCTTCTGCAATAAATTGCATCACACAACCTCAGGATCAGTAAGGACACAAATGGCATCCCTAAGTAATGCCATAAAAATACAAGCCAGCAACATATCTTGTATGTAGAAGTAGAAAATAGGTTGCATTTGCTACCATGTTCAGCTACAATCTTCCTGTCTACAGTACATGAATTGTTACATCAAGATTTGCATGGGACAATATTTTAAAGGCTTGGATTTTGAGCTTCATGGACTGACATGTATTTCAAATGAAATCTCTATGCAAATATGATAGAACTGCTTTCTTCTGCATTCTTCCCCCTTTCCCTCTTTCCTTAAAGCAATGTAGATTGTTTAAATTATATTATGAGGGCAAAGACTAAGGAATTTTTTAATGAGAAGTTCTCTAAAGATTAGCCTACCAAAAATAGCAGTGATATAATTACTATCCTTCCTATACTATGAAAAAACCTAACGTCTGAAAGCAGAGAAAGTTAATTTACCACTTTTACTATTTTAAACATATAAGCATAGCACATAGAACTTTGTTCCTAATGTCTTCCTGTTCTTGTCCAGTTTTTTCAGCTATTAGGCATTTCATAGAATCTATCAGAATAAAGTTTAAATTGATACAGCTTTAGAATCTCTATATAGGGAGAGGTGTTTTTTTTTTTAATGGAAATTTCACAATTATCTCTGCAGAATCATTAAAATATGAGAGCAAAACCATCCATATGGTGGCATACAGTTTAATAAAAAATGTTCACCCCTCTGACCTTTCAAATTTAAAGGCATCACACTTTATCTGAAGGAAACTTTGTCCTACTAGCTGATACAAATTGTTGTTTTGCAGTCTAAGCTGCCCAGAATAGAGAGGCTTTCTTTGGGTAGCTCTTTTTGCTTTTAAAACAACCGGAATTTCAAAAGCAGCAGAACTGACGGATCTTTCAACAACCTGTCATGTTACTTTGTCTAGTGTTTTCTGTTAGCACTGCAGGGAGAAGAGAAGATAAAATTAAAAGGTGATGCACAATATCTTATGGGCTTCTGGTTTTTTTAAATAATTATTATGTAACAGCAATGTAAAATAGTTCTGACTTCAGCATTCCTATGTGGAGTATTCTTATCTTGATATCAGTATAACAGCTTTAATAGCCATTTTTAGTACATTTCATTTAATACTATTTGTAACTTGAAAGAAAAACTAAAATACTGCCTGAATTATGCCTGTTACCAAGAATGTTCACCATAAGATAAATTATATATACAGAGATGTACATTAGAAAAGTCTATTAACCATCTAAAAGGAGACTTGTTACAATTATGCTATATAAGATAAACTAACATATATTTGATTTGCTTTTACTGCTGATCTATCACTGACAAACATATTACACAAAAATACTGTTCACTTAGCAGCTGATTTGATTGAAGCTGCAAATACTGCATCTAAGTGTTGCTGAAGAGTAACCTTTGTTGCTTAGTAACACCACATAAAATCCAAGCAGTGACATAGAAAGCTGGAATCCTGCTGACTATTAATCACTGAATTTACTATGCTTATGAACATTTTGCTTAGTTTGGTTGAGTATATTTTACTCATTTTAATATTTTCTCATGATATTCACCATCAGCATTATCACAGTCATTTTTACATTAATATGCATCTATTGTTATTATTAGGTCTTATATAATAGAGTGTAACACATTCTTTTTAAGTGATGAAAAGCAAAATTCTAGTGTATTAAAAAAAAGGAAAATAAAGAACTTTATCTTCCTATACAGAACATGGAAAAAAAAATCTTTTATCAAACACAAACATCCTTATTAGGGAGTGATAGGCAAAAAATGTTGTGCTTCTAGTACCATGATTTTATCTGATCAGCACATGGTGGTGAAAATTTAGCATCCTGAAATTTCAGTGTTATATTCTTTATTAGAATCTATCCAAGATATAAAGGCAAAAATCTTATACAGGATTTTGAAATTAGGATTTGGGAGAAATTTGAATTAATTGCATGATGAGTTTAAAAATAGATCCCTCACTTGATATCTCCTCATATTTCTTGCTAAGTTATTGGGTTTTCAGCATTTACATTAGAGACCTGAGGGGCTTTGGTTTATGCATAAGAGTAAGCAACCTGGGACCACATCAAAAGACTCAATTTCTTTCAGATACTTGAAGTAAAAATGTAACAGAAGGCTAACTTCAGGTGGAGAAAGCATCGCCATTCAGTTACTCTGTATGGAGGAGGTGTTTCAGAACCGTAACCCCTTCCCCTTTGGGTCAAGTAGTTACAGCGTTGTGAGAGAACACTGTCTTAAATTAAGATGGTGCAATCATAACACTGATACAGAACTAGAGTTGTGATTTCAGTTATAAATATCTCAAGTTTTCTAAGTTGATCATAAAAGTTTGCTGAAGGCTAAATAGTGATGCACAAGGTATAATAGAATAATCTATTGAAGTTTTGTTTGAAAAACAACCACAAAAAGGACAAGTTACTTCATGAGTAACATGGTGACTAAATGTACTTTGACTATTACTCAAAACTATGTATATAAAGATTTCTTAAGATTTTTGTCATATTTGACAAGGAGAATGGACAGGATTTCCACCTGGACATGATATACAACAATATGCAAATTGGAAACAATGCATCTAAAATAAAAACATGTCCATGACAGAATGGTAGGATAATCTCCTTTAGAGAACTCTGGAAAACCAATGCATCGCACTGTATGAATAAATCTGAAAAATTATTTGATAAATATCAATATGTATAAAGAGAACAAAAATTGAAATATATACATATGTATAACTCTGAATTTGCTTGTCCTTAAAGCATATAATTTTTTAGAACAAATATTTAAGGAAGAATTCTTAAAGCTTTGAGGAATCAAATACGCATGACGTGAGCTTACATAGAGCATAGAGTATCACATGATGGTAGGGGTGTTTTTTTACTAAAGAGAAAATGTTAAACTGTGGAGAAGTCATACCTGGAATTTATTGAGGATTGGGAACAGTCACAGTATCTCAATTTTGTATTCTGACCTTGGCTAAAAGGTTAAAGTGAGGTAATGAAATTAGATGATGTCACAAAGTTGGCAGTCATTTTGAATGGAGGGAAGAAGTGAAATATTACACATAAATAAATGAATAGCCTTAGAGAGTGAAGTAATAGGGCATGGGGGAATTTATGAGAACAAAGTGAAAATCCATTCGTTTAGACAGTTTGAACAAGAATCTGTAGGGAAGTCTTGGGCCTGCAAACAAACTGGAAATAAGAAATTAATTTTAAAAAGCCCAGGTATCTATCCATTTATAAGGATGATAGTAAACCAATAATGGAATAAAGCTGTAAAAAAAGTAACTGTGGTCTCCCAAATCAGTGACCAAAGTACTTCCAGCTAAGCAGAAATATTAGTACCTTTGAGCAGGATATCAGTGAGACCTCAACTAGAGTCAGTGTACAGATATAAATACCCAAAGTGAGAAAGAATCATGGCTACTATGTAGAATCAAACAATTAAATAAATAAATATAAATTTAAATTTAAATTTGAAAAAAGCCCCTAGTTTATCACAATGTACTTAGCAAATGAAGATTGACTGAGACTTCTTTTCTGACTGCCGTGATTTTTCAAAAATGATGGATAATGGCTTCACAACCTAGCAGAAATTACTTTAGCCTGTTATAGGATGAGGATGGTGACCTTGGAAACAGGGGCAGGGACAAGGTGGAGATGTTTAGCTCATTCTTTGCCTCCATCTTCATCCCACATGATAAACTAAGGGGGTCTCAGTGCCCTGAGCTGGAGGACCATGAGTGGTGAGAATGATAAACTCATAGTTGACCTTGAACTCATGTGTATCTGCTGCTCTACCTGGATCCTTATAAATCTATGAGTCCTGATAGGATTTGCATATGGGAAGACATAGAGAGCTGGCTAATGTAGGCATGAGTTGTCCCTCAGTGATTTTTAAATGGTCCTGGAAATCTGGAGAGGTCCTAGATGACTAGAAGGTAGGACATTTTTGCCCCAGTTTTCAAAAGAGGCAAGAAAGATAGCATTGGGAACTACAGGTCTGCCAGTCTCACTTCAGTGATGGCAAAATTATGGAGAAAATTATGCTGGGAATTATTATTGAAAGCCACATTAAGGGTACTGTAATCATAGCTCACAGCCAGCATGGCTTCATTCATGCTTCTGGAACCTGACTTCCTTTTATGACAAGGGAACCCACCTAGTTGATCAAGGAAAGCCGATCTTTTCAAATTTCAGTAAAGTTTTCAATACCATCTGTCACAGGATCCTTACGGACAAAATGTCCAGCAAACAGCTGAATAAGTTTATCATATGCTGGGTAAGCAACTGACTCATGGGTTGGACACAAAGGGTTACCATGAACGGGGTGGCATTAAACTATCACTAGTGAGGTTCCTCAGAGCTTCATCCTCAGCCCTGTGCTCTTCAACATTTTCACAAATGGCTTGGACACTGGACTGGAATGGACACTAAGCAAATTTGCAGATGATACAAAACTGGGGGGAGCTGTTGGCTCCCTTGAGGGCAGTGAGGCCCTGCAGAGAGACCTCCACAAATTAGACAGCTGGGCAATCACCAATCCTACAAACTTTAACAAGGGCAAGTGCTGGATTCTGCACTTGGGATGGAGTAACCCTGGATGTTATGTACAGACTGGGGAGTGACATGCTGGACAGCAGCAGAGAGGAAAGGAACCCCGGGGGTCCTGGTCAATGAATATTAGTCATTGTGCCCCCAGCCTTGTCCTGGGGTGCATCAGGCACAGCATCACCAGCCAGGCAAGGAAGAGCATTGCCCTATTCTGCTCTGCACTGGAACAGCCTCATTTTGAGCCCTGTGTGCAGTTTTGGGTGTCATAATATAAAAAAGATATAAAGCTATTGGACAGTATCCAAATGAGAGCAACTTAGATGGTGAAGAACCTTGAGGGGAAGCCATGGGAAGAACAATTGAAGTCAGTCGGCTTCTTCAGCCTGGAGAAGAGGGGAAAAGACTGAGGCAAGACCTCATTGCAGTCTATAACTTCATCATGAGGGAAAGAGGAGGGGCAGACACTGATCTCCTCACTCTTGTGACAAGTGACAGGACCCAAGGAAATGGCCTGAAGTTGGGTCAGGGGAGGTTTCAAGATGCATTTGGACAATGCTTTCAGGCACATGGTGTGATTCCAAGGTTCTCCAGGGCCAGCAGCTGGACTTTGGTGATCCTAGTGATTCCCTTCCAACTCAGAATATTCTGTGATTCTCTCAAGTAAAGCTCACTAGGGGAAAACTCCAGCAGCTGACCCTGGACCGTCCACACTACTTAGCTCCTTGACTCTAATTTGGAATTCTCCAACTAAGTTTTTCCAACGAAGCTTCACCATTGTTCTGGAGGTAGTTCGCACCTGTAATTACTCTCACATGTCAGTATGGTCAACACAGAATAAGGTACTATTTGACATTTCCAATTTTTTAGTCAGAAACTCTATCAGAAGACTTTGTACCACAACACTAGCTGCATTTATACTCAGTTTTATATGCAGGTTTTTGTAGTGTAGCCTTTTTTATTCAGGCTGTATTATACTCTCAAACTCTGAATAAATTTTTAATAAAAAAGAAACCCCAAAACAGCCTATGTAGCAAAACTACATAGTTTTCTTGAATCACAGCAACAGAGCATCAAACCTAATACTCTACAGTATTCTTGCTCTAAAGTTTGTGGACATACCTCTTTGTGTTCCTCCTGGCCACAAGTAAAAAGTTAATGCCCTGGAATGGAGGTATTTAACAGTACAGAGACAGAGTTAATATATTTGCTGTCTAGAAATGCACCAGGTATCAAACATTATGAAAATGAAAATCAATATTTAATTCTAGAACATAGTGAGCACAAAATATGCATCGTCTCAAATACACTGCAATTTAAAAGAAATTGTTGAATAATGACACAAGTGAAATTCTGGAGCAGCACCCTAAAGGAAACAGTGGGCTTAAGAGAATACTAACACATTTTAGACAAAACATAATGTTTTTATGAAAGCTGTTTAATGAAGTTATTGTTTGCAATAGAAAGAGACAGTACTAAAAGCAAAGGGAACTATTCTCAGGCTGATGTTTGGAAAGTGAAGCATATTCATAATTGAACAGAAAGCTAGTAGTTTATGTCACAAAGATTCATATGGTTCTGATTTTAAAATAGACTAACAAAGAAAGGTCTTTTTTGTCTGGACTTTCCCAGAGTTTTTAAGCCTGCTTAATTTTGTCTGTCTACATGTTGAGCATCTCTTCCACATAGTTACCAGAACTTCCTTCATTGCCAGTAGTGACCATTCAAAACTTACTTCAGTTGCCTCCTCTTAGACCCACTCTCTGAAATAACCTGTCTTACTGATTAAAATGTGCACATGTATACTATTGTTGCATAAATACTTTTTTTCATACAACTACATAAATTCAGGTATCACTGAAGAGTGAATATTTCTGAAGGATACACTGGAAAATCTGCTAATAGAAACTTCTCAGATAGTCATCATGAACAAAAATCAGACTGGAAAAGAGAATGCTTTGGGGAGATCTTATAGCAGCCTTCCAGTACCTAAAGGGAACTTGCAGGAGAGCTGGAGAGGGACTTTTTACAAGGGCAGTTAGTGATAGGACAAGGAAGAACAGCTGTAACCTGAAGGAGGGTTTGCTTAAATTAGATATTGGGAAGAAAATTTTCACAGTGAAGGTCATGAGACACCATTTCCTAGAGAGGTTGTAGGCTACCCATTTCTGGAAATGTCCAAACCAATGACTAGATGGGCCACTTAGTAACCTGGTCTGGTGGAAGGCTCCCTGCCAATGGCAAGGGGATTTGATCTAGATGATCTAGAAGGTCCCTCTCAACCTTAATCATTCCATGATTTTAAAAAAAATGTAGTCAGTAGTGACAGATACTATTTACTTTATTTCTTATTTACATTTCTCATAAATAAATAAAAATAAATAAATAATAAACAAATGTATATATATATATGTGGGGTTTTGTGTGCACAGTTTTAAATTATTGTTGCCGCAGGATAAAGGTGACCTGTGACATCATTTTTCCCATCCTAAAATTATAACTGTTCTCTGTGTTTTTAGTCTCTAAAATTTCAGGGCTAAAATAAAGTGAAATTTGTATCTCTTGCAGCAATTTTGCAGGACAAAATGAGACTAATAAGTAATTCTTTAGAATCCTTCCTATTTTAAATAGAAACTTTTTGAGGGAGATTTGCATTTACTGTCTGAAAGTGCAGGATTATCACAATGACAACTCATTGCATAAGATTATCCAAAACACAAACTTTTTAAAACTCAGAGGATATAAATTTTCTCACTGGCTGCAATAACATTTTCTCTTCCAAGAACAGTGAAAAATCTTCCAGACTCTTTGATTTGTGTACCTATATAAAATGTGATTTATTCTTCCATTTTGTATTCCATTATCTCACATCTCTGTAATTTCTTACAAACATTAAAAAAAATTATATTGAACTTTCAGACAAAAGATCTGCAATGACCAGAATTCTGTCTAGGAGGGTGAGCAGAACAAAGTGCTGGAAAGATCAGCAGGACAGAGAAGATGAGGAACAGTATTGAACAGCATTCTCTCTCAGGGTGTTGTAAATCGTGCTTCAGACACTCAATGATTCAGAGGTGGTGACTTCATGCTAGTAGAATATTTTTTTCCTCCATGAATTTATGCAAGAGGTGAATGCAGATAAGTACGAGGGCATCTATACTGTCTTAGGCTTGCAATCCAGCTTTGTGTTATCTTATTGTGAAAGGACCCACTCAAAGAACCAGAAATGCTACATACAAACACAATGATTTTCTTAATTGCTCTTCTAGGTCAGAGTTGTTTTCACCTTGTTGCCTTCAATGGATTTACCTATGAGTCCAGCTATCCCATCTGGGTACCATTTCTTGTTGTCAAGCCTTGAGTGGATATAAACTTTAAGTATTTACAGTGAGTCTTTGGCATTGAGTTTTGTTTTCTGGAAAGAATCAGCCTTCAGTTCTCCACTTAGATGCTACAAGTTTAACTTGATGTTCCTTATTTAATATATTAGAAGGAACTGTTGACTTATGTGTGTTGTCTTTTCATCAGACTTAGGATTGTAGATTTCTTTCTTATTCTCTTCACTTATCTCTTTCCAATCAGAGAAGTTTTAGCGCTCATACCTCAAGTGAGAATTGTTTTGTGGCTTTGATCATCTTTCTTCATGGCTATATTCAAGATGTGTTTGAAACAGGAATTTACACATTTGCTTTTATTTTTTGACTACTACAGAACAGGCTCCAGTTTTTCTTTACTGCAAAGTTTTACCTTGGGGATAATAGCCAGTTCAGGCTGACCATGTTATATTTTTACTTTTTCCCCAGCCACTTTATATTTGCCTACATTAAAATTAATTTTCCATGTTGCTGCAATGTCATAAACACTATTTTTGGTCTTCCTGCGGTTCTGCATGGTCTGGCTGTATGTCCACATTATCTAGAATGACACCATACTATCAGCAATTTTTTCACTTGCTGCTCACATCTTGTTCATTTATGTACATAAATTACAGCAGAGACACTTGCTTTCCCTGAAGAAAATTTCATTATTGTCATTGGCTACCTGTGAAAACTGAAAACCAAAATGACAGGTGTATTAGAGCTGTGGACAGATGAATAAATATGACATTTATAAAGCTATTTAACTACACTGCAAAGAGTCTTATTATTTCTACCAGTATAACAGTGTTGGATGGATGCTAACCTGAGAGAAGGATTTTTTTTCTATTTAGAAATTTAGTTTTCCATAGTGGTATGAAACAAGAATGGCAACAAAAGGCATTCTAAAACAGTTGGGGGATGGAAGAGCTCAAAATTTCTAGATTCAATAATTTTCGTTCCTGTTTCCTAAGTTAAATTGGAAGATTTTGTTATGGTTTTTGATGATGTTTTCTTTCATCTGCCCATTACACACTGGGGTGTCCTTAAATAAATTGTGTTAAGTGCATCCACAATGCAAAAGTGATTTGTGGGACCTGCATCAATGCCAGAAGTGAAAATTCATTTTCAGTTAAACATGAGATAAACTCTCCAAAACACATCCCTAGATTGTAGTGTTTTTAACAGTCCTATTCTTATTATAATTTTTATGCATTTATTTTTGTTGAGTAAATTGATTCCATCCAGTTTTGCCTCTACATAATTGTATGCTAAACGAATTCATCATTTTTCTTTCAGCAAACTGCATTGCCTTGGCTATGCAATGTGCACAGTACATCTATACTTTGGGTAACAAGGTCTGTAAGAGGTTTTTTTGTAATCCATTATTGGTACATTGTAATACCACTTAATAGCATAACACATGTTTTAAGCCTCTTCCAGCTGGCATGGTCAGCTTCTACTACCTCCCAAGTTCCCAGATAATGTGAATTTGATGATTGCTCTCTGTTGCAGAGATACCGGAGTGCATAGCAATGGAGCTAATCACTAGTTCTGTATCTATAACATTCCTATAAAAATTTGTCACAAGGACATGGAAAGAGAGGGCCTGACTCTCATTTAAAATGCCAACTCTCTTCTCTGCAATTTCAGTCCTATTTAACACAAAGCAGAGGACTCTGATGAGTATTAGCAGAAAGGCAAATCAGGTCAAGATGATGTAAGAATACAGGGAAATGGTAATGGACCTTATTTTTTTTTTATTTTATTTCTGGCAGACATAGCAGTGATTTACATGTGTACATGAGCTTCTATCTGGTCCTTTTTTCCAGATAATTTTTTACAAATTTATGTCATCCAAGTATGAGAAGACATTGTAAGATGAATGGATTAAAAGAACACATATCAATTAAAAAGCTTTTTCAAATTGCCATATGAATGAGACAATAAAGCAAATAAGGGGAGAAAATATTGCATTAAGTTCATTGAACTTTGATTCACATAAGAATCTTTTATATTCAAGACACATGCAATATAAATATTAGCTTTATTTTTAATTAGTTTTTTGGCTAACTCAACATTCTGGATAAAAAGGAGTGCTTATAAATTGACCACATATTTAGAAAGTTGCTATGTTTAGTCCTAACATGCCTCTGCTAAAGACAGCATGCTATGCTGGGGCTTCCTATTTATATTTGAGACAGCAAAATTAAAGTGAGATCAATTAAGTGCAAAGACTCAAATAATATAGCTGGGCTAAGGATTCTGTCAGAATATTTTCATGTAACATTAAGTTGTTTCTAAGACCTTCCCAGTTTCAGCTATGTACATATCTTCATCTAGATTCATCAACCAGATCCACTATATAATTCAAAGATATATATATATTACTTCCAAAATAAAGTTCTTCTAACCCTTTTAGGTATCTATTCTAGGATGAGATAAAACATGTTCTAGGAGTGCCCCCTTTTATTCAAGGAATAAAACCTCTAGCTGTCAAGCTCAGATTTAGATGTCTGCATAATAAAAATTTAAAGGTAGATGAGGTAAATCCCACTATATTTGACTTATTTCAGTGGAAAAGAATATGAATTGTTACATAATTCTTACTAAGCATCTGGTGTTGTGGAAGGAAATTGCATTATCAATTGTATTAGAAATAGTGGAGCTAAAGATAACTTTTGGCTGCATATGATTCTATGAAATATTGCATCTATTTCCTCTGTGCTACAGCATCATTTTTAAAGTGAAATGAGTGTTAAGATTCTGCCTGGAGAAGCCTGAAGAAGAAGAGGGTTGCATGAGTTATTCCTGCTCCATTAAACTAAAAGTGCCCTGAGCCTGTTCTCTGACTGCGGTCTAACAAAAACTGATTTCCATACTGGTAAACATCCTGAGACACAGAGCATCAGTAGCTGCATCAATATTAGACTTTGATAAAGGTCTCTTACACACAGCAGCTATGGATCCATAGGAATTGCATGCAAAATGCCAGTAGGAATGGGAAAACATCAGACCAAGGTCTGTTTTGCTTTTTCAAGTCTCACAGTCATGGAATATCCCCTAAAATTGTTTGTACCACTAGCATATATATTCTTTTAGATCCCATAAATACTTCTGAGACATACTTATAAAATGAGAATAATAACTGTTTCATAGTTCTTTATGCTGTACCACACTTCTAGCTTCTTTTTTGGGTATAAATATAGTTGGGATGAAGAGTGCATCATGATTTAGTTGGTATTCACTTGTTATTTACTCATAAAAAATAATGACCCCTTATTTTTACATTCACAAACTCATCCAATTCAATTGATCAGAAGGAGGGGAGAAGGAGATCAGAAAGATTTTTATATGTCTCCTGACAAGAAATTACATTATTCACCACTTAAAAGATGAGAAAACAATGCAAGTAGAAACAGAGTTCAAAATTAAAATAAGAATTCAGGAAACAGAATATTCTGGTGAAACACAGAGGGTATGAAACACTGTCAAACCTTAATCTTGATAGCTGTTGACAGGAGAAAATGGTTGGTTGGAGAAAAGAAAAAAAACTTATTGACAAATATACAAAAATTGCAACTTCAATGTATCTTCAGATAAGAAGTTGCATCAAATTAAAGCCTCTTAGGAAAAAGGAGCTCATACATATGCATTCAAGAATATCATATGTCATGTTACAGAATAGTTTTTTCCTATCCATAGCTGAAATACATATAATGTTAAATGGTTATCTGTTCCTTAAAAATTCCATCAGTTACCAATTTATTTTCAATTATGAAGTGGTAAAGGCTTGACCCCAGTATTTTTTGGTAAGTTTGTTTTTCACTGTTCAGCATCAAGAAGTATAGAAAGTCAGAAGTATAGAAAAATACAGAGAGTATAGAGTTTTATAGAGGTTTTAGAATGACTCTCATTTTTTATAGAAAAGTAATTGTAGCAGATAGAGTATTTTAGGAGAACTTGAGCTAAGTTCCCTTTCATAACTCCTTTAGAGAATTTTCCAGTAATTCTTTTTAATATTCTTTGCTTATTGAGGGAAAGTTGTAATTAAGGTTTTAGATGTGTAACTTATTAATTGAAAAATCTATTTTCTGAGTAGTATGCTACAGCAAATTTTCATTTTGTTCACAATCCTTCCTTTTTTTCTCAAAGCTACTACACATTTATTTTTATGATGACATGGGTTTTGTATGGGGTCTTTATTTCTTTCTTTTGTAGCTGGGCTCTTTTGTTGTGCTTTTTCCTGGCATTATTTGTAATATACATTTAAAAGTGATTGGATACAAACAGAAGAACCATCTTATCTCCAAAGTTTAGCATTTGTACTAAATCTATACTGCAGTTTAAGAAAAATGGATAAAATAGTTAGGCTATTAATTTACAGTTCAATTAAAAAAACCCCACTAGATTTTTAATTTTAATAGTATGATATTTTCCTGCTTTTATAAAGAATTATTTATTTGTGGTTTTTAAGTTATCCATGAAAGTTCTGGGTTAGAACTGAATTTCTTTGAGTTAAAATGTGCCATATTTATGTTGCCTAACACAGTAAACATATGCTTAGCATGATGAAACATCTTAAAAACATTGAAAATCCTGTCTATGAGGTAGAGTTTTGGGGGATCTTTAGCAAAAGTCCTTTAGCAATAACCACTATAAACATATAGTAATAATGATTCCAGTCTTCTTTAGAAGCATATTTTCCAGCTGATATCATAGGGCTGTCTTCCAGCTCATTCCAGGGGAATCTGAATTAGGCCTTATGAGTTCTTTTTAATCTGGTACTCTATTTCATCGTGTATTTACACATCCTTCATGACATCTTTGACAGAGCAGGAACAAAATGGTTTTTAAGATAAATTTTTAGAAGAGAAAGAATCTTGTCCTGTAGACTGGGATATAGAAAGCATTCCACCACACAATTAAATAAACTTGAACATTATATTTGTAAGCAACTAATATTAAATTCTACTTTTTTCAGATATCCATCTTTTGTTCAAGAAACACAATTACTTTATGAAAAACAAAGCATGCTTTCTCACATCAGTGAAATGTCATTTTCAGAATGGCATGCAGTGTCTGCAGTCAGGCTCACACATAAAATTCATCTGCAAAATGACTATTGTCTATTTTTTAATGACTCAAGTTTTGGTATATGGTTCCCAAGGTGATTTATAGTTTATATTTTTCTACATATTTAACTACCTAATAAAGATAAAACAAGCATTTTGGGATAACAAAGAATAGAGGTTGAACCGAATAAATGTTTATTGCAGAATTTACTTGCAATATCTTGCCCTTTTAATGTCCTTAAATATGCCCCAGACCCCTTCTATAAGTTCATCCGACTTCTCTCAGCAGTGCAGTCCATATGTCTCTTAATATCCAGAAATTAACAATGATAGTTATACCAAGCAGTCTGGCAAACCGTTGTCTGTATTTGAGGGAACAATTTCTCCCTATGAATTGCAGTAAAAGGCAATTTTGTCTAATTACATTGAGCATATTGAAATGCTAGCTTTTCCCTCATGGGTGCTAACACCAGATTTGTAATTGTTGATGGGACAGAGTTTTAAATGTCCCTCCACTTGGGAATTAGAAGACACAAGTTTGCTCTTGAACATATGACCCTTATTTGTTCAAGTTTTAAATATATTTGCTGTGTTCTCACAATGCTTATCTCTGTGCAATTATGAAAGAAAGACTTGATTTTTTGGAAAAGATTTTCCACATTGCTCTTTTAATCTCTTTTACATGATAATGCATACACTTTTAAAATAATTTTTATGATAAAAAATTTTTAAATGTACAAATATTCATAACAATTTTTAGTAATTTTAAAAAAATATTATTATTTTAAAATCTTGTCCAAATGCTCTTGACCAGTTAATTGGTTGGTTTTGAAAATGCTGATTTACTGAAGAGTTTATACAAAACACATAGGTGAATGTACACTCAATGTATGCCCCTTTACCTGTACTGTCCTGGTAACAGTACAGGTAAAACTATATAAACTATATGTAAACTATAAAATAACCCTCCAGCATAAAAGACATGTAAGTTACATTGATTTTTCCCTAAAAAAAAAAATCCCAGTTTTATTCAAAAAATCAGGGAAGAAAAAGAAAGAAAGAGAGAGGAATAAGAAAACAGTAGTTCAATTTGTTCACCTTCAAAACAGTTCCATTTACAAAGATATGAGGTGAAAACTGAGTTTTCAAAGGAAATTAGCTTTTCATTCATGTAGTGTTAATAGTAAAACTGTTCCCCAGTAAAATCTGAAAGGAAGAATTTCAGTCAACCAAATTATATTAAGTAATTTTTCTGTCTAATATGTTTTTTTAAATTTTACTTCATAAACTGATCCATAAAATTTGTGGGAATTGATTCGCATATACAAGAAATAACAACATGAATAATAGTAACAATGGAGCTTTATTGTGTTCACACTTTAATGTGATAATGCTTATATAAAGGACAGATCAAGAAAAAAACTACAATGGCCACCATCAAGCTAATGATATTTTAGCAGTTAGCCCAGAAATAAAATTTTAAAATTAACTACTTCACTTGTAAAGAAAACTGAATATTTTTAATGAAGATTAGTAAATTCTGTGCATGCTTCTAGTTAAATATGGGCAAAATACCAGATGATTATCAAGAAATATTTCACTAATTTGATGGTTTAATTTATTAGAAACAGGAGTGTAAAGTTCAGAGTAGGTTCTTGCTCAAATCATGACCCTGCTTTAAGGCATGCTGCATATACATATATTTATCCTTATATACATAGAAGGGAAATAGTTCTATATTTTCCTGGAGTATTCTGTTTCCACATGCAAACAAGTATAATTTTTGTACAACTGCATTTTCATCCAGTAGCTCAAAAACTCAAAGGAAAATGAGTGAAATTACAGAAGGTCTCATGATGAATGTAATAGCCCAGATAAGCACAAACACAAGCTGCTGTCCACATTCTAAATAAATATTTTTGATGCTTAGGAAAGTTTTCCATTTTTGAAAAATTTTTCCCATCATGTTCACTAGTAATATTGTTACTGATCCCACACTTGCCTTTGACATTATGATTGATGGAGATAACAGATTAAAAAAAATCAGTGTTAAACCAGTCTGCATTCTCAAAATAGAAGTCATAAATAATTGGTATGACTAAGGGCAGATGAACATTAAGGCTGTCTTAATAGTCAGTAGGAATAAATCCACATGATGGTTAAATCAATAAATCAATATTTTTATATATGCTGTGTTCTCCTTTGTATGCTTTTACTGTATTTTTTAAATGCATTAACAAGGCATTAAAGCATTAACTCCAAAACTGGTATTAATGTAGATCTGATAAAATAATTACTTTATGGGAAGGTGGAGGAAGAAGAATGTCTGTGAAGACATTGAGAAAGAAGCCCTGTAGAGAATACCAGGTCCTGAATATGTATTGCTCAGTGTGTGCTCTCATATAAAAGTGTTGGGTAGGGTGGTCTTGTGAATACCTTTATTCCACCACAGAAGTTAAGTTAGAAAAATTTCAGCCCTAGGTTTTTATGCTACATGTCCTTCCTGATATTCCAGATTCCCAGAGTCATTGAGGTTGGGAAAGCTGCCCAAGATTGCTGACTCACCAACCTCTGCCTTGTCAATTAGACCATAAAACTAAGTGCCACATCCAGTCTTTGGTTATTGGATGGTGACTCCACCACTTCCCCGGGCAGTCCAATCTAGTGCACTGTCTTTGCTGAGACATAGAATATATATCAAGTAGATATTGAGGAAAACCTCGCCTTTTGCTCCACTTTTTAGTGGGTCATTAAATTTTCATGTGTCAGACCTAAAGTAAGGGATGTCTTGTTTAGCAGGTAAGACTGAAGTAGCCCACAATTGTCTGTCATGGGATATTTTTTATTCACTCTCCTCCCCTAATTATTGCTTCCTACCATCAAGATTTAGGACTTGAGCTAATCAGTGCTGATTTGCATACCTTGTTTTTACTTAAGATTAACTACTCTTACATCTCATTTCTCAATCTAAATTAAATTACATGACTTTCCATATTTCCATATTACTTGATAAGCAAAATGTCAGAAATTTTCTCATATCCCAAGGAGAAAATATTCAATTTCAATGCTTTAAGGCAAACTCCTGACCAAAATGATTAATGAATTTATTAACATCAGGCTGTTTAATTGACAGTTAGTGAACCATATATTCAAGATTAGTAATGAAACATGCAAACTATAACATTACTTTTGCACAATGAAACATTTGGGTCTTATCATTCTGCTAAGTGGGACCAGGCTACTACTCTCAATGATCCTTGGGGGGCTGTGCTGCCAAGCCTTAGCAGTTTTCAGGTGTCCTGGGAGCACAGGACAGCAGGGAAAGAGCTCTGAGATTCTTCCTTCTCAAGGCCTCTATCTCCATGCTAGAAATGTTCATGGTTCTTTTCTATTTCTGACCAGACTGATTCCTCCTTTGCTTCAAAAGTCTCTTTGGTATGTTCTAGTTATTGCTGAGTCCAGCTGATGATCAGCATTCACTTTAGGCTGATGCTTTTCTTCCTCTCTAGCGAGTTTTTGGCAAATGCCCTCCAGATGGTTTTGTTTGCTGGGGGTAGATCAAGTAGGCACACTTACACCATTCTATCCTCCTATCCAAATGACTTCTTTGTAATTTAAAAGATATGGGAAGGTTTTAAAAAAGCAATGACTACCCAAAGAATGTCGAGAAGTAGGATAATTATCTCTTGCATTCTCTCTTTTCTTCTCAAATCAGTGTGCACACACGTACTTGCAGGTATACATGCACTTTTTGGGTACTGGGGAATATTTGAAATATTGAATTTATAGAGCTGGAGTTGGATGGCCTAAAATAATGGAATTTTAAACATGTAACACCATATCAAGTTAAAATGTGGGTGTTTTAAATTCTTCTGTCTAGCTATCACCTGTGGAATCAGGAAAATTAAGTCTAATTCCATTGTGTTGTAAATGCTGCTAAATGTTTTATAAATTTGTAAGAAGGAATGGGAATAAAATAATGAAAATAGAAAAATAACTTATATTAGATCCTAAAGATACTTGGTAGTAAGAAATCCAATTAAATAATACAGAACTTACCTGGAAAATTCACATTTAAATATTGCTACATTCATAGACACACACACACAGGCATACACATACCCTTTTGAATAGTTATTGAAATGAATGTGTACTGTTTCAAGATTATATTCATTTAACAACATGATGTGCATCAATTACTTTTTGATCAAAGCTTTTTCCATCGGGCAGGTTTTTTGATGTAAAATTTGGGTCTTCATTTTAAGTGGTGGGACACATAAACTTTTTCCCAAGGACAAAACTCTAGACAGGCCCTTGCAGAAAGAAATATAAGAACTATCTGAAGTGTTCAAAAGACATTTCCAGAAAATTGCCAAAGGCAAGGTTTAAATGAACAGCAGATTGGTGCTGTTTAAGTTCAATGGCCACAGCATGTCACTTTGAGACACTTTCTTATCCTGTTAGTGGATTGATCAGAACAGAGCTCTGTTCCTGGTTCTGCCATAAAAGATAAATGACATTCTCTACCTTGTCAACCTGTCAGCGTGGCTTGACCTATAATATAGACCTAACTTTTGCTCCGAGTAACTCTTAAGATATTGATTCCCCAAAGGAGATGTGGCTGTTAAACAGCAGCCGGGATTGATTCTGAAAAAACACTGGCACAGTGTTAAGACTCAGAAGCATTTTCTGACCCCTTAGTGGGGGAATAAAAGGTGTGAAAAACATAAAAGCTTTTCTTCCAGTCTATTTAGTAGGTTGCAGCTCAAGATGATAGATGTCACATCAAGTGTTTTCAAATTTTGATCATTGACTCAACACCTTCCATCCAGAAAACGTAACACATGTCACATCACCACTGAAATATGGCTGTCAGAGGACTTAGAAAAATTTTCTGATAAAGATTAAGGTAGTCTGAACTTAACTACTGAATATCAAAGTTTCTATTCATTTTTTTATATTTTTGTGTTCATATCTGTTTTTTTCTGCATCTACACACTGACTTTTGTACTTACAGAAATATTCATTGAAACTTATACAAAACCTCTGCAAGGCTTTTGGAGTTTTTTGTTTTTATTTTGCAATTCTGGCAATTTTCTCTGCATAGCATCAATATTAACAAAGACATTACAAAGAATATTTAAAAATATCTATAATAAATTAGAACTGGATTTTTTAATGCTTCTAAAATTTTTAAGAAAAAAGAAGCTTTACCAAACTTTCCCACACAGTATTAAGTTCTTGGTCTCTTTGATTCTTTTGAGTGTGATTTAAATTTTTCATGTGAAACAAAAAATTATGCTGAATTATGACATTAATTTTAATTAATTTTTTAGCTGTGAATTCCAACACTGACAAAATCCATCGCATGAAGGTGTCCTTCCAACCAGTAGAGGGTTAATTTTTGCACTAGCCAGGAGGGACATGGGTAGGGCATGGAGGACCTGCTTACTGTTTCTGATCAGCCAGCCAAAACATCAACTCAATTATTTCCAAGAATTATGTCACTTTTCTCCAAAGAAAATGATGGGACTCATTAGAAGATACTACACAGAGATAAGTTTTGTGGAGGTAAAGATGTATCTGTTTGAAAGACAGAAGAAACTGAATTAAAGGCTGTGCATTATCATTCAAAGTAAAATACTCCTTATGTAATCAGAAAAATGATTGCATAAAACTGCAATCAATCTATGCAATATTGTCTTTTTATTATATGTATTCAATATGGTTCTGATTTTCTTAATTTTCTTTATAATGTAATAATATTAGTAAAACACCTGACAGCAACTCTGATGAGAAGAGCAAACAGTTAAGGCAGATGCCAGATGAAATCCCAGTAAAACAAAAAAACCTCAGTGCACATTGCCTGTTTGTTTTTTGTTTTTTGTATCTTTAGGAGCAAATGAGAAAGTCTAGGAAAACATGCCTAAGAGAATATTGTCTTGCACCCTAAAGGGTGGGTAGTGATGATACTCTTTATACGCCATTTTAAATTTCTGTTTTGTTTCATTTTGATGTATTGCTGAGAGATTCTGTTTCAAGTTTCTGTTTGAACATGTCCCTGAATTTAGAAGCCTTGTGGATTTGAAGCAGGAAGAAAGAAAGGTCTATGAGGGAAGGTTACTCATGCTCTTAGCATGTTCTGGACTCATCCACATCAGACTCCTCACAAAGAGAAATAATCTAAACTCTATATACATGTATATATATACATGTATATATATATATATGCACAGTTTTTGTATATCCAATTTATACATACACATGCCTCATCCCTTATGTGCATTTTGGTCTATATAAAGTATAAATTGTACTGAATATATGCAGTGCCATGTTGCATTTATCACATCTTTTTTCCACATACAGATGTGTTCATTTATTTTAGAGTTATCTTTGCCTTATGGGTAATGGAATGTTTCAGAATATTAATGTGTTTATATTAGAGATACCCACCTAAGAGAAGTTATACGTATTCATCTATTAAAAATAGGTGACATGTACTCTAAGCATTGATTTTTATAACTCTAGGGTCTGTCTGTATTATTATACTGTAATTTACATGTTAAAATCCCGCTCTTTTAAAATTCATTACAGCTGGTAGTACTTAACATTTTGTGAAAAATTTCCTGGCATTGAATCTGACTTCTGAAATGTGCCAAGTACATAGTAGCTACTTTATAAACTGTTGTTAACAGGCAGCTGGACATCACCTTAGAGCAAAACCATGGAACACTTCTTTGTTATATTTAATGCTAAGAAAAATTCTGCCTTGTATCAGCTACAGTCCTTCTATTCACACTGAGAAAAAAAGTCATTTTTTGTATTAAGTAGTGAGAGAATTCCTGAAAACAGAGAGTACCTCAGGGTACACATGCAAAGAGGCTAAATGATGGCTTTATTATGTCCTCAGTTGTGAGCACTCAACTTCTCAAGCACAACTGCAGAAATCCTCACAGCATGCAGAATCCTCCTCATGGAGTGAGGATGTCCCCTTGGAATATCATGGCAGGGACTGGCAGGCAGGACCCACACTCCACCACCCAGCCAGGAGAAGGGCAGCCAGGGAGCAACAGGGCATATCCAGCCCTGCCATCAGGCTCCTTACAGGGGCTGGGTACAGGGTGAGACCAAACCAAGACAGGTCTGGAGGTGTGCCCGGCTTGGTGGGGCACATGGCTAGGCAAAGCAGAGCTGTGGGCAGCTGGAGACTGGCTCTGCCATGGTGTCACCAGAGCAGGGGGTGTAAGACATGGATGTAAGATCCAACAAAAGGCTGCTAAGAAAATTAAACATTTGGAGCATCTCTTTTGAGGAAAGTCTGGGACTGGAGAGGAGAATATTCCAGAAAGATTTTTCAATTTATACAACCACCTGAAGGGAGGATGCAAAGGAGATACTGGGCTCTTTTCAGTAATGCACAGAGACAGCTCAAGAGGTACAAACCAAAACATAAAAGGCTCCCTTTGAACATCAGAAAACATTTTTACTTTGTGTGGTGGTGTCTGAACACTGGGGAAAGTTGTTCAGAAAGGTCACAGAGTCTCTCACCTTGGAGATTTCAAATGCCATTTAAACACAAGACTGGGCAATTGGTTTTAGGTGGCCCTACTTGAATAGGATGGCTCCACACTCTAATCATGAAGTCCAGTACAATGTCAATCATTCTATGATTCTGTGGTTTATCAATTTTTTTTTTTTTAGTTTTCTGAACTTTATTTTATTTTTCATAGAGAAATGGGAAAAAAATAGAGTGAATAGTTTTTACACTCAAAAAAGTATGCAAAGTGTGTTCATGTTTAAAAACCTGTAAAATTCTGTTGCTATTAATAGAATAATTATAAAGAATTATTAAGAATAATTATAAACAACAGAATTACTGTTGCCTTGTCCTTTTTTGATAATTTTAATTTTCAATCAAATGGGTTGTAAGGTTAACAGAAATGAAAGCTGCTTTGTTGTAAACTGGACCATTATGCATGGTTTACCTGCTTCTGTTTCTCAGCATCTTAGAGCTGCAGCTTCCTAATAAGGCAATGCCTTGACTAAATCAACAGAATTAGCTACTTTGAGAAATCTAATCACCCACATTTTTCCATCTAATTATGCTTATCATTCTCCTTTAGAAATATTATTATTCCAGCTGTATTTAATACAGTGTCTATGACATTTGATTAAAAGTCATGTTTAATGCTGGCTACATAAGACTGTGACACATACTAAAATATAAAAAACCAAAAAAAGTGCTTTGTTTTTGAAATGATAATATGCTATTCACCATTGTGTAGAAATTTAAGCAATTTTAAATGTATTCTACAGTTATTAGCATTTAATAGCATTCCAGTAGTAAATATCTTATTGAATGGTAAGGAACTTAGAAAAAGACTGACAGCCAATGATGATGATAAATAAATGTGACATTTTGCTGAAGTGTCATAAATGCTGGACATAGGTCTATGTAAAAACATACTCCTTTCCTTTTGAATGAAAAAGGAGCTCAATATTTTCCCATCATTATATTTGAGAACTCTGAAAACAAATGTGAGAGTCATCAGTAAATAGTGTTTGCTTCCTTGGAATGGAGAAAACAAATATTTCCTGATATTATCATTAACCACTCGGTTCACTGAGGCTCAGTGATAATTGCACACCGATTGTAATGAAATAAGTGACACGTAATTAGCTTTTCCAAATAAAACAATTTGGAAGAAAAATAGCAACAAAAAAATGTGAGAGTGTGATAATTAAAGACGGGACAGATAATCATATGATCATAATTAAATGATGTGGTAAATGGTAAATACTGCCTTTTACCTTATTTTTTATTTATTTTTTTCACTTAATTATCTATTTTTTTTAATTCACTTTTTTATATATTGACATTGAATTAACTCATTGGCAAACAAGAAATTTCCTACCAATTGCATATGGACATTTGTTGTGAGTTTTTATTTTATTTTTCATGCAACAAAGGCAACTGGCTCTGTCCTTGGGGTCTTTTTCTGTGCATATTGATTCTGTTATTTTTAGACTTCTAAGAGGAGAGGAAAATAATAATAATAATATCTGGGAAATAATAAATTCTTTGAAGATAACAACACAACAGTCTTGAGTGTGACTTCTGAGCTTCAGAAATGCTTGAAAATAGTGGGACAATTGGTACTTTTCTTTTTCACTTAATTTTTCCAATTGTGTATCACACTCAGAGAGTTGACGATTTTACAATTTTCCTGAAAACGTTGTCAATATCTTCTCATTAAGTTATATTGCATGTTTGAGAAAACAAATATTTTGTACTATATATAGCATAGAGACAGACAGGATGTTGTTTATTACTACTCCCTTCTAAGGCTTCTGCAACATAAACTCCGAGATAAAGGGGAGCCTGAGGACTTCACATGAACTGCAGATCAGGCTCCATCTCTGTTTCTTTCTTTCCAGCTTCCCCTGCAATTGCCTTCTTTGCCTGAGTAAGGTCTAGTTTTACAAGAAATAGCTTTTTCCCTTGTCTATGCTGCAGAACATGGTTTCTTCTTTTGAAACATCCTGTATTTCAGGATTGATGTTATTCTCCCAAACATGAAACTATTTATGGAGAATATAGGCTGACAAGTGTCAAGATTGTTTCTTTCATGTGCTTCACTGCCTAAGTTCATTGTTTGAAAACAAAAATTTCATGCAAACAAAGGCTGCAATCTTGCACAATTTTCTCAATTTAAATGAATAATAAAAAATCAGTGATTAATTATAATAATGATAAAAAATCAGGGATTTAAAGATGACTAAATCCTTATATACAGCTAACAAATTAGTTCTTCAAAGTTCTAAGAGATTTGTATCAGATCCTTATATCTGTGTATTGTAAATAATTTACACTCTTTAGGATTCTGCAAAACATTTACATAATATCCTAAAAATGCAGCATCAGAGCACTCAGCTACTCCAAAGTGAAGTTATGACAGCTGGTCTAAGGGTTTCCCAAAGAGTCTGATTGATGTGAGAAGACATAAATTGTTCTTTCAGGTTCAGGCACTAAGAGTCTTCGGATTTAGCAGGACATTTATGGAATCTTACGATTTTTTTTAAAAGCTGGAAGTTTTAATTCAACAAACATCTTTAGAAAACAGTAAGCACTAAGGGTTTTCCTTAAGATTATTTATGTATGCAAATGAATATGTATATTAATATACTATATATACATGGATGTACATATCTATATATAGAAACAGCTATATAAATATATAGAGATAAATACTTCTAAAAGCTTCTTGTCTGCCAACAACTACTGAGAAGTTTCATTCCAAAATCTCATCTATGTTCAAGTTTTCAGTGCCATAAGCATATCTTCCTAAAACTCATTTTGCTACATGATGATGGTCTTCCCTTCCTTGCCTTTCTATCCTTCTTCTCTTTCCCTTCTTCTTCTGGTTCCCCTCCTCCTTCTCCTTCTGCTTTCACTTCTCATTTTTCCTCCCCCTTTTAATATGCAAAATCCTCTCCAGTTCTGGAAGTCAAAACATCAGAGGTAAAGTACATTCATAAAGCACCTACTTCCATTGTGGGCGAGTTTGCAGAATCACAGAATGGTCAAGGTTGGGAGGAAATTCTGGAATTTGAAATTCAACACTGCTGCTCAAGCATGACCAACTCAGGCAAGCTGCCAAAGGGTGGAGGCTGCACATCTTCTTTAGATGCCATGTTCTCATGCTCAGTCATCATCACTAAAAAAGTGTTTCCCGATGTTTAAGCTAATATTTCATGCTTCAGTTTTGGCCCGTTGCCTCTGGTCTTGTCACTGGTCACCACTGGAAAGAACAAGGCTCCACCTTCTTTGCAGAACTTCTTTGAGCTCAGTGTGCTAAATATGGGTTTTTTTTCAATAAAAGAAGGCTCATCAGAGACCGTAAGGAATATCTGTGCATTCTGAAATTAATAATCTAACAAAAATGAGGATAAAAAGGAGCAGGCTCACATGTTTCCTTAAAAAAATATTGATTAATTGCTTCAATAAAGGTGGGAGCTCTTGACTTTTACAATTTTGATTAAAGGAGAAAGCATCCAGATTGACAACACTGGGGGAAAAAAATTGCACTAACCTTTTCCTTGAATATGTCATTAAAATGAAAAAGGAGTAAAATTCAACTTTCAAATGATCAGATAATAATTGAAATTTCCCTTTAGCACATCTAGTGAAATAACCAAGGCATGTATGAACAAAATGAAATCTTGTAAATACTATTATTTACTGACTGAATTATTGAGCCTTTGCTTCCAATGTCACAGGTTTTTAGCATTTTAGCAGACATCACTTTTTATTATCTTTCCATTCTAGAATTAATTCAATAAAAATCAGATTTCTTGACCTGGAGAAAGACCCTAAGGATTGTTTACTTATTTGGGTTTTCAGAGCAGGTAGTATCTGCAGGAAAGACTCTGGCATAGACATTTGTATCTCCCACATATCTTTAAAATGAAGAAATGCACAGCATAGGCTGCATACAAAAAACCCACTATAAAATAGTTTTCCTTTCAATAAGAAAATAAAATACAAAATAAATGTCCAGTCTTTCTTTTTATGAGACATTACACCATAGCTCTGAGACTTGCCACTAACAACTCTAAATTCAAAACAATTCACAAATTATACTTATTTGTGTCTTTAAATTCTGCAGGTATGCAGAATTAAACATACCTTATATTCTTTGGTACCCACAAGTAATAAAATCCGTAATTTGTTTCTGTAAGACTGACAAATTTGTCAGTTAGCTGAAAAAATAGTTTGAAAAAATAGTTAGTTACATATTAAAGCCAAATAATTTTAGAGCAAGAAACTAGGTAATTCTTTTGTATGAAAACACATTTTATACAAAGAGAAATTTTATGACTATTTTTTAAGAAAAAAAATTGAAACTCAGATTACTTTTTTGCCACATGTGGTCCAAGAGATGACACTGGAATTGTCATCAAAGATGGCAATGTATTTCACTGCTCAGGAGAAAGAGTTTGGTGTATGATTAAGTATGATTAAAAATCATGAAGGCAATGTAACAAATTACTGTATATGCAGGGATTATACTACATTAAGCAAAAACTGGCTACATCATGAAACATTTAATGTTTCATATGGCGACCCATTGTTTGAGTGAAGTGAACAATTACTATTTCCATCGTGTCTGCATTCTTCAGTTGGCATCATTTTGTCAGGTGGTTGTGTAAAAAAAAAAAAAATCTTCATTGTTCCTCACAGAATTGTTTGGTTTTCAGAATTGTCTTACTTAAAAAAATGATTTGCTAAATATTTATTTTAAAAGTAAAAATTTCAGTCTTAAGTTTGAACTGATAAAGAAGGCATAGGCTATGTGTATCCAGTTCCAGTGGTATATGTGAATGAAATTCAGTATAAAGGATTGGAGGGGAAGGAGAAGGAGAAATGGAAGAGGAAGTAAAACCAATTCTCATGTAGTAAAACGAGACTTAGGAAGAGATTCATTGCTGTGATTATGGCAGTGAAAATTAAAATAATCACAAAGCAGATTTTTTTTCCTGTCCTAATTTAAAAGAATTATAACTCTTTATAATTGTTAGGCTGACAAGAAGTTGTCAAAAGCATTTCTTTTATAAAATGCTAAGTGACCAGTTACAGGCATTTACAAATGTTTTCTAACTTGCTCTCTACACCATAATATTATGCACGAGTACACTGTTTCATACTTATCCTTCAGCCACCTGGAAGCCAAATGCAGCCTATGCAATTAAGGCTCAGAGTACAAGGTTATTTCTGAAGGAGTTTTCAATGTTTAACTTATCATCCATCCATCTTACTCTTGTTTGGTCTTAATGGTGTCTTGCATCTCTGAGAACATTTTGTCTATATACATACACACCACTTATCTCTAAGACGTCCCACACAGTTTCAGCTTCAGCTTCTATTCTTTACATCCTCATCCAAGAAAAAGGAAAGGGAAGTGATAAATTATCAATCTATTCATATATTTTAACAAATAATGAAGTTTATGTGCAATTATATAACTAGTATATAATTAGTATAGTTAGTAATGTAGTATACAACCATGATATAGTTACTAGTCAACAGACTCCAAGGATATATTTAAATTCTTAGTCTATATTTTTTATGACTTTTCCTAGAAGCTCTATTTCAGTTTTGCTCAGTCACAGAGTTGATTTATTTCTAATAAGCAGATCACTATAGTGAGCTGGCTGATTTAATTGTTTTATTCATGGCTCATAGATTCCCCAATATATCTCAATATAATTTGTAGATAAAGAGGCAACTCTCCAGTAAATATCAGAGATTATATGTTTCAGACAAATTAGGAAACAAAAGCTTGAACTGCTAACATACTGCTCAATTATGGAAGTCTCTCTTGAAAACTTTAAATTAACATGATCCTAATTTCCTTGAATGTCCTACATATTCTCTCATAGAGATACTGTGAGTTAACTTGTAGATAAATAGATTCAACATTCTAGAGCTTTTACTCACACAGCAATTACACTATGGTTTATTTTGGAATTAGTCTTTTTTTTTTTTTTGCTGTTGCCTTGAAAACATTGAATCATCTGTTTATTTCACCTCAAAAATTTACAGCGATCTGACTTAATAATGGATTATATATTAAATCTTACATAATAAAAAATTTAGAATCAACATTTTTTTCTAAAATTGAAGTAAAAATATGTTTCATTTGCAGAAAGTTTAATTTGTCTTTTATTCATTATCTCAGGGCCTAATGCTGATAATAAATAATGCCCAGTCTCATTTTATATGGGCAATATTGCATAATAGTCTTAAATAGCTAGACTTTATTAACTAGAAAAAACTATGGTTAGATGAAAGATACAGGTATTAAAGAACTCTGAATTGTTATATTTTCATAATTAAGTAATGAACTTTTTTAAAAAAGAAAATATGCATTCCTCCTAGGCAGAACTAGACACAGCATGTGGAATTTTCTTTTTTAAATGTTAGGTTTTGTGATAAAAAAATGCTTTTCATTTTCATAGGACCATTATATCATAGGTTCATTGTGCCTTTTGCCACTTTGCCTTTTACTTCAAGTTTGTTTAATTAAATGTATCTTAGTTCAGTTATTACTAGGGGTATTGAGTTTTGTGTCAGGTTTTTGTAGAGGTGGGGCTATGGAGCTGGCTTCTATGAGAAGATGCCAGAAGTTTCCCTCATGTCTGGAAGAGCCAATTCCAGCTGACTCAGAATGAACTCACTGCTGGCCAAGTCTGAGCCAATTATCAATGACACTAATACCTCAGTGATAACATATTTAAGAAGTAAAAAAAAAAAAGTTGCATGGTTGTAATTGTGGCCAGAGAAGAGGAGAGTGAGAATATGTGAGAGGAACAATTCTGCAGACACCAAGGTCAGTACAGGAGGAGGAGCAGGAGGTGCTGCAGGTGCCAGAGCTGAGATTCCCCTGCAGCCCGTGGTGCAAACCATGGTGTTGCTGTAGCCCATGGAGGTCCATGGGGATACAGAGATCCTGGGCCTGCAGCCCATGGAGAACACCCATGCTCCTCAGAGCCTGAGAGAAGGCTGTGACCCCATGGGAAACCCGTGCTGGGGTAGGCTCTTAGCAAGGACCTGCAGACCCATGAAGAGAGGAGCCCAAACTGGAGCAGTTTCCCTGGCAGGACTTGTAATTCTGTGGGGGACCCACACTGGAACAGCCTGTTCTTGAAGGATAGCACGCTGTGGAAGAGTGACCCACATTGCAACAGTTTGTGGAGAACTGCTGCTCATGGGATGGACTCACATTGGAGAAGTTCATGGAGAACTGTATCCCATGGGAGGCACCTCACAGTGGAGCAGGGGAAGGACTCCTCTCCCTGGGCAGCAAAAAGAACAGCAAGTGATGATCTGACCATAACTCCCATTCCCTATCTCCCTGAGCCACTGGGAGATGAGATAGACCTCAGGGGAGGGAAGGGTGGAGGGAAGTGTTTTTAAGATTTATTTTACTTCTCATTGTAGAGTTCTGATTTTATTAGTAATAAATTCAATTAATATCCCAAATACGAGTTTGTTTTGCTCATGACAGTGTTTGGTGAGTGATCTCTCTGTCCTTATCTTGGACCCATAAACCCTTCATTATATTTTCTCTCCCTGTCCACTTGTAGGAGGAAGAGACAGAGAGGCTTTGGTGGGTACCTGACATCCAGCCAGGGTCAACCTACCAAAAAAAGAAAAAATTAAGAGGAAAATTTCTCTAACTTCTAAAAAAATTAGATTCCTTTATTTCTTCAGATTACTCTGCAGAGACTCTAAAAGTTTGAATACCACAAAGAGCCAGGCAAGATTTTAGAGAAAGTTTACTCTGAAGTCTTTTATTCTTTTAGTAGAGTGTATTCTTTTAGTAATAGTATTCTTTTAGAATTTCTAACTTCTGCAAGTCATGGTTGTATACTCATATTAGATATCTGACAGATGCTAGCAGGTTTTTTGTTGCAATTATGAATTTTCAGACAGCATTTTTAAAGGTGAATGTAATGTTTGTATAATGGAGCTGTCTAACAAATCATATGCTTATATCTGTCTTAGAAATGATCACAGAATAAATATTCCAAAGTGAATAATAAAATAAAGTGAAATACCTAGAATTATTATAAATGAATTATCATAATAGAGTAATATTAATCAGACTCCTTGTCCTCATACTTCTTTCCAATACGGACCAGTTAAAGGCTAAGTCCTCATGCATTTTAATCTGGAGATTTAGGAGTTGGAGTAGAATTTTCTAATGGAATTTGTACTTTCAGTTTTTGATGAATATTTTTTGGCAATTATTAGAGGTTCTTGCATTACATTTACCTGAAAGATTTGCTTGTCCACTACCCACAATTACCTCTTCAACCAGTGATTCTAAAACAGACATTGTATGGAAAATTTTTTAGGACATTTCACCCTTTAAATGTTACAGACTGTTCCAATTAAAGCTAAACAATGTACAGTGCAAAAATCAGGAACTTGATGCTACAGAAGAATAAAAACTCCATTTGGTTTTGATTACATAGTGAAAAGGATGCTTTTCTTAAGGATGGACATTCTAAGTCTACAGTAAGAATCAGTCCTCTGAAAAACAAACTTTACTACTCAAACAAATATGACTATGGCAGGATATGAATAATAAGAGGATTAAAAATTTGTATAACCAAAATATGATTTGTTATTCACATTTTAGTAATTACAGCCTTCCATAATTGAATTTCTTTGTCTGCTGCCCTCACCTGAGAAGTTATTTTAATTTAAATTGGTTTTTTTTTCATCCTAGTTTAGTCTAGTTTTGGTTTGTTTTTTTTTCAAACCATAATACTGGGATTCCTGAGCTATTTGCTCCTAGTTAGATCAGGAGTTTCAAGTGCTCTGGCTTTTAAGCACCTGTTTAATAAAGAGTGGGCTCTATTATGATGAGGATGTTTCACAAGATTGTTCATTGTGAAAATGAAATGCATTAAAAATGCTGAAGACAGACAAATTATCCTTTCTTTATCCTTTATTTCTTGCTAGTTTTCTAGCTGTTCTAATAATTCCTTTGCAGGGACTTAAGCTTGCAGAACACAGCTAATCTGTGTGGTGTCTGAACATTTTGCCAAAATAGTTCATTACTCTGAAACACTACAGTGAAACAGAATTCATCTTGTCATTGTAAGTCTAGATTTTACAGTTTTTATCTTTGTGCACTGGGCTCATGTGGAGAGGAGAGGAGAGGAGAGGAGAGGAGAGGAGAGGAGAGGAGAGG
>JANIJU010000001.1:71855040-71878962 GCA_025504685.1 Leucosticte australis | reverse complement strand
AGGAGAGGAGAGGAGAGGAGAGGAGAGGAGAGGAGAGGAGAGGAGAGAGGAGAGAGTTTTTCAGGGGGAAGGGACCTACAATGATCATCTAGCCTAACTGCCTGACCACTTCATGGCTTACCAGAAGTTAAAGCGTGTTGTCCAAATGCCTCTTAAACACCTACACGCTTCAGTTATTGATCATCTCTCTAGGAATCCTGTACTATTGTTTGAGCACCCTCTCAGTTAAAAAATTCATGGCAATGTCCAGCCTCAATCTCCCCTGGTGCACCTTTGAACCATTCTCACGTGTTCCATCTCTGAATCCCAGAGAGAAGAGATCAACACCTCTCTTTCCACTTCCCCTCCTCAGGAAGCTGTAGAGAGCAATGAGGTCTCCCCTCAGGCTTGTTCTTTCTAAAGCAGACAAGTCCAAAGTCATCAGTTACTCCTCATTGGACATTTTTTTCCATCCCTTTTACCATTTTTACAGCCCTACCCTGGCCTCATTCAAGGAAATTCATATCCTTCCTAAATCTTGGGGCACAGAATTGCATAAAGCAGTCCAGGTGAGGCCTCAGCAATGAGGTCACAGAGGGAAAACCACCACTTTTGACAGGTTGGTGATGCTGCCTTTGATGCACCAAGAGGTGGTTTCACCTCTGGGATACCAGGACACACGGCTGACTCACATTGATCCTGCTGCCAATGACAGCACCAGACCCCTTTCTACAGGGCTCCTCTCCAGCCACTCCTCTCCCAATTTATACTTGTGGACAGATAGAGCCATCTTGAGCCAAGCTCGATGCAGGACAGAGCTGAACATGTCAACCATGATGGTGGTTCTTTGATTACATGTCTAGGAAAGGGTAAATGTGAGAGGGGATTGTGAAAAAATATATCTCATGCAGAAGCAAAAATTGACTGCAGGGCAATGTCTCAGCAGGTGTACACACTGCAGCCCATGAAGGTCCCCACAATCCCAATGCTGCAGCAGGTGGGAAGAACACATGATGGAGCAGGGAAGAACTAGGAGGACTAAGGAATGGCAGACAGGAACAGTTATGTACTGAGCACAGCCCCCCATTTCCCTGGGTTGCTTGGATATGGTACCCATATCAGGACTGAAGTTGAGCCTGGACTGAAGACGGCTGGGGAAAGGTGTTTTGAGTTTTGTCTTCAATCAAGTCTGAAACTCTTAGGCAATAGTGACTGCACCTGATACAAACACACAATTTAAGAGAAAACTGAACATAGTAATAATAATATTCCCCTTTCCTCTGCCTATTTCTCCTATTTTTAAGAAAAAAAAGTAGCAGTATAAAGTACAAGTGGAAATTGCATGTTTTTCCTTCATGCACCATTTTTTTCTTTACCTGAATTATTGATTCCTTTTCAAATGGTATATTTCCCCTATTACTCTTAATTTTTATTTTTTTTCTTTTTTTGGTGTGGTGAGGATTTCACAGGACAAGATAAATATACAATGTGCATATCAGATTTGTTTACTTTTGATCCAATTATGCATTTGATAACTTGAAAGATAGAAATTTTGTTTATCTGGAAATAGGACAGAGAGGAAAAATATCTCAAGGTTGGGAGGTGTCTAATTCCTTTCCAGATTGCGATATTTAATGTTTAAATTTAGTTTCATTGCTTATACAAAATGTTATTTAGCTAGGAAACTGAGAACACTAGCTCTTTGTGTATCTAGTGAAATCAAACACAGCAGACTGATGAGATGAGAATGTCATCAAATTTTTTAGTGAGAAAAATCTACCCTAGAGAATTAAAAAGATGAAATTGAGGGCAATGTTTTGGCAAAATCTTTACGTAGCCCCAGCTGAACAAATATGGTCCTATGAAATATTAAAGAACTATCCTTTTGTGAAGAAAAGAATTAGTGGCTGTAAATCTGATCTGTGCTTCCTAAGCCCTCATGAAGCATGTCACTGGCAATATTCATAGAAAAGTAGCATGTCCAAAGAACCTCTTTTTCCCACCTTTTTCCCCACTAGGTGTTGTCCTAGTCTCTAGGCATTGTTACCTGCAGATATAAATCAGGGGGTACTGTTGAATAGGAAAAGTTGTTCTGTATTATTTGGCCACTAGGTCAAAGTAGGTTATAAATTTCTTTGTACAAAGTTTTAGCAGATATCTATTCTAGCTTTCACTGAGAAGAAGTAGGAAATTTTATTTTCTACAATATGAATTCATGTCTTTATCTAAATGTGTGAAAAAAAGAGCACTGAAATTGTCCCATCTGAGCCCTTTTACAATCTTTCATGAATAAAATTTGTTGAGAACACATATTAAAAGATAATCATAAACATCTATTAATTAAAATAGAACTTTGGAGTCATTATTTAAAAAATTATATTAGAAATTTTCAATGCTTTTCTTAGCCTTTACTACTAATGGTGAGATTATATTAATTAAAATGGGCTATTTGAATTGTTGCTAAAATGGAATTAATGATTTGAGCTGTCTCATCAGAACTACTAAATGAAGACTAGTGAATGGCACAAGGTTTGAGTAGACAGTAGTACATGAATTAAGATAGAACAAAAATAAAATCTATGATGTTAAAGAGGAGAGAGAGTTAATTAAGTTTGCATCCAGCTATTATATCTTTGTCTTGCTTGTTTCTAATGTCACAATCAAAGGAATACATTGCCATATTTCTTTAAAAGAATTTCAAGAGGAAATTTCCCAGCAAGGATGTTATTTGATCAAAAATCTAATAAAACCTGTTCTTATTAAACTTCTCTCTTTGCTCCAGAAGGAAATACTAACTGGTAGCCTGTATTTTTAGACTTTATAATATGTTACCAGATGTGTGACTGTAGGCTTGCAAAATATTGTAATGCAAATTCTTTATAATTGGGATAAATTAAGCAGGAAATATTTTTTTTCTGGAACTTGTTCTAAAAATATGATCAAATAAGTGTTGATTTGTTTGCTTTGATTTATTTATTTTGTTAATCTGTTTTAATAGGAGCACAAGTATATTCTGTTTACACCTCTTTTATAGTTTATATCAAGTACATGATTCAGACACACTTTGCGATGTTTTTGTTGATAAGTTATCAAATAATCTAGCTGGGTATTTAAAGTCTGTTAATGTACTTATACACTAAACTATCATATAAAACTTTCATTATTATGAAACAAGTAAATAAATTCCAGAGTCTTTCATAAGATAAAGGAATTACAGAAGCTTGCAAAAATCCAAATCTACCATATGCCTGATATTGTTACCAGTCTTATTGTCTTCAACCTTTTACTTTTCTGGTCTATAGAAACAGAAGAGAATAGGATGGCTGGGATTGGAAAGGACATTAAAGATCAGCTACCACCAATCCTTCTGCTGCAGGCAGGGACACCTCCCATGAGACCAGGTTGCTAAAAGGCCCATCCAGCCTGACCTTGAACACTTCCAGGGATTGGGAACCCACAGCTTCTCAGGGCAACTTACTTCTTGTGTCCCACTGCCCCCACAGGAAAGAATTTCTTCCTAATATCTAATCTAAACCTATCCTCTTTCACTTTGAAACCATTCACCCATGGTCCTCTTGCAAAAAATCTCTTTTCATTTTTCTTGTAGGCACTCTTTGGGTGCTGAAAGGTTGTAATAAAATCACCCTAAAACCTTCTCTTCTCCAGGCAGAACAATACCAATTCTCTCAGCTTTTATTTATAGGAGAAGTGTTTCAGCCCTTTAAAACCTCTTCTGGATTTGCTCTGATAGGTTCTTCCTGTGCTGGCAATATTCAAAATAAAATTTACAAATTATTCCAGACTTGGGAGTGGAGTGGGCAAAAAGGTACCTAGACAGGCTGGAAGAATAGACTGGCAGGACTCTAATGAAATTAAAACACCCTGGCATAAGGAAGGAAAATACTAGTAAGTCTAATCAGAATACTTCAAACAATTTATCAGCACATAAAGTAATCAGACATTTCAAAACTCACTCTGAATTCACTTATCTCTTTCATCTTTAAAACATTCATGTCTAATATGCCAAAACCATAAAATGTAATCATTTTTATTTTTGTTTTATATTTACTGAATTTCTATCTCTATAATCAGCCATTTCATAAACTGGCAAGTAATTTTGTTAGTAGGCATTTGCTCAGGGACAGGTGAATCCTAAGAAATTTAACCATATTCTGTGAGTATTACCAATTTTGAGAGGTACATATCATTCTAAGCACAAAAATAAATTCTGTGCTTGCATTGCATATTCATTTCTTAGTGGATTTGTCTTCTGTTATTTTGTATGATTTCTGCTGAAGCAAAATGAGGTTGATTTTCTATATCAAAATGAAACAGAACATAGCATCTGTGATAAACTTATCTTGAATAATTGAACCAAAAATATTGTCTAATCTACATAACTCTCAAGCAGCAAAGCACAAGAGTAAATAACTGTTAATATAGAAGTAAAATCACTAAGAAATTCTTTGCTTGGCTAGGGGCTTACACCACTATTTCTAAACAGAAGTATTTTTGATGCAAAAGAGAACTTGGAGCAGAATTCTCTGTAGTCCCTTAAAAGGGGAAATCAGGAAGGTGATTCATCTGGTATGAAGATAAGCTGCTGGAAAGGCGCAATGACTCACCTGCAGAGGTGTCAACACTTCTTCATTGATTTCAGGGAAGAATGAAATGATTTATGCTAGATGACTTAAGATATGTGAAATGAACCTCATCCTTATTCCCACTGTCAACAATTACTCTAAGGAGAGGAGGGTTGAGGGAAGAGAAATGAAAAAAACTGGAGGAGAAAATAGCAACTATGATCCTTCTCTTTATTCCTGATTCCATTTGTCATCAGGCCAGTCCATGTTTTGCAGACAAGTGGGGTGGTGTAAAACATATTCTTCCTTTTCCCATAGAGGAATTCAGAAAGCAATGCAAAAGTGTTGCTGTTATTTTTAGGCAAGAGAACTGTGCAGGCATAACAGAAATCAACCTGAGGCCTAATTAATTACAACATAACTTGAATCAGAAACATTGTGTGTGGGTTTTTTTCTCATGTGATTGTTTTTTTCTTGCTTTGGTTTGTTTTTGTTTTTTGCTTTTGTTTTTGGTTTCTTTTGATATTTTATAGCATTGGAGAAAAAAATTGTAACTTATTTAAGAATTAGCATTAGTGAAAGTCAGAATAGAAAATCCAGTAATGTGTATCTCAAGTGGTTTGTTTTGATTATTGTCATTACTGCAAATGACAGGCATATCATCAGCCTTTGATTGAGTGAAACTTCTATTTTCTTTTCTGCTTCTGTGGTGAAAAATATGTACATGGACTTCTCTGTGTGTTTGCACTGTGTTCAGATATTTTAGCCAGTACTTTACTGGAATTAAGGCTGCTTCCAGTAGCAGCCTAATAACTTAAAAGCAGCACAAGAATGTAAGCAAAGAGCCTAAAAAAGATCAAAATATTAGAAAAAAACCACATTTTTATTTTTGTTTTCTGCTCATGGTTGAGTAGTGCTAATAAAGACTTTCAAGATTCTATGCTTCCCAGAAAGATGGAAGAACTTATCTCTCAGTCTATGAATATAGTAAAGATGATATCTGAGTTGGATGTCAGTAGTTCAAAAGTAATTAGACTTGAATCAATAAACAGTAAGAGCAGTAAGATTCAAGTCATAGGTTTGTTTTCCCAAATTAAACCAAAAGTTTTCTTGCTTTCTAATATTGAACTTCCAACCCTACTACAGTGGTGAGTATTTAATTCTAAATACATTCCTAGATATATTTCTGGAATTCCTATTAAAATGCAATATACAATGAAAAAGATATTGTCAGCCAGTCATGTCAGAGTTCATTCCTATCTGAAGGCATGCTTAAAAAAGAAAAACTGCTAAGAGGAAATGTAACTTTTAGAAAATGTTATTATTTTATTGCTGTATTTTCACATTAGATGCACCCATATATTTTCTGATCAAGTTGAACCTCTGTTTGGTACTGCTTTTTAGAATGGCTTTATCACTTTCTACAGTGTAGACTTCATCTTCTCTGAGGAGACAGGCAGAAGTTGTAGAATGTTCGGGGTTACTCAGACAGTTCCCTGTATCCACCACTATGAATTCTTGTGGAAGATGGACTAATAAAATACAATTGCATGCTGATGTCAAGAAATATGTTGGCAGCTCCTATGTAAAAACTTTCCAAGAAAAGTATTTTGGGCTTTTTCCTTTGAACAAGAAGTTAAAATGTCAACATAAATCATCTAGCACAGATTAATTTTTATTCACTATTGTATCAAAGAGGAACAAAATTCCAGCAATTTTACCATTCTAGTTAAGGTAATTTAAATTGCAAATAGAACTTTAAGAATATAATTTTACTGTGGTATGTTGCTTTACAGTTCCACTAATAAATATGCAGGATGGTGGTGCAGGTAGCTGTTTTGCAATTTTTAGAATTACATTTGCATACCACAGCTATTTAGTCTGAAAATATACAAGTATTTAGCATAAAAGCCTTTTCTGAATTCCCTATTCAGGAAATCAAAAGTAATTTTATTAATATAGTGAGCAATTAATTTATCTAAAAAAGCCAACTTTGTAAACCAATGATTTAATAGCTTTCTATATAACAAATAGTAATGACACCTCAAATTTCTTATGTGTCATTTTTGGTAATTAAATGCATTTTAGGATTTATGTGTGAATATTTTCTTTTCAGTCTCAGTATTTCCTTTTGTCTCTATAATTGTCTTTGTAAAATAGTAGTCTTCTGTGAAAAGGGCTAGCAATTTCTTATAAAAGAAATAAGTATTTTGATTGTGGCAATGAATTATGGACTACATTAAGAACTTTTCTGCTTTTTCGAATTCTGCTTTATGTACGCTTGCATTTCTGTTGTGAAAGGAACAAAAGTCCTGCTGAAGAATGTCTTTTCTTCTTTTTTTTTTTTATTTCATGAGGCTTTTATTTTCTTTTCTGCTTCAGTGGTGAAAAATATATACATAATGACAAAAATTGCGACCTTTGAAAGGTGTAAACAACACACATCTGAAAGTAGGTAGCAATCTAATGCAGAGCCAACAGAGCAAGTTTTCAGCTGAAAGTGTAACTTCTAGGGTTTCTTTGGTCTGGTTTTATCTTGTTAAAAGTTTACAAATTACTCAAATAAAGGAAATACCCTTTTTGGCAATACTTTAACTTGCATGGAAATATTAAAGCTTATCCGTGCTGACCAAACATGTGTCAAACAATTCAACCTGAGACTGACATCCTTTCTTCTCTGCCCTATTCCTCCTCTCTTTTTAATGTATACTAATGGAAATCATGTTTTATCTACCTCCAAGATCTGTCAGTGTTACAGTGCTGCTTTCCATGTTTGCACTCTTGCAGTTCATACGCAGTGTATATCAGCAACAGGTGTTTGGACAGCAAGTTTTCTACTCAAAAAGAACAGGATATTTGATAAAAACATTTCTGAATGCATAAATACAGTTTGGATTTGTACTGACTTAAAAGGAAATGGATACAGACTAATCCAAACCACTTGACATATTTAATCAATTTTGAAAATTGTCATAATATACTGTATTCTCTGGATGAGCCAATTTGTGCTATACAAATAGGAAAACATATGCCCACCAATTTTAATCAAGTTTGGAACAAAAATACCCAAAATTTTTGCAGGTAACAAAAATTATAATTTTTATTTACCTTGGTTGAAATGAAGCATGCTTATAAATATGTGTGAAACTTTTTTTTATTAGTAAGAACAGAAATATATATAGTAGGTTTGTTCAAAATAAATTTTGTGCACACTTTTGGCAATGCTCAACCAAAAAATTAGGTGTAATGAAGTACAATTATTTGCTGTGTATCCTCTGCAATATTAAAATTTGATCAAGGATGGATTAATAGGACCACACATTTTTAAGAACAGAATTTGGAGAAGTTGGTGATCCCAGAATGCTTTAAAAATTGTATTGATTACTTAAATGTCTTAAATAACACCTGAGTATTTCAAAAAGTCACTGTTAAAAGTTAATCTTAATCTTACGACCTTAGAAACTTTTTTTTCTTATTTCTATTGAAAAAATATCCCCAAATCTCATATGGTTTAAATGTTCATATAAAACCCCCTAAACAACAAAATTGCCACACACTCATTTCATTTAAAAGAATGACAAAGAGATGTTAGCAATTATGGATTCATGCAGATTCGCTTCCTGAAAGTAATGTCCAATGCTTTCTTGAAAATTGTGTCTTATCCTTCTATCAGACTAGGACACTCTTTGCTGTATATACTTTAACCCTACAAAGTAAAAACAAAACCAACAAAATATTCTAGTTTTTTTCATAATTTGAAGTGTAAATTCCCATTTGAATTTTGATTTTTTGATAGATGCTTTAACTAAAAAACTATTGTATAGTCAATGGTGAATTTAATGAGTTTCTGAAGTCTGTATTAAACAGACAATAACAACATAAATAACAATATTCTACAAAGTAAAATACTAAACTTAACAAAGCATAAGGGTTTTATTATAAGCTATGTCTGGGTTATTGCTGTACTGACCTCCTTGGCCTATTGCCTCACCTTTCTTCCACTTTTAACCATACAATGTATTTTATTTTAGGTTTTGATCCATTATTATTGTTTTGGAAAAGGAGTGGCTGAAATCCATCAGCATTATTATGCAACCCTGAAAGAATAAGGCCTCTGAAGCAGTGATTCAAAGCCTAAAAGTATTCATTGAATCAAGTGTTTCACCAAGACTTTTGGATATACACAATGAACACTCTGGACTTGCTAGCAAAGGACAACAGCAAATGTGTTTAATAACACGGTAATTAAAAACCTGATCCAGGTAGTGGGAAAAATGTATTCAATTTAATCCTGTCAGATTGGATTCACATCCTTTTTTTGTTTTTAACAAAGAAATCCATGCTGGCAGTGGTTCATGTTTAGTCTGTGTCACTGAATACAAACAAAGATTGAAAACTCAGTGGAAAAAGAACAAGCACACTCATGAGTGCAGTCTGGAACGTGTAGTTATAAGGCACAGGCACTGGCTCAGGCACTGATACACCTCATTTCTGCACTGAGTGTGTCTCAGTATCTGATGGAAGAGCCTTACTGCTCTAAGAGCAAGAGGCTTATTAGACATCTGAATCTTTCCCTTCTCTTTGTTTAAGCAACAAGCTAGTTTGAGTTGATTACATTGTAAGTTTAAATTCAGTTGCCTTAAATATTTCAGTCCACTTTCTTGATGTGCTTCAATTATTTATATGGAACAGAGCTTCTAATCAATTAATAAAACTGCAGAAAGAGGATAACGTTCCCTCAATAATAATGAACACTGGTTTAAAAATATCTGTGTTCCTTTTATAGAGTAATCAAAATTTAGAGAAAAGATAATAAAAGCCTGTAAACTCAACCTGGTATGTTTTTGATATATCAAGTTACTTACTAGGGCAAGCAACCTATCCTACCAGGTAAATAACTACAAGTAACTTATTGAGTAGGTCTTTTCAGCATGAACAATAACAGCCTGGCTTACTCAGTCACTCGTAGATCATTAACTCAATAACATTAACTGTTATTTCTGAGACTTTAAAAAAAACTCCCTGGATTACACCACGTTCACGTAGGTCTTTTCTCAAGTGACAAAAAGGAAATATTCATGTGTATATTTATGGTTCACAGCATTCCTGTAATTTTTTTCCTGAATGTCTAACATTGTTTCCTGACTAGAATTATATGCATCTAAAAGTAATGCCAGATGATTTTCTCCTATTTAAGAATGATTATTTCTGCAAACTTTATAGGCAAAATAAAAAAAAACTCACCCCCCCTAAAAAAACCTAACAATCAAACAACATTTGCAATAAAATATATACCTACTGCAGTTATGCAGAACATTATACTCAACTTCAGTAAAGATCTGAAATAACAGTAGGTCTTGATTTACAATTATAAATTTTTAGTAGTGTCTACTGTCATTGAGTTTACAAATTTTTAGGAAGAAAACAGTATCAAAGAATCTTTTCAAATGAATTAAAATAGAAATGCAATCAGAACACTCTCTTTGGCTCTTCATTATCTTGGAAAATTGGGCTATTAGAAATAAAATACAGAACCATTGCTCTTGTGTCTGATTAAGTGAAGCACTTCATATCAGAATAGTAACAGAAACTAAAATAACAGTTTTCAATACTCTGCTTTCAAATAAATAGTGTAAATGTAACATTAGGGAACATGGAAATATCCAATTAGATACATACAATTAGCCAAAACAAACCCCAGAAAAGATGTTGCATTTACTTCATGGTCTTTTTTTATGGATACTGATTCTCAATGGGTCTACTGAAGAGCAGGATCCTGTGATAAAGCCCAAATGAAGATATTTCTGAACTTACCAGTTTAATATGTCTGACAAGTGGAACAATACAAATTTTAAAATCACTTAGTCTTCCATCTGTTCTGTAATATTAAACTGCACACTAACAAAAATTCTACAATTAAAAATAAACAAGGAGACAAAGAAAAAAATCCCATAAAGAAAGCAGTTCTTTTTAGGTAATAGAGACAAAAAGTTCACTTCTGAAGTTAATTTAGCCTATTTAACCTTTTTTTTTTTCTCTTAGCCTAAAGAAATTCTACACAATTCTCTTATAGTTTTATCTTCTAGACAGCTGAAATTCAGGGAATTGTAGGTAACAATAAGTGCATTTATAAATGGCCATTTTTGAATTTCTTTATCCTAATCCATATAATTCCTTTGTTAGTTCAATAGGGTTATAAGAAGCATTAAATTCTTCAATGAACTTATGTAAGTTTTTTTAATCTTTAGCTTATCCCAATATTTTAATTACCTATGGAGTTGTGGAAGTGGGGAAATAGGGTCCTTAAACCTTGATATCCTGTGCTGCATATTAAGGGATTTTCTTATTGCTTTCCAGTGGATGGAAAAGATTGACTGTCTTCTTCTTTATGATAATTGTCTTACAAGATGGAATTTCTTCATATTTTGATCCTTTAGCTTTAGGGTTTCTGAACCTAAAAAAATCAAATAGAATTTTTTTCCTCTTATTCTTTTTGTATTTATCTAAATTCTTTTGTGAAATATTCTCTCAAAATACACTCAGGTAAATAATTGTCTTGATTTTCAAGTTAAGCACCCTTGTTAATTCATTCCTTAATTAATTAAATCTGTCATTTGTTTTCCAGTGTCATTAAATTGACTAATGTTTAGCTAATACTAAACACTTTTCCTACAGTCCTAGATGAACTCCAGTTTTCCTCTCATCTTGATTTATTTTGTAATTCTTTATTTTCCTTCATGGGCTGACAGATGTAATTATCTTTATTTTATAATTTTATCATTGCCTTTTTTTGCTGACACTTTGTCAGCTCTCCCTTGTTTCACCATATGAATGAGAATTTTATCTTAGTAAGTTCAATAATGTTCTCCATTATAAAGGGGTAGTTTAGATGTACCAATGTTTGCAGATCCTCCAAAGGGATGGAGGATCTGCAACAGTTGTGCTTGCCAAATTGATCCAGGTTAAAAAAAAAAAACTCAATTATAGCTGGTGTTTGCCTGTTCTTTTCCACTTCTATCCACCAAAAGATCATCCATCCCTTGACTAAAGACTAGAGACAATATAAGCAGAGACCTGAATAAAATAACTTTGAGAACTTTTCAGTAGAAATAACAACATTTTGACAGAATGTCTTGTATCTGACAAAGATGATCAACAATGTTTTGGAATGGCAGTATCTTTTTTAATGGAAGGTATTTCTTTTTTTCTCACTGATCATTATAAGTTTACACTTCTCAAACATTTGTATGACAGCACTCTGTGCTATTGAAAATTATACATCTCGTTCTGTAAAGAGAGTAAAATTATACTCTGATATTCCTCAAGTCTTTAATTTTCTAAAAAGTAGGGTTTGCTTTCAAGATTTGTCTTCATACCAATCAAGGCTAAGAAATCATGACTCAGTTTTATTGTGCTTAAGACATAAATGACAGCAAAATGGAGAAGGGATTTGTGCATACAATAGATGTCTTTTCTGTCTATCTATTATCTACCTGTCTATGTATTGATCCATCTGAAAATGAGAAGAAAACAGATGCACTGGTACAGGTTTCAGCTTATATTAACAATCAGAGTGTAAATTCAAGATGTGTAGAAACCTTGACTTCAGTAGCTTCCATCTGCCAGACTCCTTGTCAATACACAGTGTGCCAGCCCATCCTTTAGTCATCCTTCTGTGAAAAAAGGTTGAGAAAATTTGGCTTATTAAAGCTGAAGAAGAGAAGGCTCCAAGGAGACCATAGAGCAGCCTTCCAGTGCCTAAAGTGGGCTTATAAGAATGATGGTGACAGATTTTAGAGGGACTGATAGTAGTAGGACAAGGGACAATGGATTGAAACTCAAAGAGGGTTGATTGAGACTAGACATAAGAAAGAAATATCTTACCACGAGTATGGTGAAATGCTTGGACAGGTAGCCCAGAGAAGCTGTGGAAGCCCTATTATTGGAAGTTTTCAAGGCCAGGTTGGATGGAACTTTGAGCAACCTGGTCTAGTTGAAGATTTCCCTAACCATTGTGGTGGAGAGTGGACTAGATTCCATTCTTCTATGATTTCGTGATTTTATACTTCTTTATTTGTTCTTTCAGCATTTTTTTTTGGTGATATATGAAAAATCATAGTTAAAGTCTGAGAATAAAAATATTCTAAGGGGGTTAAATTGTCCATATGGTAAACAGGAAAACCTTAAAACCTACAAAGGTTCCTTATTTTAAATGCATCACCTAGGTGGATATATTCTTCATCTAATACCAATACTAATGATAATGATGATAATGACAATGATGATATGATGATGATTAATACTAATACTAGTACTAATAATGTTGCCCTACCTTCTAGTAATTTCATTTGGCATTTCACTGAGCATTAGGATACTTGAAAGTATTGGCCCATTGTAAGAGGATTAATTCTTCAGCAGAAAAATATAAGACAAAATTTAGAATACTTTTAAATTCGGAACAACATTCTGGACACATAATTCAGTCCTTTATTGGACAGGATTTGTAACTCCCATAAAAAATCTGTGAAAAATAAATGTAATGGAATGGGGTCTTGCAGTTTATCCCATTCTAATTCAGTTAGTGTAATTACATTACTTTCTACCTCAGAAAGGATGCCAATTGCAATTATTTTCTTCTCTAGAAGGCAAAGTATTTACTTAAGGGTGATGAAATTTGAGTTGCAGACTGCAAACACTTGTGTCATGTTTTCTTTCTTGTGAAATTGTATTTTGCAAAGAATAAGGCTGCCAGATCTGATATTTAAGGAAGTGCAATGAGTCAATATGTTGCATGGTTATTAGATTCAGAGCACTAATGGACAAACTTGAAACAAACAATTTTGATGTCAGAAAATGTGCTTTACTCAGCAGTAGAAAAAAATGCCTACTGTATTTGCTAGTTGACTGGAATGAAAAGAGCAAAGAATTAAAGGTTAAATATCCGGGAGTTGCTACTTATGTTCAAATAAAGATTCTACATTTATAAAGGAAATTGTAGCACTGTAAAGACTAAGAATCTGTGACCGGTGAAAGATGCAAGTGAAGAGAGTGCACAGAAAGTACAAAAACAAAATGATGTCTAAAAATTTTGGTTATTTCTGTGATTTTATTTGCCTAGTTATCTAAACAGTAATATTAATTAGAAGCTGCATAATTTTCACATTAACTTATTAAATGACATCTCTGGGTGCATTCATCAGGAAATTATTATGGATGTCATATAATGTATAATGTTCTCTTTATAAATATGCCTGAGTCTATCAGATGTGTTGAAAAACAATTCATGTTTTTTTTTTTTGTTTAACATGTCAGAAGAATTTATTTAGACTTATTATTTTGAGTTAAGAATAACCTTTTAATTTAATTAATTCAAAACATACGTTTCTTCTGTACATGCCTGAAAGGTCATGCAGGTAGCACCTGCACCTGTATTACTTGGTTTCCTTTCTCTTTACCAGAAGTGCACAGTTTTCAGAGGTTTTAGAGGACCAGCATGCTGGGTTATCTTCTGTTTCTCTTCAGTGGTCTTTAGTGGCCTTGAGGTTGGGGTAAGGCCCTGTGGAGTGTGGTCAATACTGAAAGCTAAGATTAGCTTTTCCAAACAGACTATTTGGTAGCACTGAACACTGTTCCAGTACAGGTTTGCAATCATATAGAGAGCATTTTCTTGTGCAATAAAAAATTATTTGTCAATATTTTGATGTATTTGGTTCATCAGGACTTGCCCAGCGCTGAACACAGGTGGTTCCAGAGGGTTCCAAGGGACCCACTGAATGATGCAACTGAATGCCAGAGTCAAGGTGGTACATTTCTATTGTAATGCAAAAAAACAAAAAAAAAGGAAAAAATGCTGCCCAGCAGACAGAGAAACAGCCTTATGACCAGCAAGGTAAGAGTAAAAGGAGTGGAGGAGAGACTCCAAGAAATGTAGATATTCTCCAGCAGCCCATGGAGAGGAACGAAGTGGAGCAGATATTTCCCTCCAATGCATGGAGAGGACCACACTGAAAGAAATTACCACACTGCAGTCTGTGAAGGGTCCATTCTGGAGCAAATTTCTGACAGTAACTGCAGTCCATGCAGAGACCCCATCATGGAGCGGACTCATCCCAAAGGACTGCAAACTGTGGGAAGAACCCACCCCAGAGGAAGGGGAAAGTATGAAAAGGTAGGAAAGGCAGAGAGAAAGTCTTACAAACTAACTATAATCCAACATCTCTCATCCTTTGTGCACTACTTGGGAAACAGCAAAAGCAAGGAAGGAGATTGAGGACACAGGAATGAATGAGTGAAGTTCCATCTGTGTAAAAAGAGTGAGTGACAGGAAAGTGTTTTAGTTTTTCCTCTTTTTTTCTCACCACCCAAGTCTATGTTAATTGGCAATACATCTTTTTTTTTTTTCCAATTCTTGACAGTGATGGAAATTGGTAAGCAATCTTTTTACCTTTATGAACTACCTCTTTCAACCTCTATGAACTTTTTCATCTATTTCTCTCATCCTGTTGGAAAGGAGTGAGCCAGTGGCTGGATTTGAGGATCTGGCAGCTGATCAATATTAACCTACTGCATTGGTGAAAAAGACTGCAACAGACAACAGGTAAAATGTTAGTTAGGTCTCAGGAGTGTATGGTGTGAAACTGGTTAAAAACCAAACAAGAAATAAACAAATAAACAAGCGGGTCAGAATTCTTACTCTTGTCTTTAGCCTGTTTAAGTCAATGAGGGGAGAACTTTTGATAGGATTTAAAAATTTAATATTGCCTGTAAAAAACTGGCATAGTGTTCTGTGCCTGCCACTTCATATTTTCACTGCCTTACACTGACAGGAGAATAATTTGGTTGTTTTTATTCACTTATTTATCATCTCTTCATGTCAAGGTTCAGTTCTAGGTTTTTTTACTACATTATTTTTTACTACATTTATTTTTTACTACATTAATTACACAGTGCCAAATACTAATGAAAATAAACCTGGTAATAAGTTCAGTGTCTTTCTGTCAAAGTAAAAAAGCTAAGCATACCAGAAATATTTCTTTCCACTATGAAGAAAGGAAGGATTCAGATTTGAATATATAGGGTAGATATTAAAAAAAAAAAAAACAAACTTTTATTGATCTTGGAGAATTAAAAGTATCAAATATGGAAAAATGTTAAGTTATATTAAGGAGGAGAATGAGATGAATGTGTTTGTCTAGTCACTGAAAAAAATTTGTGCTAGTCATTTGACTACATATTGAACTCAGTTGCATCAGGGGGAAGTGATGACATTCCCAGAAGCCATTAAGTGAAAAGCTACACTATGTATTAAGTTCATAGCACAGCACTTATTTTAAACTGCTCCCATAAATTGGTTCATTAAAATATGCTTCTGTTGGAGATGCCAACATTTATGATAGGCACTGGGGGATGAAAAATCTGTGTGAAGACTAGCAAATAAATCAATAAATGGTTTAAGGAGTTTCTGCTCCTTATGATCTTTTAAAGAGATGTTGATAAATTCTCTTCAGATATGACAAATTCTGTATAATGTTTTGGATGGTGTAATGAAGAAACATGGGTTGTTTCTCCTTAACATATGTCTTCTAGTTTATTGAAGGAACACCTGACTATTTGTAAGAAAAAAATTTTTGGCCTGTTCAGTTTCTCTTTTTATTTTTTTTTTTCATTCTTTTTTAAAATTGTTGTTTCCAGAAAACAGAGGCAATCTATAACTTATTTAACATTTAATTAAGAGTAATGTTGTTTCAGGGAAAAATAAAAAAAAAAAACAGAGGAAAAGTTAATTTTATTGCTTTGGCTAAAACATTTTTAAATACAATGATAGCAATAAACCCAACGTGACCTGCTTCCTGATAGTTTCTCTTAGGCAGACTTCATCAGATGCTTGAGAATAAAGTGTAAATTTCAGTGCATCTGAAAAGCAAGTAATCACAAAGAGATTTTTACACCAGGTATTTCAGGTGATTGGCTAAAAGTCTCTGGAGATACTTGTCTCTCCCATCTGACTATGGAAGGAGCTTGCACAACTAGGCAATCTGCATAACTCTAAAATAGACAAAATTACAATAAATTAATACTATTCTACTTGTGCACCACCTACAATGAATTATAACTTCTTTCACCCCCTCTGGGGAGTCTGAATAAAACTGAATATCTCAGCTAATGCTTAAGAAGTTTGATTTTGACTCTTTGAAGAGTACACCTAAACAAAAAGATCCATATAAAAATTAAAGCAGAATCCTGATCAATTTTTTTGACAATAATTAATTATGTACTGCAAAAGGAATGGAAATACACTACACATAACTCCCAAGGTAGACTTAAGAATTATCAGCACCATTTGTGGTTTTGTGTTATTGCCAAGACCAAAAAATCAATGAGGTTTCCTTTAAAGTTTTTTCCTTTACGGGAAAACAGAATATAAATGAATTTTGATTCAGACATTTGGCTTTATTTGCATAAATAATTATTTCCTTTAAAATTAATTATTTTTCCAGAAACATTGTTTAACAAGATGCATCTCCCTTGGCTGACTGGAATGTTGATTTTTAACCTCTGTACCACTTTACATTTCATGTACAAAATACATAATAATTTGCAGAGAAAGAGACCAAACACTGAGAATGCAGAAATCAGATATTCAGTAGTTTTTAAATACATAGCTTTCTTGTGTTTCAGTACCAGTTTTCAAATCTACCTGCTTATATTACTTGGAGACCAATTAGAAAGTTGTAAATCTAAGAAAGTTATTTGTGATTAATAAAAGATAAGAAATGTATACACAGAAGAATTAGTAATGAAACAGAGAAATGTTATGCTGCTTTGAAATGAAATTAGCAGAGAGCTTTACATTTTGAAAAAAGACCTTTTAATGGCACACAGTTATAAAGGATGCACTCAGGAATACATTCAGATATTCTGTCCCAATAGAAAATTTGCAAATAAGGGGTGTATGTAGGCCCATTATTGCATTTATTGCACAACTATTGAACATTTCTCTCCATAAATTCCTGCTGTTAATAATTATTGCCAACAGTGATCAAAACCCAAAAAATAAATGTATATTCTCTCAGGTATATTTTCTTATTCTAAGAGAACAGAGGGAAAAAAAAGAGCTCTGTGATGAGGACATAATTTAATTTGAGGAAGACATTTTAACATTAGGGCAGAATGGAGGAACCTATTTATCCTAACAGTAGTCACATGTTAAGGTGACTAATCTTTGGTAGAATTCTTGGACTGCTCACGTTGGTAGATACAATCAAATGGCTCTCTTAGGATTCAGTGGATCACCTGGGGAGCTCAAGTAGTTGAAATTAGAGGCCTGAAAATTTAATTGGTCATATTGGATCAATCTTATAGGTGAAGCAAATATAATGATACATTCCTACATGTTTTTTGATATTTAAGGTTCCAAACACCTACACCTTTGCCTCTTCTTGGTATTCAGCTAAAAAATAAAACTGTTGGTGCAGATAATTTCCTAAAGGAGTTATGGGTTGGTAGCAAGGGTGGCCACTGTGAGAGGTTGCCAGGAATTTTCCCAGGCCAAACACAGTTGGCTTTAGGCAGCTCAACAATGGACACATCACAGAGCATAACTTAAAACCTCAGAAAGTTGGTGGTCCCTCAAAGAGAAAAAAATATTTAACAAGGATTAAATTACTGTATTGGGGGGGCCCGCGCGGATGAGTAAGATGACAATGAAAACAGACTGAGCAGTTCTTGCCTAGAGAAGATAATTTCAGTGCTCTTTTATCAAGTCAGTTTAAGTGGTAGTGTATATGTTTTTATGGACCATGCTTAACTAAACCACTGAATTAATTCAGGTTAATGGTAAACTTATATTTTTTAAATAGGATATGCTCATATAATATAAATAAAATACTTTATGATGCTATTAGTATCTTTGCTGACAGTTAAGGGAAAACAAATTGTGTTGCTGAAACAGAAAAGATTGCTGGAGGTGGGAGGAGGAGCTGAAATGAATCAGTTCTCTTGCTGAAAAAAACATGCTTTGCAACACCATAATTAGTAACTTCTCTTTTTCTTTCACTTTTCCTTTTCTCTTCCTTTTCCTCTTTTTCTTTTTCTTTTTCTTTTTCTTTTTCTTTTTTTCTTTTTCTTTTTCTTTTTCTTTTTCTTTTTCTTTTTCTTTTTCTTTTTCTTTTTCTTTTTCTTTTTCTTTTTCTTTTTTCTTTTTCTTTTTTCTTCTTTTTCCTTTTCTTTTTTCTTTCTTTTCCTTCTTTCTCTTTCTGCTTTCTTTTTCTCTCCTTCTGCTTGTTTCTTTTCCTTCTTTCTCTTTCTGCTTTCCTTTTTCCTCTTCTAATATTCTGAACTTAACATCTTTTGTGATTTGACATAAAAATGAGATGAAGAGCACAGATAGGGCTGTGGAAGATAATAGGGAAAACATTTGCTTTTTAAATTTTTCTTCTGGCAAGTGCACAGCAGTGCATAAAGTCTTCTCACTGATTTCTCAGTTTCAACCAGATGTTACAGGAGGAATACCATCTCACTGATAGATTTCTTCTATAGAAATGCAAATCTTCACTACAGGAAAACAATTTCATGCTATCAACTGTGTGCGACTATCAGAAGTCTCTTGGACTCATTTCAAAACAGTATTGGACCCATCGGAAATCACCTCACACTACCCTTCTGCAAAATAAACAACAAAGTCAAGCAAGTGAGATACTTATTTACTTTTGCTTATTCTTACTTTTCTGGGAGGGAAAAAAGGTCAAACATTTACCCACAGAATCATATCCAGTAGAAGGTTCAGCAAGTTCCGTATCTTATTTAAAACTTACAAGTAATAACAAAGAAACTAATTAAAGCCTAAGGGATACAGAAATCACTCTGTATAAATATGTAATTAGCAAAAGTGTTTTAAAATATCCCAGTAATGCATCATGTTTCCCTTGTAATACAAAAAATTCACAAAAGCAACAGCAAGATAGCTAATATTCCTGCACTGTGCATTTTCAGTTAAGAAAGTTGATATCAAATGAAAATCTCAATGCTTCCTCCGTTCTATCTTTTGCAAGAGAAATTTGGATAATAATATCATAGCCCATGTCACTGATTGAAAAACTAATACTATGAGAATAACATATTAAAAATTTTTAAAAATCATGATCATCATAAAATTATAGCTATTTTTTTCTTGGAAAAAATATATCAAGTTTATAAATGAAAGGAACAAATACAAATTTCTACCATGATTCAGAACCTGCAAAAAATATGTAGCAAGAAGAAAGTCTTGGTCCATGTTCACCAGTGAAAAGAGAAACAAAGAATCTCTGTTGCATTGTGCCTACTTAAATATACGGCATGTCCAAAAACCAGGGTATATAAATTTAAGAGAAGCAAAAAAAAACTAACCCAAGCAGAAGAGTCATTCAGTAGTGCTTTAGAAATTGTATAATTTAAATATGTTTCCCTATGGAAGAAATTTAAATATGTTTCCCTATGGAAGAAAAAGGTAATTGACTATTGGCTGAAACCTAACACACCGGCAGTGGTAAGTTACATAACTTTTTGTGCCTCAGTGTCCAAATCAGAGACTTTTCACAACCTGTGTGGCTTCAGGTTGGCTCCAACACAAGGGAATTTGAGGCAATGCAGTCTCAAATCTGCCTGAAGGTCTAGACATTGCTGGAGCACATGCTGGACTCAGAAACTGATGGGAGATAGGGTTCCAATAATTCAGACAACAGCTTTGGACACATTCCTAATGCTATGGAAGTTTTTATTGACTTGCATCATACCTCTATTAGATGCTTATTCAGACTGACTCCAAGAAAATTCTAAAGATTTAAGATTTGTGTTGCTGATATATCACAAATTGAAAGCTGGCAAAAGATGACATATTGCACCATCAGAGAATTGAAGCATCAGAACTTTGAAACAATGTATATTTTACAGATTACTTTCTGAATTCAGCCCAGGAGTGCATCAAAGTCCATTGAAAGGAAAATATTCCTCTGTATGGATTTTTCTAAGCTGGTCCCAAGACAGGAAATTTGATGACTACCAGACTTGTTGTATACAATAAACATATTTTGTGTGTGGCAAAATGGGACAACTAAATATACAGTACTGATACAAATTAAATTAAATCTTATTTGTACTTAATATATTCTTTCTTCACCAACAGATTTTGGATTGGGGAGCTCTAGGTTCACCTCTCAAATTCTGGCATAATCAATCTCATCAACCTTGATGTATTTTCTTTCTTTATGGGAGTTTTATGCAATTCAATTCACTGATGCTCACAACGCATAAAGTTTCACTTTCTGTAATTCATGAAATTTAAAAAAAATAAAAAGGGAAAAACTTGTTACTGTACTGGTACTGTACCAAGGTATAGTGCTCCTCAAGTACAGTACCAAAAGGCACTTGAGGAGCAAAAGTGCAGAAGCTAAAGGCCTTAAAATCATGAAAGAGTATTAAAAATATTTCCCACATTCAGGCCACAATTCTCACACAACTTTTCCATTTGGGGCATTTTGACCCACAGTTACAACCCTGAAATAGAATCTGAAGGGCTTGACAAGCTTCCTGGTTCCAAAGCTGATTCTCCCCTAATTTTTTTTTTTGTTTGTTTTGTTTGTTTGGTTTTTGTTTTCAGCACCTCTACTGAAAATAATCTCTCCAAGGAAATATGATACATAGAGTCTGTGGCCTTCTGCTGATGGTCAGCAGACAGAAAGAGCAACTCAATGTCTCACAATTTGGGTGTTCCCCGAAATAAACTTGTTCTTTCACACTAGAATTTACCCCTTGGGATATTCCATGCCCATAGATCTTTCCAATGATCTAAAAGGGTCCCAGGGGCTTATACAAACTGAGTTGCCCTGAAACATCACAGAAACTATATTTAGGCCATATTCTGAATTTGCCTAGGCTAATTCTGCCTAAATTTACAAGTAAATTTCTTCTCATAGTATCAATAGCTCAAATTAAAGGAGTAAGGAGTCTGAAACCCCATTCTAATTTATTGAAATAACAGATATCCCAAGTTTCAAACGCAGTGGGAAAATAGGGACAGAGCAATTACTAAAAAGAAAAAAGTGATTTCTAAAGCATAAGAAGTGAGACTCTGTAAATCAGAAGCTTATTTTTGAAATTAATTTGTCAGGATATAATGAAAAAAATAGTTTCATGAATTTTGGTAGAAGTCCATGAATCATGATTTTATCCTATGATTTCTAGTTCAAGTCTATTCCTAGACGAAATTTATTAAGGCATATTGAATATTTCAATGATCTGAGAGAAGACAAAAGCTCTCAATAGAATTTACATTTAGCCTGGATGCCAATTGCACATTATCATGTTTTATCTTTTTGACATGAGTGATATGTTGCACAGGAACACAATACAGGCTGCAAAATTCCCACATAACCCTAAGAAGGAGAAAGAGGAATTAAAATTTCATTGTGCATTTACATGTCTTTTTGAAAACCTAATTTTCTTTTTTTTTTTAATTAATATTTTGATAGAGCAGAGCACGGTGCTCTTTTCTCAGGTAGCAAACCTGGTAACCTTCTTCTTCATATTTCATATTTATATTTCTAAAAGAATCACAGTGGAAAATATTTTCATTCTTCTTCCATGTAAACCAAATTATCTCCTTTCTTTTTTCCTTTTAAAAAAATCTATGAAAAGAATAATAAAGGTATTTAATCTCTTCCTGTGTTAATAAAGTTTCTGGATATTGCTTTGAAACAGATTTTATGTCACACCAATTTTTTCATATCTTGTGGTTATTTCTGCCATATTGTGAAATTCAGATATATAACATGCATCTAAGCAACAAGTATGTCATGACCTTGGTGGAATAAAGGTTTTATGCCTCTTGCAGAACTGTGAATGAAAGACTTCCCTAGATACTTGTATCTAATTGCAAATCTCATCTTAGAACTGATTGAATGAAAATATTTAAATGCCTTATTTATAACAATACTTGAGATTTTTGTCTGCAAAATAACTTCCTAAGAGAAAAATAATCAGGATTGCTTTAAAAATATGATAATTACTCTATATAATAAGCAAAAATGTGTCCCAAGTCCATATGTGAGAGGCAACTCTTATTCACTACTTCAGTTTTTGTTGACATTACAGAAAAAACTGGTTTACTTTATTAATACTTCCATGAAAACGTGAAAGAAGTTTCAGTAAGACACAAGGTTAGTCACTTATTAATCAAAAAACATATTTAAGGATCTCCAGAAGTCAGGAAGAAATCTCTGCTGCTATAATGTGTGCCACATCCTCTCTGACAATGAATGCTCTTGTAAGATCCTGCAGTGTTACCAGACACAGTTGAGGCCTTCCTTGGGCAGCCACCGAGTGAAAATCAGAGTGAAAATCAACTTATGTGACTAACAGTAAGGAAAAACGTGCTAGGTTAAAAGGGCAAAGACACCTTCATTTGTTTTAAACATTTTTCTCAAATTTAAATGCTTTAAATCATATAAATTTTGTTAAAGCAGTTTTTAACTTAAAGCCCCTAAATTCAGAGAGGAAGAATGGGAACTAACAGTTTTCTCTATCTGAATGAGATAGAAAGGAATTTTGAGTACTGAAACGTAAATTTTAGTAACTGCATTTCATATTTGTGGTGTACAATGGTGTTGCCATCTGCCAAGGTATTTCTGCTTGCCATAAGCATAGCTAATAAGTGTTGATTGTAACAAGTGCAAACTTCATCTGCTCCACTCCAAGATTTTTTTTGTAATTATTAATTTCTAAATTTATATTTCTACCGCGTTTTAAGGCGATGGTGTTCAGAATAATTTGCTGACCCTTTTTAAAGACTGCTTCATTTCAGATGCACTTAGTTCACAGTACTTTGTTATTCATGCTCCTTTAAGATTCAGCAATTTTCTTGAAGCATAATACTGTTTATTGCCTGCTGAGAATTCAGGCATTTATTTCAGAGAATCCTTAAGCTTAAAAAGGGAATCCTCTTTAGGATTCCGTTAACACGGATAACAACAGAAACAGAAATTCAATAGAATAAGTTTAGAAAATAAAACAATTTCAAGAGACAGTCTAGAGATTTTTAATGTAATTGGGTAGTGATGACTTTAAAGGGCTGAGGAAGTGGCGGAAGGAAGTGGCGGAAGGAAGGAAGTGGTGGAAGGAAGGAAGTGGCAGAAGGAAGTGGTGGAAGGAAGTAAGTGGCGGAAGGAAGGAAGGAAGTGGCGGAAGGAAGTGGCAGAAGTGGCAGAAGTGGCGGAAGTGGCGGAAGTGGCGGAAGGAAGGAAGGAAGGAAGGAAGGAAGGAAAGAAAGAGAGAGAGAGAGAGCGAAAGAAAGAAAGAAAGAAAGAAAGAAAGAAAGAAAGAAAGA
>JANIJU010000001.1:71829020-71854940 GCA_025504685.1 Leucosticte australis | reverse complement strand
GAAAGAAAGAAAGAAAGAAAGAAAGAAAGAAAGAAAGAAAGAAAGAAAGAAAGAAAGAAAGAAAGAAAGAAAGAAAGAAAGAAAGAAAGAAAGAAAGAAAGAAAGAAAAGTTGAAGTAGTTACATGCCTAGTGAAGGAGATTAGACAAACTAGAAAATTCTCTTTCATAAGTGGAACATAAATCCTGTCAAAGAATTGTAAAGCCATAAGGCTATACAAAAAAGAATTAATGAGCAACTAGCAATAGGCATTAAAACTAATATTAAAATCTTCTAGCACATCAGAAATAGAAGGTTTTGAAGAGAGGTGATAGGATTGACAGATGATCATCTCAAAAATAGGCAATTAAAGGAAAGATAAAACATAATAGAAATGCTAGATGAATTGTATTAATGTTCACAGCAAATGAGTTTAGGCAGATTCTTATTCCACATCGCTGTCTTTATAGGGTAGGATGTAATAAAATACCACACACTAATAGTATACTTTTAAAGCATATCAATAAAAGACATAGAACTAAGTTATTTCAAACAAAAGTTCTAAAATAAATCAAATATGGAATTACCAAACTGTTAACTGGTATGTTAACTATCACCTAAATTTTCCTCATTTTTAGATGATAGCGAGGTAGCAAGAAAATAAATTTTAGGAAAGGTTTTTTTGTAGATGAAAAACAGACTTGTGGGGAAAACAAGGAAAACTGGTTTATTCTATATTGCAAATCTGAATTTGTTTACAAATGAAGAAAGAGAAGATAGTGGAAGAACTAATGCTAGTTTTTATATCAATAAGTTATGTTTTAATAGCATTTCAGATTTTTCTAAAGTAGTCACTAAGCATTCAGATAAGCCTGAGTGTGATAAAATGATCCTGGATTTTCAAAAACTTTTGACCTTTAAAGTTACTCTCACATGACCCTAGAAATTTAAACTGTTTTAAGAATTATTAGACTTAAAATATATTGCCTTCTCACAGATTAGCAAATCTATTGCAGGAAACAAAGGGAAATAATGTTGAAATTTAGTGATAAAAAGAAGCTTTAGTGGTGATCTGTACTGAAAATTGTCCCGTTCATAGTACCTGTAAAATTAGGCAAAAAATTAGGAAAAATAGTAAAGATAGTTCTACTATCACAACAGCAAGTGAGTTCTAATATTACATTTTCAAACAAATCAAAACTAAAATAATCTCTGATAAAATGAGCAAATGAGAAGAAAATTACATGAATTAAAGTTATAGATATATAGAGAAATGCATTTTTAACTGTTCTTATTGCAGTGATGGACTTCAAAACTTCATTTGTACAATTAAACCTATATTGCCATAGTTAAAAAAAAATAAGGAGGAATGAAATTAAGTACTAGAACTCTTATTAACTCTGTTAGCTTATTCCCAAAATTTGTTGTGGACCTTTTAAAGAAAAGAATAAAAAAAAATTAAAAAGGAGAAGGGAAAAATATTTTAAACATCAATAGTTTTACATTTTAAACTTTTTAAATGTGTTGGGTTTTATATTATTTATCTTTGAAGCTAGGAATGTTGCTCTAATTCATTCAGCAATACAGATATGGTCAAAATGGGTTAATATTAATCAGGAAAAAAACCCCATTACAAATATCCAAGATTTCTATAAAAGCAAATGCTTAATTGCTGGCAACACAAAAAAAAGTAAGAGGCAAGAGTTATTCATTAAGTAATAGATTAATAGCTCTGTGAGTCTATTTTCTTCTGTTATCCTTTAATTCCATTTTTCATTCAAGGCAACTTCTCTTAAAAGTAATTTAGTAAAACTGAAGATATTAAGTAGGGGAAACAAAGATATTTGCATGTAGATGATGAATTCTATATGAGATAAGATTAATATGAATTCACATAAAGAATTCTGGAAATTAAATATTAATATAGGTTGTGAAACAGAAACAAAGAAATAAAGAGGAAAAAGTCTTCATTACATCTTCTACACAACAGTTAGTGGACCAAGTTTACCAGATTGATAGTTAAGAAACAAACAAAAAATAGTGATGTGTCACATCACGTATATAAATAAATTGAATCAAGAATTCAAGTAATAATAAACTTGAATGTCAAATGTGTTTACGTGAATTAAAAAGAATGATTACACACAATCGGGAAAATAGGACTTGGTGTCTTTTAGTATAGCTATTAATTTTATGTACTGTACAAACCCATTATTTCTCCAATGTCAATAAAGAAGAAAAGTTGTGAGAATTCATTCTGAAAATAACTTTTTCAATAATTTTCCAAATATAATGGCATTAATCAATAAAGGGTTATACTTTTTTAAAAGAAATGATATTACAAGGCTATAGCAGGCTTTAGTATAGATGGAGAACTGTAGGAAGGTTCAAACAGAAAACTTATAATTTAACAGTGTGTGATTTTTCTTTAACTTGAGAATCTGTATGGCATTCACATGTAAACCTGTACTGTAATTCCTAATGTTCAGTTCACTTGCATATAATGCATACCATTTTTCCTATATTTTGAGCTGGCTTTACTTAAGTTGTTGCTGGTCTTGAAAGCTCAGTAACAGATCTGTCCACAGACCAAAGCTTTTTCAAATGGAATAGGGGGAGTGAGAAAACTGTTATCTTCCTCTTTATTTACAAGAAAAGAAAGCTTATAATATGCGTCTAGATCTGCTGCTTCTTTCACTGATGTTTTAACAATTATCTGCATTACCTCTCACCCTCTTTGTCTTATCTAAAATTTCTTGCTCTATTCTGACAAACAAGCATTCTGCTGCTTTCCCTGAAACTCTCCTTAAAGAGGATGAGAACAAAGTAGAGAGATACAAGGATGGCTTGAAATGTTTCTGTTCACCAAACAGTTCCTGGACAGTGGAACATGATTGCTTGATGCAACCACAACAGAGTAAAGCAAGGAATTTCACTTGATCCCAAAGAAAGGAACATGGAATAAGGCAGGGAAGCTGAGACTTTTCATGTGGTTGGTTTCAGACTGATTCAGCAAAGTTAGAATAGTAATGCTCAGCATCTTCAATACTGTAAATAACTTATCACTTGGTTTTGCCAAAGGCCAGAAATAACAGTAACATCACTACCTTCTGCTTAGGGCCTTGTTGATTTCTCTGTGATGAATTGTAGCACTTTAGACTTGCCTTTTGAATAGTGCTTTTTGATTAATTCTGCCTAAAAGATTTATCACTAACTTCAAAGCATATTTGGTTTTACACAATGCTTAGAGAATTAGAAAATAGAAAAAGGATTTAAAAAACAATAAAAATAACAATTAAAGACTAAGAAAAGAGAACACCTAAAACAAGGGAGAAGGAATAGTTAACAAGATTCTTTCTTCTCAGATTAGAAAAAAAACAAACAAACAAAAAAAAAAAAAACACCAGAAAAACCCCCTTCCCCCTCACCTGTTTAAAAACCCCAAAATGAAAACAATTTGTAATAGAAATAAAGCTCCATGAATCACCTGTTTCTTTGTTCATTCATCTCTTTTACTCCTCCACCTGTTTTGCAAGGCATATGTTGGTGGATATTACTGCATCGGCAGATGGAGCTTGGTGTGACATAACCCCCACAAGGTTAAGGTCTCACACAGAGCTTTGCTACTTCCAGTTGGGATAGCACATAACACATGAAATTTTGGATGTCTATCTGACACATGAAATGGGTGAATTTGCCATGAAAAGTAGCACAGCACCATTCCTTCTTTGAGATTTTTAATTTTGATAAGGTGGTTCCCTGGACTCTCAAGATAATCAGACTTTGATTTCATCTCTGAGAATATGCCTTCTTATTTCCTTCTGAGAAAAGATTGGATATGAGTAAGATAAGTGTAAAAACCCACAATGCAGTAGCATTTACTATGCTCCTAGGTCTTCAGAGAGACAAGAAATTCTCCAGAGAAGAGCCACATCTTAGTCACAAAAACCTCATCAGGCTATTCAGGAGATGCTTCACATCTGCTCCAATCCTCTTACATAGGAACTAATAAAAAACAGTTCTTGAACACTGGGAATGTGATGTTAATGGTGAGTATCATCACTAATATGACAAACAGCTTAGTATGAAAATGGTAAAGGAAGTTGATGAAAATATGGATTGCTACTTATGTCTTTTTGCACAATATTGCAATGTTTAAGAAACTCCAGTCAGAGAAAGGAATTTACTGCAGCGTGGAGGATTAAAAGACTATTATGCTCTGGAATAGTCTATTTAATATAAAATAAAAGTGTGGTATGGTCTTCTCCATGTACTGAAATTATAAATAAAATTTGTTCCAAATGGCCAAATTATTCACCTAAGAACAATTTGGGTTGGGTGCAGAATGCTTTCTTTTCCTTAACTGATAAGAAAGCTTTAAAACAGGGCTATTTTTTCTCTTCTGCCTCCTCACTAGTTCCACTCGGTATTTCAAGGGCTGGTAGTGGGGCAGAAAAAGGAGAAATAGCTAGTGAATTTTTGAGTCTTAGCATTACACTTCAAAACAATGTACCTATTTGTAAATATCTAAGGCTCCTGCTTAACACAATAATTTCAAACCAAAGATGTATGGTGCATCCATAAAAAGAAAACAGAATTTGTAAGCAATGGCCATGTTAAAAAAAACCTGCTCCTGGTCCCTATCTCCTACTATTTCACTTTGTTTTAAATTCAGTGACAAACAGAAGTATATTTTGTTTAATCCAGATTTAATAGCAGATTTTTGGTTCCTATTCCCAAGGCTGTTTTAGACTGAAGAAATAAATAAGACAAAATGTTAAAAAGGAAATTAGGTCTCCTGTCTGTCAATGCATACCGTGCCATCATTTCTGCCAGTGAAATCAACTTAGCTGCAGTCCTTGTTGAAGACATCCATAGCCACCAGCATATTAAATATCAAAATATAATAAATACAATTAATTGGGAATAATATGACTCTCTAAGAAGGATTCATCCATGAAGCTCACTGTTTGAAGTTGACGTGGATGTGTGGGTATGACTGGTTCACTAACAACATCTTCTTAGGTGTATAGATTGACCAATGAAACATGAACAAAATTTGTCCCCTCTTTTTCAGAACGGTTTCCCTTCCTTTATGTCTTTTTTGACAGCTCAAACTGAAAAGATGCTGTGCCTCCTCTGTAGCTGATGTACCGTGGGTATTATGTCAAGATGCAGGGCAGCTGTGAGAGGCTGTGTAGCTGCTGCAAGGGGAGTGGAAGAAGTAGCAGAAGAAGCTCTCGCTGCAGCATTTGTCTCATGTTGGAAATTCAGAAAAAATTGTAAAAGAATGCTAAGGATTGTACTTTTGGCCTATTTAATTTTGAATGCTGCAAAAACTCCTTATTCACTGAATTTACTCAATCCCTTCCCAAAATGTCAGCTGTGAAATAATCTTCACTCTACTTCTCAAAATGTAACACAAGTATACTGGAGTCGTTGTTATTTCCATTGAGTTTGTGGGAATATTTCATTCCCACTGGGATGTTCTATCTATTATACAAAGTTTAAGATCAGCATTTTCATGACTCATATTCAAATGTGAAGGCTAATATTTTCATTCTATCAATATATTTAATAAAATAAACAATCAAACAAAAAAAACCCAAAACCCAGATCTAACGTAAATGACCATAAAAAAGAAGACACAAATTTTCAAAGAATAGACAGATTAGTATAAACTATTTGGTGGTACCCTTTTTCTAGCAAAGCAGTATTAACATGTATTTGAGTTTGGCTTCACATTATATTGTTCATAGTTAATATTAATTCCATTTTCTGTCTCTCAATTCTATGCCAACATGTCAACCATATTAACTGGAAGTTTTTTTTCAACTTTATCATTAGAACACTAGATGTTTTAAGGTAAAATATTCTGACATTGTACCTTTTTACTTAAAAACAAAGTTTAAAATAAACTCTTAAGTTTGAACGTGGATTCATCTCATTAACGGATAAAATCCCTATTTCAGTTTTGTGTATTTAGCTTGTTGCCATCTTTCACTGACCAAAAAAAGAAGCTTTCTACAAAATGCCTGAAAGAGCAGTTAACATCTGTAATTTCTATTCTTATTCTAGATAACACATGTCCATAATCTAGTGAGGACTAGATTATGATTGCAACTCCTGTAGCCTAATTCTCACTATTAGACTGTGTTAGAAAAATGGAAAGAGAAGGGTAATGGTAATGGTTTCAATTTCCTGAACAAGGAGTGATATTCTTCCAATGACCAAATGTCCTATATTTTTATGAACAGTTTTGTACATGGTGCTTTTGTATCATATTGTCTCAAACAATCCTGAGGTACACAAATAAGATTTTTGTGAACTTTTCAGAATGCATTAGCTTGATCTTCAATAGGATTTGCTTTTAAGACTGAAATTATGAAGCAAAAAGGAATAGTAACTGAGCAAAAGCTTTGAAGTATTCTGTAACTGTATTCATATAAAATCCACCAAAATTGTTACACCATATATCAGCAGAGCAAGACATATCATTAAGAAAGATGGAAGTCTGATTCAACAACAGCAACACAGCATCAATTAATACATGTCTTGCACGGGTAGTTTTACAGCTAATTATTGACAAATTTTTACTCATCTTCACTTTGGGGCTAAAGTGAAGATGAGTAAAAATTCTTAAAAGAATTGTCAAAAACTGGCAGAGAAGACATGATGCTGTTGTGAACATAAAGGAGTGCTGAAATCTGGGCTCAGAGATAAGGAGTCAAAGGCAACTAGTCAGACAGATGAGTCTTTTGAATAAACAAAGACATATTTGTTCAAGCACAAATCCTCTAAGTGTCTGCACTTCTAATGTCTAATGTAAACCTTTGAGTGGATTTAAAGCAGCCCACTGAAGCCTGGGGGACTTTAGGTGGTACCTGGTTTGAGTTCATTACAAGCAAAAGCAATTCATTGAAGTTCAGAAAAAAAAAGTTTAGTCTCAACTTGTTAGTGTAATTCCTTAATTTTTCCCCTAATAAAGGATGTAATAATCTATGGTCAAAATCCCCACTGTCTTTGTGCTTGTTTTTTCCCCTAATTTCCCTATTTTCTCTCCCTTCCTTCTCTTCATTTCTTTATTCCTTCTCTTCACCCAGTAATCTTCTCCTGTTACTTTTCGAATGTTGGATGAGACATTCAAAAGGTCATATTATCTCCTGTTTTCTCATTGGGCTGTTAGCTTCAACAGAAGAACCAGTTGATAGTGAATGTCTGAAGTTTTAACATCTAACTGTACAGACATCTGCTGGGGGTGCCCAGCTGAGTAATACAGTCCCTGTAGGCCACAATTCTGAAAAGCAGAGATAATTGGCAATTCAGAGTGTTTCTCAAATACATCTTTATTCTACTCAGTACTTTCCCTCTTTCCAAATTCTCTCACTGATTGTCTTCTGTTTCTAAGTGTCTGTTACTTTTATTTAGTATCAGCTTCTTAAAATTGAATCCACTTCTAAGTTCCTAAGCATTTGGATATCAAAGAAATTATACAAGAGGTATTAGCTTAACTGTTATCATCTCCAAGGTATAATTAATTAAACAAAATCCTCGCATATAAATCAGAACACAAGAATAATCCTTAAATAGGTTAGAGGAATGTCTATATTAGCTACAAAGGGCACAGTGATTAAGAATCTTAGATCAGCTAAGAAGAATGTCACACTGAATGCCTATAAATTATAGGAAGTAAATTCATGTTACAGATAAATTGAAAACATCTCATAAGCAGATTTTTTATTTCTGATGTAACATCCACTGATGTTGTGAATAAGTGTAACTTCCTTTAACAGTTTCAAACAGTATTTGAAATTCAACCTTCACAGGGTACTGCTAAAATTTAACCTCACAGGAATTACAAGGATATTGGTTATCAGTTTTCCCTGTAGTTCTTTATTGCCTGAGACCTAGCATAACTTGCTTGAAACTAACCTTTAAAAACAATTTTCCTTCATTACACTTAAAAACTACAGACAGAACATAAAAATCCCTAGTCTTGCAGTCTCTGTGTGTCAAGTTATGCACATCTGTTCCTTTCCATGGCTAGCACAAAAATTTATTATTAGCAGTAAAGTAAAATGAAGTTGTCAGTAGAATGTTGCTGTTTATTTTGGTAGATTGCAACCTTTAGTTTTTTAAAGTTTTTTTGTTTCTAAACTGAAGATGCAAAAAAATTGTTCTATAAATCTCGAGGTCTCAATGTTTGTTATTCTTTGAGTGCTAGAATATACTTTTTAAATACTTTCAGCCAGTTCTACAAAAAAAATGCAAAACAAATAAAGCTACTCCTTCCTATTTGTGTATGAACATAAAAATCTAAAAAATCCCCAAATCCCCAGCAGTATTTTCATTGCTCTAGATGGATGTGAAATCTATAGGTTTCTTATTAAACTCATCTGGCACCTAAAGAGCTGTGCCTGCTCAGAACACATCAGTTCTGAGCACATATTATAATTTACCTAAGGAAGAATTTAGAAGAGGATTATGGTGTCCTTAAATGTTAGCAGGTTCAGGAAAGAGTAAATGGGGCAAAGGAGGGGACAACAGCAAAAGACAGGACCAGAGATAGGAAAGAGAGCAAAAAAGTACCCCGCAGCATATAGATTCTGAAATAGATTGAGCTAAATAGGGAAAAATCTGATCTAGAAACAGAATGGGGATAAAAGACATTGCTCCTGTTTCCCTCTTCTTTTCTGGATGCTCACCCACAATTAAATAACTGCTGTATGAATTCTGTTCTGTACAACTGGTTCACTGATACAAAATATTTAAAAGACAAGATCAGATTTTTAAGTCTTTTTTTTTCATAGAATCATCAGGGTTAGAAAGGATCTTAAAGATCATCTAGTTTGAAGCCTCCTGCAGTGGGCATCCAGTAGACCAGGTTGCTCAAACCCCCAGTTTATCTGTCCTTGAGTACTTCCAAGGATGGGACATCCACCATTTCTCTGGGAAACCTGTTCCAGTATCTCGCTGCCCCCACAGAAAAGGATTTCTTTGTGATATCTAACCTAAATCTACCCTCTTTCAGTTTGAAGTCGTCACCCCTTGTAAAAAGTCCCTTTCCATATGTCTTCTAGCCCCCCTTTGGGTACTGGAAGGCTGCTAGAAGGCGTCCAGAAGCTTTCCCTTTTCCAGGCTCGGCAACACTAACTCCCTCAGCATCAGAGAGGTTCTCCAGCTCTGTGGTCAGCTTAGTGGTCTTCCTCTGGACTTGGTTCAAACAGGTCCATGTTCTTCTTATGTTAGGTGTCCACAAGCAGATGGAGCACTCCAGGTGGAATCTCCAGGTGGGAGAGTAAAGGGGAAGAATCACCTCACTCAAACTTCTGGTCACACTTCTTTTGATGACTTTGATTTGTGCTTGTGTCAAGGTTTGAACTCTCAAACCACAACAGCTTGACATTGCCCCATCCATATGTAGGACCTTGAACTTGGCCTTTTTGAACTTCGTGCTCCTTTGCTGTATCAATACAGTAAGTATTCCTCTATTTTTTTAATATTTGTTTTTGAATTTGCTTGTCTATGTCTAAAAAAAATTCAAGTGCACAGTAAGTAAAACCAATGTTTTATCCCTCCTTTCACTTGCATATATTACAGCTAGGATACTATATCCAAGAAATACAAAATATTTCTTTCCTGAGTAAATGTAACTTGAAAATCTCTGACCTAAATCTTGGCCTAAATATTTGACACTGGGCATTTGCAATGATAGAAGCTCAGAAGTAAATTTTTGTCTGTAAATAAGTAGCTGACTGATTTTCTCAAGTACTGAGAGTCTTCACTGCTTACTTGTTGTTTTTTTTTTTTTTGTTTTGTTTTCTGCTAAAAAGATGCATGATTCATCTGCCTTAAATAATATACCTTCAAGTTGTATTTCAAAGTCTGAGCCAGTCACTCCAAGTCCTTATTATAATCTCTGGGCAGAAATAAATTCATTGAAAAGGAAATTCATTCAATCTTAGGACAAGCAAAGCCCAATCAATCAGATTATTTTGTATAAGAAGCTATTTTTGTTCTTTAGCAATAGAAATACCATTGAGTAACTCTATCAGATTTGGACATCAGTCTTTTAGATACAAAAATGTCAGCTTAGTATTAAATCTGCATTTAAAGCTGATTTCCACTGAAGACCACAAAATAGAAAATCTCAAGCTGTATTTTTAATTTTTTTTCCCTAATTTAAGGATGCTCTTTTTAATGACATCTTTCCATGTTCATAATAATAATATTTATCTATTAATATTGCTGCTCTGAAGCAGCTTAATGCAAGCAGCTCAAATCCATATTCATGTAACTCAATGAAAATCCCAAGCTACTCTTGTTTTTACTCAGATTTTTATTGATGCAGAATTTTAGAAATCTTTTCCCTGGTCATTAAAACCTCTCATTCAAGTATTTTTCATAAATAATTCTCACTTATGAACTACAAAACACAAAAGAAAGGGAATCCCAGAATCACCAGCCTAACATGACCACAATGACCCCTAAACCATATCCTCTAGTGTTGTATCCGGATGCCTCTTGATCCCTTCTGGAGACAGTGAATGTTTGATTCTTCAGCACAGAAAAGTACTGAAGAAAATCAGATACTTATATAAGAGCCCTGCTGCAGGATGAGTTAAAACTTGGTTGGACAATTCAAGAAATTTCAAAAAAATGTTTTAAAAGATATTATAAACATACAAAGGATATATTTGTGAAAGCAGACAGTATACATCAGCAGAATTGCACATGAAACATTGACAGAACCTGTGTGACTGTGTAACCACTATACTCCTGGAAAACAATGGGAAACTTTCTTGACTTTTAAAGAGTTTTTTCCTTTTTTAAAATTTTGTAATTAGAACAGTAACACTCTATAAGGATATATATGAGAGTGACTGAAGATGTAAAAACAGTACTGATAATTGGAGAACAGCAAAAGAATATCCACAATGAAATGTTGAAGTAAAAGCTATATTTTGTTTCAAGTATATCACTACATCAATTAAATGGCATACCATGCTTTATATTTCAAAAAAGAATAAAAAGTATAATGGCATTGTTCATTCTGGTTTTTTAAAAAAAAAATGATTGGAGAGCTGAACCAAAACTCAGATCTGCTCATGTAGCTCTCAATCTTTCAGCTAAGTAATATCTATATAATTATTTTTCATTATTTCTCAAAGTTATCTTAACCATTTTACTACTACTGAACTTTCTCCCCCTCCTCTACAATCATGTTTTTTTATTTAGTAATATGGTGATCAGAATCAAATGAACTCGCAGGGATGTAGGACATTCTTCTGCATATATACACATCATAGAATTCAGTAATGTTCCTTGCAGTATAACATCCTCTGTGAATAGAAAAACATGCTCTTTAGTACTTGGAGGTAATATTTGAAAATGACTAATAAAAATGAAGTACCTAAGCGCTTCATCACACCTTTTAGTTCCTTTCTATCTAATATAGTCTATATGGGGTTTTTCTCTTTTGATTTTGCAATAGTAGCAATGCATATTTCTTTCAGAAATACAAAACTGCAAACTACATATATTGTGATACTTCTTGAATGGAGTAATAGAAGCAGTGGATCAAAATGAAGCATTCCTATTTTATAGATATGCTAGTTTCTTTTATAGTTATAGACAAAGGTAATAGAAATGGTATCTTAATATCCAAGTTTTCTTAGAATTGAAAAGGGATGAATACTCTCACAAGCCAAATGAAAATGAAGTTCTGTTAGAATGAAGAGTGTGGACTGAATATAGATTCCCAAGAAAATTATAGTATAGATCCATTATATGTTGCATTGACAGTACAAACACACTTGGAAGGGAATGTAGGAACATATGAATGAATTTTCTATTCAAATACAAGAATAAAAGCGCATTTAACACTGGTATTTAGAAAGTTTTCAAGGTTTTCTGAAAATGTTATGATAAATAGAAGGGACAGGTTTATTCACAGGAAAAATGAGTATCTTTCGGTTTACAGGATAGTAAGGTGATGTTTTTTATTATTACAAAACAGATGAAAGCATATGTTATATTTGAAAAAACAAACCAAAACCCAAACATACCTTCAAAATATTTTTACATTAATTGTAATAACTTTTGTTGTTCTTTATAAAAGAAGGAAAAAAAAAAGGGATGAAGTCATGCCGACAGATAAGCCTTCATTTGTGCCTTTGCAGAGAAATGAAGGGCGGTTTGGAGTCTTCTGAACTATTTTTTGTGCATGTGTAGTAAGAAGCTCTACAGTTAGAAAGGCTTCATTTTTGTAGACATTTACATTTTCCTCCACTCTAAGTTGTTAAAATTCAAAATGGCAGAATTCAAAGCCCATGAAAACGTGTGAAAACCAAAATGTAATGTCTGCAAAACAATACATTATTTTAGGGTATGAAAACAGTAGTAGACAAATTTGAGGACAAAAAGAAGAAGACTTTGTAGATGATAAAAAAACTTTCAATCTTTCTGCCAAAAAGTATGACCTCAATTTTAAACAGCAGATTAAAGAAGGGGAAATAAATGTTCTGAGCATCTCTGACAGTTTGAAAGTGAATATTTAATTTATAATTTATTGGAAAAGAACCAGAAAAATTAGTAATTTTAGTAATTAGTAATAAAAGTTAAGTACTATAGGCAAAAAGCTGGTTTAAAAGTTGCATTGATGTACTGTAATATGAAAGAAAAAAGACGAGAAGGAGTAGGTCATGGTCATGTTGACTGCTTAACTCAGCTCTCTAGCAAAATGTTCACAGATAGATGCCCAACAGCTTGAGGGCTTGGCAGACATAAAGACAAAACCCGGATAATATTGCTATGCACAGATGTGTGGAATAAGTATAAATAGGCAATATTTAGTGCCTGTATTTGGCATATCCATAAATTGCTTCATCATTGAATTTTTATTCCATAGGTGATGCAAACCCTTTTTGGAAAAACACTGGAAGCCTCAGCCATGAGTAGATGACCTGCTAGGCCTGGGTCTTCCCTGCTGCTGCCATGCAGAGTAGTCCCCGGGCTTCCCTTTGCTGTGAGATTTGTGAGTACACAGAATAAAGAACACTAATTTCAGCGTTCTTGTTCTTTTCTGAATGTAAATCCATTCATGGTGCATCACACATCTGGTGACAATGGAGAGTAAAAAGCACAGTAATTCAGACATTACTATAGGTAAAATGACAAGATTTTCAGAGTGCTTACTTTGAAGCACACAAAGCAAAGAAGTAAAGAAAAAGTTAATATTGATTTTCTTTCTGAATGAATCACAGGGTGAATTCTCAGTGAATAAGTGAGTAGCTACCTAATGAGAACGTTGGTTTCATACTAGGGGAAGCTGAAGAGGCTTCATCTGGAGAAGATACTAAATCTAAAAATTATGAAAATGTATGAAGAGCAAGCAAGATAAATGAGGAGAAGGCATTTGGTGGCATAATCTATAGGGATATATAAGTGAAGTGACTGCCATTTGATGTTGCTGATGAAGTAGAAAAAAAAATTGTAGAAAAAAACTAATTAAAAGAAAAAAAAACATAAAGGAAAGCATTCAAAGAATTGCTGAAAAATTACAAAAGACTAGGAAATATTAGTTTCAAGATCTCCCAGAGAAGAAGAAGAAGAAGAAGAAGAAGAAGAAGAAGAAGAAGGAACATCAAAATCAATTGCAGGTGAATTTTAATTGGGCAGGATGGTTGTCATGGCCAGACTAAGGGTCAGTTTTAGTGAAGTGAAAACCTGCTTTTGTGGAAGACAGTCAATGTTACAGTCTGTTTTTCAGTATTGTGCAACAAAGCACAATAGGTATAAATCTGGGGAGGAGACAAAGATATATCAGCAATTATAGAGAATAATTTAAATGCTTTAATAAGCAGTAGTAATTTGGCAATGATTACTCTGAGACAATTTTGCTTGTCTAGTAGAAAACAGGGAAGATGAATTGTTCATGTAATGCACATATTTCATCAAAAGGGAGAAGACATGTCCAAGAAAATAAAACCAAGAAGAATGTAAGTGGAGTAAAAAAAATACAAGAGCAATACATTTTCCGTAATTAAACAGTAGCTTCATTGCAAAGGCAGCTTTATAAATATTCAAAATTTTTTAAACTATTTTTTATGCAAACAATTATGTAATTAAGTGCATTTTATTGTGCATTTTCAAATTAATATTTTGTAATATAACTGACATTGCTGATAAATTAAAAATAAAATCTTCTGATCTGTCTTCACTCAAGTCAGACACATTAGACCAGTAGCATGTCATTTACTACTGTATGGTGCTGGTAACAGCTACATTGCCCCCATAGAATAGAACTTTTCACCCTTTGGAATCATTATTTACCAAAATAAAATTTTCCAATTTCAAACAGAAATTCTGATGGAAAATTTCTATGTTCATCGATATTTCATGTTATTGCAGAATAATAAAAATTTGATTCTAATGATTTTAATGTCCATTCAGATAAGGACAGTACAATAAAACTTTCAGATCCACCAGAATAAAATGCAACCAAAACCAAGTTGTGCATATTGTCAATAAATAATACCTCAATAGGAATTTTTTTAAGTGCACTTGCATTTTCTACTTTTGTACACTCTTTTTTTAGTGTATATGTACAACTAAGTATGTAACATACTTGCTGTAGGATACATTTATGATTAATATTTTTACCTGACTATTAATACTTACTTGATTCTGACAGATATAATTAAAACCCTTTGAAGTGCTACTAATTTCACCAATAGTAATAATTGGTAAGTATCTGATAATTACATTGGTTTTATTTATTGAAAGGTACATTGAAATGACTTAAAAAATATTGCTGATTATTTTAATGTATTAGAGATTCTGATGTATCAGAAAAATCTGAGAAACTTGGAATTGTTCTGGATGGAGAAGAGTAAACTTATGGGAACTTAACAAATTGTGAAATACTTCCTGGAGGGAAGTTAAGGAAACAAAGCCAGACTCTTCTCATTGGTATTCATTCAGTAAAAAGGAAGGAGGCAAAGGGCAAAAATTGAATTTCAAGAAACTCTGTTTAAACATCAAAAAAATAGTTTGTTCCTTGTAAGGGTGATCAAACAATGAGACTGCTTTCCTCTAGAGGATTTGTATCCTGCTCATAGCAACATTCTCTTTGTGTTGTGGCATGAGAGAGATAAAAATTATTTTGAAGGCAAATGTCATTAATGTCATAAAGAATTAATATCTATGTTTAAATTACATCTAAAAGAAATTTTTATGGGCAGTGATATGGGATATGCCAAAGATGGCTGAAGCTAAGTTATACATAAACCTTCCTCTGTTGAATAAACCAATTTTCCAGATAAATAAATACATCAGATTTAGATACCACTATACAAGAGAATAATTTTATCCTAGAGATATTTTGGTAAGAGTTCCTGTGTTATAAAATAAATATTAGTAATTTCATTAAAGTTGTTTAGTGATGTGTATATTATCTTGCTTACTGCACATCTAAATTCTCATACAGATTTTCTAGCTTCCTTCCCTTTCTCCTTTCCACTGACAAGATTAAGATGTAATGTGCCTTTGACATGGAAATAATACCAACACAGTAAGAGAACTGGTTATCATGAAATGGCAAAGTTTGAGCAAGCTAAAGCCTAAGAGAAAAAACCCCAAACATTTCAACACTAATTATCAAACAGAGTACTAATGGTTGTATAAAACCTTGTCTTTGATCTCTCTGCTAGAATGTTGTGATTTACCCATTAATTTACTAGTTGGTCTGTATTATTTCACTCACACAAGCTAAATGTAGGCAAACTGGCCAATGTCCCCATGCAACAAACCTATCTTTATATTTTAAGAAATGAAAATAGTTATAAAACTCTCCAACTCAGGTACCTGAAAATAAAGGGGAAAAAAAAGTACAAAAGACTAAGGTATTTAATATCTCAATACATAAAGGATTATCTACAACTACAAAAGCTTTTTAAACTCAACTTTTCCACAATTAATTGGTCAATTGGGAACACTCCTAGCATGAATCTCTTTCCTCTATTTAGTTCCTTCCCAAAACATTCTCACATTATCCTTTACTCATCAATCCTACTCTCTGAATTGTAATTACACAGAGCAGAGCATCACTTACTCACAGACCCCCAAAATATATTTAACTGTTTAGACACTGTTAAATAATGTTTTACCCAAGATCTTTACACAATGGAGGGAAATATAATTAAATGTGGGAGGAAAGTTCTTAAATGGAAGCAACAGGTCTTATTGGAAAGATAAAATTTTATTATCAATTCAACATGATTGCATATTACATTTGTATATTGTAATTTTTGTGTGAGGGAAATATTCCAAAATTCTTTTGCCTTAAATCTTGGCTTGGTTCTACAGAGCATCATGCTTCTAACTGGTGTCCCAACACAAGTAAGATGACTGGAGTGATTTGCCTACAGTGATCATGGCAAATGTTGTCATATCTCATGCCAGCCTAGTACACATGGCCCTCAGTTCTCATGATCCTTCACTATACTGTTTCTTCATTGAATACCATATAAATTAATATGATTATTATAGTCCATAGGTAAGAATGCATTCACAATATTCTCACTATATGAGTTTTTATGAAGTTTTATTTCAGGCTCCATCTTTCTAGCTTTAAAATTATCACCATATCCTTCTGTGTGTGAAAAAAACCTACTTCTGCAAGTATAAAACACATACACTATCATTGCCATAGAGCTTATTCCAATGAATCAAACACATTCTGCAAAAGCTATGTCTTTAACATATGAAAACAATTTTTCCAAGACATGTCCAAAAATATACTATGGATTACTGTTTTTTGAAGAGAAGATATGCAGCTCATAGATGTTGTATATATAAACTTGCATATATAAAGTTGGGGAAAAAAAATCTGAAAATGACATACTGCTAAAGAAAATCAAAGGAATCACATAATGCATCAGCTACTTCCATTTACCTAAAGTAACATCTTAACAAGATTATGAAACACAAGCTAAATTCTTTAATCCCACACTGAGTCTTATGCACAGTTAATATTCAGATTTTCTTCTATGCAGAATAGGATATTTCTATGCTCATTTTGTGTTTTGGAAGGAAGAAATTTCTCCCCACTCTGGGGAAAAACCTTCAAACATCATTTATGTTCTGTGGTGACCATTGCAATTCTATCTACAGTCAGTATTGATAACCTGTAAATGACCTTTCAAGTTCATCTGGCAGCTCTCTAATAGATTAAGACTGTATCTTATACAGCACCTATGTATGAGATTCAGCCTGAAGACCCCAGAGGTTATGTATACCAAACAATGGGCTAAATATACAGTTGCTCACCTGCGTTTGTGTCAATAAAGAGACACTTAATGAAGCAAGGCTGAAGTCACAAAGCTGTCCTTGAATGATTTCTTTCACTTCTGTCAATGTTGTATGTACCACAGAGGAAAATAAAAGTTTAAATCTATAAATCATTTATGCGAAGACATTCTAAACTAGCTGATATTGCCATCTTAAATCCTATGTGCTTCTTTGACAATATAAAAACTGAGAATACTTAAAAACACTGTTCTACATCAGCAGTCCACAAGAAACATGGCAAGGCTGAGCCTAACTGGCCTCTGGATGCTGCTGTTGCCTCAGAGAAAAGTAGCTGTAAACTCATTAAATTGGCTGCTGATCCTGTAATTCATGCCAACAGTAAACTTCAGAACTAATTTTTGCAGGACTTTTGCTTGGTTTTTATTACCTTAATCTTGTAGTTGCACAATAGGTTTTGAGAGCATGCATGCAGTCTGTGCTGAAGGTAGATCTATTTATTAGCCATCAATTTTTCCAACAACTAGAACTATGCCACCTTTGACTTTCTACTGGATTTGTTAGCTTTTGTTGAGGAAGATAATATGGGTTTCTTCAGGTACACACATAAAAAAAGAAAATGATTTTTTTTTTTTTTTAAATCAGACATCATACTCAAAGGATAAATTCTCTATTTTATTTATTCACAATTGTTTCCTGTATTTCTACTACAATAATTTCACATTACTCTTCATTAAGATTAATGACTATAAATGTAGCATGTAAATGTTGTGTGATAGAATAAACAATCTATTTTTGCTGTATGATTCTATCAGTATCTGGGATATTATTAATTGAGATATATGACTGAATATGATGTGATCAGTTTCTGCTTTTCCTGTTGTGATACTTCAATATGCTTCACATCATGCTTAGTTCTCTTCCTATAATAGTTAATCAAAAGTCTTTGTTCTGCAATAGTCAGAAAAAAGCATGATTAAGAATCTCAATTGTATCAAACCAAAGTTGGAACAGGTCAAATATTTTACCAAACAAGTCTGTACTTAGTTCAGAAGAAGGAAGATTATTCAGTTATGCTGACCAAACCCATGTGTATATATATATATATATATATATATAAAACCTACTACTGCTGTTAGTAGATATTCATTCTTAAAAAGAGAGAAACTGAAAAGTTCTGCCTAGAAAAAGCATATAAAATTACATGTTAGGGTTTTTTCCTCCATGAACATTGGGAAACAGGACTTCTACTCCATTTCTACTTTTCTAGTAGTGGCTGGCCTTTTTTATTTAATCATCAAATGGGTTAAACAGCTACAAATGCAATCCTCTCAACAGCTCTTCTCATCAAGTCTGGTTCCACCACCAAACCAAATTTGGGCAGTGCTAGGTCAGTTTGGGCAGTGCTTTACCTGAACTGTCCCATTTTGAGGTAGGCAACTAACAGTTTCCCTCTTACTTGCATTAAAATTAACTGAAAAATTCAAGTCAAGCGGAACTTTTGCCAAACATATCACAAGAAAAAAAGAGAAGAATTTTTTCAGAGAAAAGAAACATTGACTAAACAGAAGTCAGTAGCAGAAAAAAGTACTCATGGTATACTTACCATGAAACTCTCCTTTCCCCCTCTTAACTGCAGAGAGGATAACACGGATAAAATCTAGTTCAGCTCATTAATAAATGTAACAACTTCTTAACCTCATAACTTGTGATAGATGGAGCTTTAATTTGTATTTAATGCAGAATTCAATCTAGAACAGACTGACATTGATGAGAAATTAATCAATCAATCAAATCTTGGTCAGAGACAAAGCTCTAAAGAAAGGAAATGGACAGTTAATATATCCATTTTAAGTGAAAAGAAGAATCTAATTAGGTTTCACAACTACTGATAAATCCTAAGAAAAGCAATTCCCACACAGCCGTTTCTGGGCTTGGGTATATTTTTTATGTTGTCTGTTTCATTGTGCAAACATAACACTAACAAACAAGGAACTGAATATTTTTGGGCATTATGCATTTCCTGAAAGGACTGGAAAAGCAATAAATGGCTTTGGGAATTAGAGAGATGGCACTCTTTCTTTGCGTCTACTCCTCTCTGTCTCTCTCAGTAATAGCATCTGACACACCACGGAGTTAGTTACTCTTCTGCCAAAGAACAGGTGTTAAATAGGAACAAGAAAACCCTAAAATAGAGCAGAGGAAAGCAATAGATCTTTCAAAATATGTTTACTTATTAGAAAAGACTGCTCTTAAAGCAATTTATTTTTAAAGGAAAAGGTAAAAACTGAGGAGGGGCAGGTAGTACAGTGTTCCTGGCATCTGACTTTGTCATTACTAACATGTCCTTCCCAGATTTATTTGACTGACTAAAGAATAAAGATATTTAAAACCAAAAACAAACAAGCAAACAAACAAACAAAGACACATTCCCCCTGCCCAGCTATTTACTGACAATAAAGGAAGAAGAAGAAAAAAAAGAACTATCAGGGGGTTTTTGGTGAATGTTATCTATGTACAAAGGTTAATCATAGCATCGTATTGTAGTTTGGGTTGGAAGGAATTTAAAAGATCATCTAGTTCCAACCACTCCCACAATGGGAAGGGACACCTTCCATTAGACCAGATTATTCAAAGCCCCATGCCTCACCATTTTCACAGAAAAGAAGCTCTTCCTAATATCTTATCAAACTCTACCCTCTTTCAGTTTGCCCTATCACTAAATGCTGTTGTAAAAAATGCCCATCTTTCTTGTAGGCTTTGTTTACCTACCCATTTTTCTTGTAGTCTTTTCAGGTAGTGCAAGGTGACCAGGCAACTTTCTCTTCTCTAGACTGGAAAACACAATCTGTCTCAGCCTTTCCTCATTGGAGATGTTCCATTTCTCTAATAATACTCATTTCCCTGAATTAAGAATCTATTACTACTTTCTTTTAAAATATATTATATATATAGGTAGATCTAGATATAGCTATAGCTATAGATAGATGAGATGGAGATAGAGATAGATAGAAATAGAGCTATAGATACAGCTATAGATATAGATAGATCTACATATAATCACTGATTTTCAGGTAAAGAAGCAGCATGCACAGAAATCAGAATGATGGACATAGGCCAGCTATGCCTATGGATTATATGCTAAATGGATTATTCAAAATGAACAGTATGCTTACTAGAACCTAGAAATAAGAGCTATTTTATAATGTCAGTTAGGTTTAATCTCTTAGTACTTTTAATTCAAGCACACTTTCCAGGTTCTTAGCTCTGGCCTTCCTTAGGAAGAACATCCAAAAGTTTAAATACTTCATTGCCACACTGCAGATTCATTCCTAAAGTGAATCTTACAACTGCATTCATAAATTCTGCTGCACTACCATCACAGATGGGAAAAACTGGTTTATCTTTTATTTGAGGTAAAGGACAATGCAATTCTTGTTTTCTTAATGTTTTCATGTGGACCAGGATTTTACTCCCTGAGCTTCTGCAGTAACACAAGAGAAAAAAATATTTATTGCTTTTCTTCGCATGTGTCCTGGTTTCCTTTCACGATGACTGAAAACACTTTGAAATTTAAGTTTTTAATGTGTTATCTCTTTTTCATGTCATTTGATTTGAATTAGGATTTTTCTGCTTGGATTATGCCATTATGGAGAAAAATATGTGGAAGGTTGATAGGAAATTTTGAAAAGATTTTTGAATTAATTCATATTTTTGATGTCTCTTTTTAATTGAAGAATAAGTAGGGAACTTCTAAAATTACAGAGTGAAGTTTGGACATTTGCATAGACAGCATTAATAGCAAAGAGATTCAGCTGCTCTGAAATGGGAAGGAAGAAAATAATTTAAAGCAGCTTTAAGGGAATTATGTGAAAAATTCCAGATGTAATCTGAAACAGCAATTACAGATAGCAGCCCTTCTATTGTTTCAGTGGAATGATCTAATTTTCTTATTCATTCATGCTGAATCATTACTAATGTGTTTATTTTCCAAGGATTTAGAGACCAATCTTAATTCCCAAGGAGAGAGTGTTGAAGTGGGAGATTCTACAATAATAAGCAAGCCATATCTCTGACAAAAATAAAAACATAAACTTAGGGGAAATGGGACAATGATGCCCTTTTAAAAATGCCCTTAGTGGTCATTTTCTGATTTCCATGCAACTGATAAAATAAGAAAGAAGTTAAAGAAGGGATTACATCTACTTTTAAAACTTTTTTATCACTGATAGTTAATGGAAAGAAAAATATCATATGATTTAGAGTTACTTGATACAGAAAATTCTCCTAATAACTATACCTTTTGAAACACTACCAAATTATTTTTCATAGGAATGCTTACATAAAGACTTTAACAGATTAAAAAGCATACTTTCAAAATTTTGGGTTCCTTATCAGAGTTCAGTAATGACACATTTCTGCAAGAAGGCTTTAGAATACAATTGTTCCTTCTTATCTTTCACCACATAAAAAAAATATCTTTCTAATATTATTGCTAAAACTAATTTGGCATGAAATTCTTTTGAAGACAAGACAGGTGTAGTTTTTACTTGAGAGGTTGTAGAAGTGATTTATGGATTATTTTTTATGTATTATTTTTTTATGAAGGAAAATTAAAAACTAGAGTTGTCTTAGTCAAAAAATGGCCTTTGTAGTGTCATTATTCTCAAGAAAATATCTATAATAGTTCAAAAGAATTATCCCTCTAAAACGGACATAATGTTCTGATAGCTATTAAAAAAAAAATTAAAAGTAGGGGATGTTTAGATGTTACTGAAGCTTCAGAGTTTGATGCACATGAAATACCTTCATGAGGATGGCAGGTAAGTTTGTGAAAGATGAGATCAGCTGAAGTCATGATAAAACCCAGGAAAATATTGCAGAGAGTAAAGAAATTATGATTAATATGAATATTAAGGCAATTTAATCCCACCCAGAGAGGCTAGCGCAGATATGGATGTCTGATTTTAGTGAGCTGAGTTTCATTCCTTTTGCCCTTACTAATTACGTTGTGTGTGAGGAATTTTTTGTTTGTCTGTGTTTTTTGTTTGTTTGCAGTTTTTGTTTGTTTGTTTTTGCTTGTTTGTTTTTATTTCCCTTGTTAAAGAACTCCTCAGTTTAGATATTATTGTAATCAAGTACTCATTCTGGTCCAATGGACAACTACTCTGAAGGAATTACTACTGTTATTGAGTTTATAACACTCAGTTACTGAGGGTTAAATATACCATCATCCAAATCATGTTTCTACAGCTATCCCCTGAAAAAAAGTGAAAATATGGTCTAAATGGAGAAAAAATCCAAACAGGCAAACTGACAAACTCCAATAAACTCTAAATATTTCTTGAAATTTTCACCTTCTAATAAAATTGTGTAGAGATTACCTGCATTAGCTTGCCACAAGATGTCAATGTATCCATGATTAAAGTATAAAATCTACATGCTTTCTGCAGAATCTAAAAACACATATTACCATGTTTATAGGTAATTCTTCAAAAGCTCTACCAAAGGTATGACTGAAATATAAAATTGAACCTTCATCAAAGCAACCTGGGTGGGCCTAATGGCTTAGTGCAAGACTGAGAAAACCTCTATTAATCTTGTCATGAGTTTGGAAATATAAAACAGTTTCTAAAACTACAATGTGATTTCCTCAGACTGTCACAGAGCTATAGATATAGCATTTTCCTTGAACCATAGTATCTTCGCTAAAGGTCTGTAGTGGAAGCATCATGACCTTACTTGGAAGGAAAGATACACCCTGATGTTGCTATGAACTAATTCTGTTGCCAGCCTGTGTCAACGAACCCACACAGTCACAGAGACTGGGAAAACTGTCACACAGACATCCAAAGCTGACAGGAGCAAAAGTCTTGAGGAGTCAATGCCCAGCCCTACCCAGATCCTAACACAGACACTGGAGGGAGTGGATATTGTGTTTCTCCAGGCTGGGCCATGCTCACCTATTGGTGTTGTTACTGGGGCTTGTCTCAATGAATAGGAATTTGTTCTCTATGTGTGCATGCGTATATGAGGGTGTGACAGGACGTGCAAAGTTTTGCTGATATAGAGCATCTCCCATTTGTCCCATGTGTCATGTTTAATTTTCCTTCCCCCACAGTGACAAGGGGTAAGTAAACAAGAGTGTTTCTGAGCATGTTTCTATGTTATCTTGTACACAGAATAGTACACAATCTGGAATTTCAACAAAGCTAAAATTGCAAAAGAAAAAATGATACCTAATTCTCAGTGATTGTGATGATGCTTTGTGCTAAGAAAAATAAGCAAAATGAGAGAAAATGGAAAGAAATTAAGATACATTTTGGGGATTTTATCTGAGTACAGAAAAAATCAAAATATTAGATATCACATATGCACATATGAAAAACAAATATAGTCTAGCTTAAGGGAAGAAAGGAGAAGAACTCATATGCATGAAGATGCTCCTTTTTGATTATCATATAAGACAGTTACTTTTCCTTGTTTGATAGAATTGGTAAAATCTGAAAAATTCCAGTGATAAAAACTGATTTCCTCTGGAACCTTAGCCACATACGTCTTATTTCTTTCCTTTGAATTCAATTCTCTTCTTTTTTGTTATGTAATATATATCTTTCCTCATTTTATTGGTTTCTATGACCAAATAGCAGCACATGCTGTGACTTGCACATTTTTGCAGGGAAAAAAAAGCTTTTTTTGGGTGCTTTCATTTGTAACTATTTTATATTGGCCATTGATTGAATGAAATCTTTTGTCTTTGAAAGTTCTACTACTTGAACTACTTTACCTACTTCTGAAGAGTTATTTAGGGTTTGAAGAATTACTTGAGAGATGTAATAGACAGAGTGATTGCATGTAATTTGTAATTAACTCCTGAAATTTAACAATTTTTGGAGCAATCCATTTGTTCATCATAAAAAGTTCATCCTATCATTCCTTTAGACTGTTATCCCATGTTGTCATTGGGGGCCAGCAAAGTTTAAGGTGTGATTTTCATCTGTAGTGTTTCAAAATGTTCTCTTGGGTTTATTATTCATGATTGGCTTGCTTTTCTCTTTGCTTTCTTTTCACATAAGCTCAATAATCTTTTTTGCTGACCTACTCATTTCTTCAGATTTCTGGATCCTGGGTCATATATGCAAATTAACAAATTAGACAGAAAACATATTAAGAAATTTGCAACTAACATTCTTTATTAATAAATTTATTGTTCTAATAATTAGAAATTTTATTGCTTTTACTTTTTAAAAATAATGTAATGCCTTACAACTACATTTGCAATCGGTTGTACTGAAGCCTTCTGTATACACTGACACAATTATTTTGAAGTTTATGGAAATTGAAACTGATTGGAATTAGCATTGGATGTACCTTAGCCCACCTCACTCCTTGTTCATTGGTCTACAGCATTAAGCATCCTGGACTGAAAGAACTGGCAAATAAATTTCAGGGACTATGTGGAACAATACAGCAAATGCATTCATTGTTTTTCTCTTATTTGGATTTTCAGGCAAAGTGATTTGAGATATAATACATTTTCTGTCCATAAATGCTCGTAATTTAGATTTTAGAAGCAAGATCAGACCAAAACTGTGTATCAGGAAGCCATTAGGCAAAATTTGGTTCCTGGATGTAAGATAAGTTGCACTTGAAACCCTATAACTCCCGGTGTTTATACTACTCACCTTTTCTTTGGCTTTTTTTTTTTTTTACTCAGTTTTGTTGTTTGCTTGTTTGCTTGCTTTTTCAATGTAAAAAAAGTATATTAGCTGCTTCAAGTTCACCAGTCTCTGCTGTATACCACTCCTTGCAGACCACTAGTTTAGGTGCTGAGGTGGTCATTTCACATCTACAACCATTTAGATTTAATAAATGAATGAGACCAATATATAAATCTGTTGTGGTTTTTCACTGATGAAGTTAGAGAATGAAATTCCATAGTAGCCTTATTACTCTGGCCGAGTGCCTCGAAGGGAAAAGCTATTAACCTTTTGACCCTTAATCACATTTTTGATATCTTGAATTTGTAAGAAGTTTCTTCTACATCCAGCTTTGCAGCACATGGAATTGGTTCATTGTAATTGCCAAGTGACATAGAAAAGGGACATTTATAACTCTTGGTCTGTTTGGGTTTTTGTTTTTGAGCAGGACAACTTTTCAGAGAATTTATTCAATAAGCTAATGGCATCAAAGCAAACATCCCCTCCTACATTCTTTTCACCTTCTCTTTATATGTAGAGCATGCTGCCATGTGGTGTGGAATATCCCTTGTGTGTGCTGGGGTCAGCTATTCCAGCTGTGTCCCTTCCCAACATCTTGTGCACCCCTAGCCTCCTCACTGGTGGGAAGGAGTGAGGAGCACTTGGGTCTCTGCAAGCACCTCTCAACAACCACAAAAACCTTTCTGTGTTAACAACACTGCAAAATTCCCAAACGTGCCTCCTTACTAGCTACTATAAAGGAAATACTCTTTACCCCAGCTAAACCCAGCACAGTAGGTTACATCACTGCTTATAAAGGTAAATCAATCCATTAAACAAAGTGAACTTTTTAAAACACACCCAATGTATATCAAATCTCTTAACACACACACACACACACACACACACACACACACACACACACACACACA
>JANIJU010000001.1:71786063-71829010 GCA_025504685.1 Leucosticte australis | reverse complement strand
ACACACACACACACACACACACACACACACACACACACACACACACATTTTAAAACATCTTGAAAACCAAATTAAAAAAAAAAAAAACCCTAATTGTTTAGTACGCAATCACACAGTAAAATTTGATACCCCTGAAAAGATTTCACATTTTTGGTGAAATTTAAACACCCTCCAAATTCTTTCTGTTTTGTTTCACACAAAAAGATGTTAACTCAAGCCCTAACATTTCTGGAGCTTATAGTGCACAGAATTACATCATTATAAGCACTGCCAAAACAAGTACATTTTAAAATTTTCAAGTCTTAATGGCAACCGTGGTGGAAACAATGACCTTTCAGGGTTTCAGAAGATCTATGATGACTCAAAATAGAGTGCTTTAGGTGCATTTTAAGGAGACTTCAAAAAAATAAAACTGAGGAAAAAGTTTTTCCTGAATGCAATTTGCAAAACTATTCATAGGAAACATTGAGAATACTGATTTTAGAAAGTTTACTTGGAAAGACAAATGAGTTGTTCTGTCCCTGGATACTGAGCCTGCCAGGTACACAAAGGTGCTAGTCTACAAATTTTGTCCAAGTTCATTCTATAAGTTCCAGCAATATTTTCCAAACTGTCAGGATGTTTATTTTTTTGCACTGTTTTTCAGGTAAAGCAAAACTGAAAGCCTTGTTGGCATTAAATGACAAAAAAGTCATTTTGTTATTATTATTTTTATGGAGCTCCTCAAAAGCTGAAAAGAGAAAAGATACTATTATTACAAAATGTTTCATGGATGCTTAAAATAAAAAACTCATAAAGTATGGGTTTAAATCCTAGTAGCCCTTGAGTCTCAGGAAAACAGTGAACTGAACACTATACTCACTTAGAGGTTTTTGCAGGAATTTAAAACAGCATTTTTTAAAAATATTTTAAAGCAAATATTCTCTTGAAAAAAGTATCTGCATTGAGGAAAAAAAGAGTTCTTTTTATATCTTCTCACAATTCCTGTAAACAGGTTTTATCATTGACTATGTATACAGAACAAGCAGAAATCAGTGAGGAGTTACATTTACTGTATTTTTATTCAAGCATAAACTGTCTAGTGGAAAAGTGCTTTGCTTGACATCTTGAAAAATGTGAATTTTCCCCTGCTTTGACAGTATAATTCTCAGTAATAGTGAAGCTGGAGTAGGTATCTTGGCAACAAAACCAACTCTTTGACAAACTCCATGACAGTTTCCCTGAAGGCTTTGTTCATGTGGCAGCACTTTTCAGTATTTAAAGCATCAGTATGTTGATCATTGTCTGTCATCTTTGTTTGTATCTGATATCTAGCTTGAAAAAGCAGCAGGGAGAGTAAATTCATTTGCTATGAAGTCTGTTTGCTCACAATAAATTAATTGGCTATTAGATTTATATATATATATATACATATATACATATATATATATATACATATATATATATATATATATATATATATATATATATATATATATATATATATATATATATATAAAATTTAAAACTTTAAAATCACATTAGAGAGAACTCTTGAGTATTCCCAGAACTTCACCAAGGCAAAAGTCCAAGCAAATCTAGGTAGTACTAGGGGAAAATAGCAATGTGGAGTCTGTAAGTTTTCAAGAAGCATCAGAGTTCTGTTTGCACTGCATTTTTGCTCATTTGGTTGCTGTAACAGCCACCAAACCAGAATAACAAAAGCTAGAATCAATTTGAACACTTTTGTAGGTCTGTCTTTCAGTAGTATAGAACATTTCATCAGCAAAGAATGTACAAGCAGCTGCAGTTACAGAAATTATGTAAAGTTACCAGTAGCAAAGATCAAACACTTTGTAGTGACAGAATCAGGATGCAACTAGGGCACTTTTTCAGGTACTGGCCTCAAATCTTCTCTCAAGATACAAATAGCAAGTTTGTGTTAGGATGTTATGCGTCATTCAGTGAAAGATAGGCAAACTTTGATATTTCATATTAAAAAAATACTGTTGACTTCATAGAAATTCTTCCAAGACTTATTATATTTTGTCAAAATGTCCTTTATTACTCTTTGAAATATGTTCACATCAATTATTGCTTAATATTCATAACTAAAGCATTTTTCATACATAGAACAAGTTTTTGAAGGATGTTTGGAAATAACAACTCAGTAAAGATTTAGAGTATATAACCCTTCTGAAAATGAAGCTCAAATAATGCAGATTGGATTCTGTCAAATTTTTTACAAGACTATATTTTCCTTGAGACTTCAAGATTGGATTGTTCCTTTTGTTATACATATCTTTTTAGTCTGTATATTTCTAAGTGGTCCTTAAATACCTGCCTATTTCAACAAAGACTGATTGAGTTGGTTGAACTTCGACAGGAGCTGATGTTCCCTTTCACAGATTATTTCACTTCATATGTAGGGAACTCTTGATCTTATCTCACTCACATTTTTACAATATAAAAACAGAACTATGTTTCATCAGGTCTACTGGATTTCAGTTAATCATATATTTTCATTCAACTGCAAAATAGTTTTGGGGACTATCTACAAATGTATTTACAGTTGAGGCAGAAGCCTGTACAGGATAAAATCTGCTATTTTGGCTTCAGCAAGGAGAAAGCAAGTCCACTGATTGTTCACAGGTACAGATACTTCCAGAACTCATCAAGAAAACTTCCAGGACAAGGAGGATTGCTGATGATTTGGTGAAGTGCTAAGATCATCTGCTACATGCAGCTGATGTTGATGCCCAAGAAACCCTTACTCAGCACAACACTAAGTAGATTGCAGTGATTTTCTGATATTGTTCATACCATGAATAATATGGTATAAGTCAGGCGCCCTGAGTCTTTAATGATTAACATAAGGGCTCAAAAAAGTAAGTTATTAATATAAATGGCTAATTTTAGTGTATGAGACAAAACAGCTGTTTCACTGAAACTAAGTCATATCTAAGAATTTTATCTCTGAAGAAGGAAGCCTTTTCAGGTACTGGGAAATGTTCTAAGTTTGCTTACAATGAGTGAATGTGAAGTGGGAATGTATATAACTCAAACAGCTGTTTTGACCAAGAGATTTCTACTTAACCACTCTTGAACATTCAAATGCAGGTTTATTTTACAGAGATTTTTTTGGGGGGGTTAATTTTTTTCCACATTTTTCTTGAATGATAAATAACTTCATTCTTCTTCTATTTAAAAGTTTTCTAGTATAAGTTTTCTTTAAGAATGTATGGCATTGGTAGAGGAAGAACTAGAGAATTTTTTAGTCTGCCTTGCATTGATGGAGAGAAATTCTGTCAAGGTCTACATGTCTTACACCTGTTTGTGAAATTTGTGCTGCATTAGCATCTAACAGGTAGTTAGTTTTAAATGTTTAAGGGTGTATTTAAGGAATAAATTCGTCATATATGTGCATGACAACTCTGTCAGCTAAATCTCTGTGAAGACCAGTAACTGCTATTTAGCAACTTTTCTGCTATCTGCATACTGCTGTCTATACCTGCTGCCTTTTCTTTTTAGTCTTGCATCTCTGTGAAAGCTCTAAGATGAAATTTGAGCTCCTCAAACTGCAGAAATACACAGAATATTTTTAATTTAGCCTTGGAGTTAAGAATAGTGGCAAGGAAAAGAAATAGAAAACAATAACATAATTTATATAAGCTTTAGAGAAGCTACAGTAGAGTACAGAGTAGAGGCATGCTAGAGCAGATGGGAATGCATAATCAAAGCATTAGAATGGTGACAAGATGGGAGAAATATGCATTGGTTACTAAGACTTCCTAGCATTGACTGTGAAAATGGGGCCCAGCAAAATGGTATCAACAGCTCAACAGTTTTCAGCTTGACATTCACAGAGATGTAGAGGCACCTTGTCTTCCAGATTGCATTAAGAAATGTCTTTAGTAATCTCATGCAAACCCTTTTGTCAGAAGTGGTTCTAGATAAGTAAATAAGACGAAGAAAACACATCAAAAAAGTGAAGTGCACAGGGCTTTAAAGTGTACATCAGTGCTTCTAAGGAGAAATTAGCCACCTGAAACATCTGCATAATGACCAGACTTCTCAACCCAAGCACCATATTGGAGAAAGGATCTGATGTCACTTTAATGTCACTTTGACCATCTATGATGAATCCTGCATGACAGATTGAGATGTGCACTCTAGAAGCCGTATCACCGTCCTGAATATTCTCAGCATTTTAATTGAAGGTAGGACATCAATCTGGGAAGAAAAATGACTCAATTTATGCAGAATTAAATTGACTTAAGCACGTGGGTCATGTGTTTATACCTTTGAATTTGAAGAATCATCTGCTGAAATGGAGAAGTGTATTCATATATCTGTATTTTCCGAGACAAAAAAAACGCACTATTATGCTTTTAGCTAACTTAATTGGAAAAAAAAAAAAAAACACCCACCATTGTTTTATTTTTTATCCAAAGCTGAGGCACTTGATGCGCCCATCCAAACTGTTGTCTCTAAAAAAAGTTTATTTAACCACGTTTTGTGTAATAAGTTAAAAATGTTCTTTATCAGTTTATTGGGACTTAAGGGAAATAAAACCCCAAAAACTCTTTCCAAAAAAAAAAGGACAATCAGAAAAACAAAACAAAATTAAAAAATCCAGTATGCACCAACACTGTACTGTAGTTTTCAAAATTAATTAAAATTTCTAAAATCTAACTAATTATTAATTAACATGTGTGCATGCCATGAAAAATGTTCATATATGGCCTACAGCAACTACTGTTTTCTGTTTTCTGGGTTTACTGAATTTTGGTTTTGCTTTTTTGGTTTGGTTTGTTCTGTTTGTTTTATAAATTTGACATTGCAATAAAATCTGTAATGTAGATGTACCACAGAACAGAGAAACTCAGAAAAAAGTGTCTTGTGCTGTCTTTTTCACTACTGCGATTTTTCAGTTCTGTTTTCAGAAACCAGCATTTCTTATTGTGCATTAAAAAACACAATAAAAAAACCAATTTCTTATGGTGTTTTGAAATGTATTTAACCAAAACAATGTTGATATATACTTCAAGCTTCTGTTTATATTCACTAGAGAGAAATTAATTTGTTAGATGAGTCTGACCTACTTTTAAGTCTGTCTCATGATAAGAGAGACTGTTTTGTCTCTATTATGTGCCAAGAAAGCTGGAGTGAAAAGTTCAAATGTGCATCTTTATGTTTGGTCAGAATAATTCCATCTTGTGTTACAGGAAAAAGTTCTGTGGTTCGTCTTTTTTCCCATGAATTGCCAACTAGAATGAGACTTTGGACACATACCAGCATGAAAAAGTAAAGATCAAAAGGCTACATGCTAACACAAAACAAAGACAAAATCTTTAGAGGTTTGGAAATCTTGTGATTAAAAATATTGTAATCCTTCCAAGGGCCCCAAAGTTATAAGAAAAAGCTTCAAAATGAACGGTACAGATGCCACTGCATAGAAAAGCATGGTATAAACTCATACAAGAATTCTCATCAGGAGCTGAAGGGTCACCTTCTCATAGAAGGAGATGCGATTGGTCAAGTAGGACCTGCCTTTCACAAAGCCATTCTGCCCAGGCCTGATCTGACTCAGCAGAGTATTACTCAGCATTGTCTTCCCTTACTAGATGGTAGAGTCACTGCTCATGATAGGCTAGGATATCTAAACTAGTGGGAGATGGGTATGTTTTCAGGGATATGAAACTTTTTCCTGTGTGTTCTTGAAACGGGGGATCATCCAGCAGCGCTGCGTCATTAATTACCACGCTTTGTAGATGTTAACCTGGCCTGTCATGACCTAAAGGTTTGCCTGGCATTTGGGTGTATAAGAGATCAAGCAAAAGGGTCAGTAAGATTCTATAATACACAAGAACATGGAGACTTTGGCATATAAATTTCTCTACTGTGTTGCCACAAAAATCATTAGCAATTATACCTATGATTAATAAAGTGCATGTGTATATCAAGCTATTACAAATTCTTACCAGCAATCAATAGTAGTTGTGATCAATAGTGTAGCAGCAAACAATTAATTATAGAAACAATCTATAATAACAACACCCAAAGAACCAGCAATATATTATGCATAATATCACAGATTGCAAATGTATTACTACAGAAAAAACTTTTTGATAATATAACAGCAGATATGCTTCTGAAACAGTGCTAGAGCAGGACTACAACCATTCCAGAAGTGGGGTGGGAGGACAAATGAAACTGACCCCAGAAGTGAGCCAGAAAGGGACCAATGAAACAACTGGCAGAGTCTTGCTTCAAAGATGATCTGTGTCATGGATTTGGGAGTCACTTAGGCATCCCCAAAGTTTATGCAGGCTTGTTTAGGAAAATTAATACTACATGCAGCATGGTAAGTCCTCAGGAAAGGAAGTTTCATTTTTGGTAAAAATTAAGCAATTTTTCTATCACAGAGGCAAAGAAGGTGTAGGATAACACCAGCCTGAGCAGCCAATAGATAATCCCTTTTGGATCAATCTTTGACAATTTGTCAAATTATAGCCAGACTTTCTAAAGAACATCAAAAAGGAGCCGATAAATTTCAGGATGAGCTGCATGTGCCTTGTGAGCAAATACTGCTGCTCATACTAGAAAGCATATGTTAGATAGGGAAATGATAAACAGTACTGAAATAACATCTGTTTAATTAAAAATAATATTATGTTAACTGACACATCCCAAAATCTAATTAAAGCATCAGTGTTCTGTAGAACAATTATGGTAAATGAATCTGAATTGACAAGGTGGGAGGAAGAGGGGAAGTTGCAGACATTAAATAGGACCCTCTAAAACAGTATTTGACAGTCTTGAATTTTGAAAAAAATAGAAAGAAATGGAACTACATCCCAGAACAAGTGTAAAAAGTTGTTACTCTCAGTAAAAGAGCACACTTATAACAAACTGTCTTGTGGGGAAAGATATGATGAGATATAATCAGATCATCCACCTTAGAAGTGCGAAGGAATAGCTCGACCATGGAACATTGCATAAATAAATGAATGCAACTCCTTCCTGTAGATTAAAAGATACAACTCAGAAGAGATGATGTGTACAGCCATGTGTGGGTTCTCATACACAGCTTAGAAACAGGTTCCTGGGTGTGAAAACACTTGACGATTTGGAAGCTAGGATTCTTGAAAAGATCAAGGTGTCTGCAGCATCTACTTTCATGGATCGTTTCAAGAAATGCTAAGACACATGATCTTGCCAAATCACAGCAATTCTTTGAAAAAAGTGTTCTAAAAACCAGTGGGTTTTTAGTTATTGCTTCATATAACTCTTTGATATAAATAAGTAAAAAAAAAAAAAAAAAAAAACACCACCAAAACCCACCATTTTTCAAGCACTATGAATGGTCAAAAAGAGGTTACCTGACTGAAGAAATGCACAAACAATGATGTCAGAAAAATTTTGAAGTGTCATGAAAATAAGCATAAGATGTAGTCTTGTAGAGCTAGAGAAGTTTCAGTAAAAAACCTCTACTTGTGGCCAGATAAAATCCTATAGCTTTTTGGGACTGCATAAAGTTGGCTCATCTGCAGGATCACTACAGATATGATGGGTACTTTGCTAAACAGTATTTCTGATTCTTTTCATCCCCAGGATGGTGTCATGTCTTGGCAATACTGATTATCACTTCAAAAACTGTCTTCTCTCTTCATCTAGTGTTCCACCTTTGAGGCTCTCAGTGTGGGAGAAAAGGGTCTGAGAAATACAACTAGGAACTGAAAATCATGTGGTTAGGGCTTTTTTCATAGGTTTTCCCTTCATTCCCACTCAACCTGCACAATGTAATTTCCTTTCCTTTTTCTCTTTCTGTTCTTTCACACTCTGGAAATCACACAGACATGTGTAAAGCGCTCTGTCAAACCTTAGTTGAATGTTGTTCATTTGTCACAAAGCAGCTACTCTAATGTGCAAATATTAAAACTTATTTCGAAATGCAGATTATTCATTACTCACATTTCAAGTGATGTTGCTTCTGGAAGAAGAAGGAATAATAATAATTCAATGACCAAACATTCCATCTTGTTGGGAAGTCTTGGCTAGCTGTTTGATATTTTACTGGAACAGGCACTACAGAACAGTCCTGGTGACTTCGTATCTAATATTTCAATTGGATTAAAATACCCAAAGAAGTTCTTGAGACAGATCTTGTGACTCATATATCTTCACCTGTCAGGAAAACACCTTGTCTAAAAGAAATCATATTCCTGTTTTTTAGTTTATAGTAGAAAAACAGCAACAAAAGGAAAGCATTGTCTTTTTATTTGACTACAGTACATTTTTCATTCAAGTGGTTTGCCTGTTTTTTGTGCCTCCGCTAAAAAACTTTAAGAAGGATTCAGGAGAAAAAGTCACTAGAATAGTAAAGGTAATAGAAAAGGCAAATAGACAATTAATGGTGTATGCAAGAATGTACCTTCACTTAACTTTTGAAAGAAAATAATTAACACAGTTTGTACCATTTGGAAAGCAGAAATTTGACTATGGTTTAGTTTCTGTTAGACTGAAAGCAAGAAGAGAAATCTAAATAACATGAAGTTACAAAAAAAGGCCGGTTTATTCAGTTATAATTTCCCATAGGTTGTGAAATACTGGTAATGGTCAAAAAATTAAAGCAATTTTCCTTGCCCCTTAAAGCTGTTTTATGTAAAACCATCACAGAATCATAAGATAATTTAGGTGGATAGAAACATCTGCAGGTCATTAGGTACATGACTCTGATATTCTGATCAAAGCAGGGGTGGCATAGATGTTATACAAGGTTGATTAAGGTAAAATTTAAAGTATTTCCATGGAAGGAATAGCCACATCCTCCCTGGGCAATATGTGGCTATCAAATATGTGGGGTTTTCCCCCCTTCTATCTATTTAGATTGATGCAAATTGAGTTTCTTGCTTCTAGTCTATTTCCTGTGCTCCTCCAGGAAAATTACTTCCCATCAGGTAGGTGAGTAAGATTTTTCCTTAAATCATAAGAAACTCAACTTCCTCAACACCACAACTTTGACAGATAACAATCCCCCCCGCCTTGTAGTACGATCCACAGGTTTCCTGGGAGTGCATTCCATCCCATTGTCCAGCTCATGAATAAAAATATTAAGCAATATGAGTCTCTGAAGGTGGTTAATAACTTGTCATCAGTAGGATTCTATACCACTAATCAGAATTATATGAGCAAAAATATTTAGCCAGCTCCACACTTAAATTACTAGTACATCTGGCCAGAACATCTCTCATCAGTATGTCTCCAGGGCTGATGCAAGGATGGGTGTTCATATCAAAAGTCTGGGTAAAGTCAAAGTTGACAATATCCACTTTTCTTTCTTTCTCCATTAAACCATTTGTTTCACCATTGAAGGAAATCGGCTTGGTCTAGCCCAGTATGCCTTTGCTAAATTCATGTTCACTTCTCCCAAACACCTTTTGGTCCTTGAAATATTTAAATATATTTCCCAGAATAATTTGTTAATTTAAAATAAACTGGCCAACCTGTAGTTTTCAAAATTCTCCTACTTCTCCTTCTTGAAAATGATCAGGATATCTTCCCTTCTCATTGTCAAATATCTTCTCGAATCACCAGTAACTCCAATGACTGACATGAAAATAGTTCATTCACAGTTATTGGGTGCGAAACTGGTTTTAATCCAGGGAACTCTTATGGCCGAAATCATACAGTTGATCAGAGTATCCAACTGAAAGTGCCCTGTTGATGCTGACACATGTAAACCTATTTTCATCCTAATCATGAATATTTGAGGACATAACTAAAGTGACCTGAGGATGAACAAGTCCAATACTCTGCTTCATTTACATTTGTTATTAAAAATAGAGGTCATCTGTGGGAGATGTCTATTAATTCTTAGTCTTCTCTGGCTGCCAAAGCAAAACAACGCAGACACAAAGGGAGGCTGCATTCCTAAGTTGACTGGAATGATATTGAAGAAATGGAAGATACACCATGCGTCAAACTATCCAGAGAAACCCAGGAATTCGTATAACTCATTTATACAGCAGGTATAAAGCTGTCTCTAAGCCTAAATGAAATTGATAATAGGAAAACATTTCATTAGGTGTTCTAGTTTCATCTTAAATTAACTGTAAGACTGTCTTATTTATTGCAGTAGTATACAGCAACTCCCAGAAGCTGAAGTGGGAATATGAGTGATTGTTTATACTGACACGGGGGGAAATAGGAACACCAAATAATGTGGTACTACTAAACTCAATTTATTAAGTGGACCAAGCAACAGAGAAGCTGTGAAAGTTTTACAACCACATAAATATACACACACAGATATAATTATCTGAGACCTGTCCAAGTCACCACATCAGTGAATGGAAATAGGACAGCCTCCACGTGGAGGAGGAGACACAGCACTCCATGTGTCCATGTAAAGCTCTGGGTGGGCATCTGACACCTCTGGCCTCCCTCCCTCACTCTATTTGTTGTACAGCAGCTTGACAGTGCTGTATGATTGGGTGGGCTCCAAGGCCAGATATCAGCAAAGGCTGCCAACCAAATAGATTGATAACTTTCTACATCTCTCAAGCACTTGCAGATATTGCTCTTCAGTCATCTGTTGATTCATCACCCCTGCCACGGATCAGGTGTGGTTCAGGTTCTCTCTGCACTGACATGTTTGGCCACAGCCCACTGCCTCTTTGGGTTGTAGTTGACTCTGTGGTAGTCCCATATTAGATATTTTGAGAATCTCTACCTGCTTTCAAGATCTGATGCCTGGGATTTTTCATTAATAGACAGATACCTGAATATTTATGGCTTGGGGAATACTAATTTTCTTTGTGGGAAATTAGTTATTTAACTGAACTATGGAAATGAGAATGTTATCAGATCCATCCCTCCACTATATTCCTTATCTTGGTAGTAAGCTATCAAATTAGCTAGGGGCAGAATTCACCTTTATTCATCACTGCTGAAATTGTTATAGGGAACTTTCATGTGGCTGGTAAGCAAGGGTGTATTCAGAGTAGCATATCACTGAGGGATTTCGTTAGGAAAAAAATCTTAACTCTCCCCATAAACCTCTATAAACACATAAAGAATTTATCTCCTTAGTTGTGCTATAAAATTCTATTCATTTTATTGCAATAATCTACCAATTTTCTTAGCATATTTTATTCAGTATAAACTCTCTGAGTCTAATTTCTTGGAACTAAAGAGGAGCATATAATCACAAAATTTCCTTCCTGCAATAAACTGAGATATTCAGTATTCTGAACATGGAAATTTTTAAATTGGAGTTTTTAATACCAAAGCAGACCAGCATTATTAATATTATATCTTGTGAGGTTTAAGGTGATCATAGTCACTGGTAATCATTTTGAAAAACTGTAAGGAATACATAGAGTATTAAAGCAGCATGCCATTTCTAAACCTCTTTTATCTCCCCTGTAACTGGAAGGATCCTACATTAAGACCAAAGGAAGATGTTTCCAAAAGATCATAATAATATGAACAATGAATAGTAAAAAATATGTTTCTGTCAAAACCAGCTTGGAATACTGGTTACAGTTTCATGACCTTTATGACAACTTAAGGACGCACAAATGACTGGTCTGCATCTGTGCTGGCTGACAGCATATTGTGAAGAGCAACTGGAAGTACAAATGAAGGGAAGGAAATTAAAAAGGGGCACAAAATATTCTCCCAAAGTATAACCTCCTAAACCTCCTAAATTCTCCTGACTCCTGACTTCTTATACTGGTACAGGCTTTTAAATTTTTTTTTAATTGGTGTAGGTATTGAGAATTTATGCTTTGTCGCTGTATGTGATTCTTTTTTCCATTAATTAGAGCACTTATACTGAACTTATATAGATTTTAAGTTTCTGTGGTCTACTCTTTAGTGAAATACATTAACTTGAAGACAGACATCTCTGTGCATTATTAAGAATTTGGGGATCTACAGTATCTTCAGAAACATATTTTTCTTTCTCTACTGTGACTAAATAGAGTATTTGACATGCACCCAGATGTCACCCTGCTCTTTTTCCTTGGATTGTGTTGTGGGAATTAAAAAAAAACCAAGCAAAACAAGAAAATAGAGAGAGAGATTGAAAATACGGATTTGTAAAAATCTGACTTAAGAAAAGGTGGATTGATGAATAATAATAGTAGAGGAGTAAATAGATAATAATACCAAGGAAGGTTAATTAAAGTGTAATCACAAAAGAAACAATATTATGTTAAGGAGGAAAATTTGGATAATTTACCTATATCTCTCAATTAGTAAATACTCTTCTCTTGACAGCTTGGCTTTACTAATGAATGTCTTCAGAACTACAAATCTCTGAGATTTGAAATGCATCTTTTTCTTTAGAAGTACATTTCTTAAAATATGTATGTGTTAAATATTTATTGATTAGTAGTCAGATAAAATAGATTTTTAATTCATAGTTTGGCATACATCCATCTGTCCTCACTGACCTTACCATGTAAAGTCATACTTGACCAGGTAAAGTATTGCATAGAAGACCTGTAGAGGAAGGTAGGTGTTTGTATACAGATGTCCTCTATAACCTGACTGTGCCATCACCCAATGTTTGTATAAACATTTGTTTGTGATGCTTACTGTGTCTGTGAATGCCTAAGTCTGAAAGAAAAGTTGAGTAATTCTGGGCCATTTGATATACTTTTAATTAAAAACTATAGCTCAGCAAAACTTTTAAGACATGGGGCATGCCCACTACTGATTTAAGAGCTTTATGTATAATTATACTTATTATGTTTATTTACTTATTCTTGTTTCAAAAAGGTTTTCAATATTCTCCTAAGAAAAATGAAATGTTTGAAACAATAAACTCTCTGTAAAAAATATCCACTATGACTTTCATGCTATATGACATTTGGAAAAAAAATCATAACAGAAGGAAGTGAAGTAAGTGAGGTTTAAATATCAGAAAAATGGAAATTAATTAAAAAACAGCAAATAAACCCAAAGATCAAACAGTTTAGACAAATTAGGTCCTGCAAGAACATTAGCACAAGAATATCAGTAACATAAAAATTAAACTGAACAGGTCTAGTAATTTAACTTCAGTCTAGATTTTAATATTTTAATGAGGTAATTGGTCTGTATAATAACACAAAAAAATGAATAGCCTACATGAGTTTGGCAATCATGATATCCCCAAGATGTGACAAAGGGGAAAAAACCCTTTAACTGGATGTTTCTCTTTTGGGAAAAAATCAAGCAAGGATTTGTGGATTCTCTCAATAGGTATCACTCAAAAAGGAAATTTCCATACATATGTAGGAAAGTTTTTCCTCTTTTTTTCTTATATAACACATAATAGCAAAACAAAACATAACAAAACAGTTTGAACATATTTGGAAGTTTTTAAAACAGAGGATAAGAGGGATTTTAGAAAGATATTTTTCTGTTCTTGACAGTTTGTGTTCATTAATCCAGTTGATGAGATGAGATTAAGTCTTTGATCATGAATGATTTTCTTTACTTTTCTGTGAAAGCTGAGAATGCTTCGTCAATTTATGAGAATTGTAAATCCACTTATGAGAAGTGCAAATTTTTTTTTAAATTGATCTTATATCGAGTAATTAACTGGTTTTTGTAGATTTTTTTCCTATGGGGTAGGTGCACAAGCTCTCTGTAGCCTTCCAGGACAGATTACAAAGAGAAAAATTCTTTTAAGATTATACAAAATGCTCACAGAAGGCTTCTGAATGTTCTGGGGAACTTCTGATTAGAAGTGCAGAACTTGAAAGTTGATTAAGTCACAACAAGCATTTGTCTCAAGAGCTGTACAATTGATTTCTTAAGTAAATATTTTTTCTCTTTATAGAATGAAATGCATATAATTAAATTGTTTTGTCTTGCAATCAATACGTTTCCTTAAGAGTTGTTCTCATTTTATTGCAAGATGCGTGATGTTCTTCTATTTTCAATGTTGTTTTGATTTCCTTGACTTGACAAGACTGACTGATTTTTTAATTTGTAGATGAATTTGTCCCTCTGCTTCATAATTATCATCAGATTTTAATTTCACTTCTCTGAAAGTCATCTTTGTGAGTTGAATTATATGTGGAGGGAGGGTAGTTAAGCTTTTTTCTTGTTTAAATCAAATTAGAAATAATCTTTTTGTAAGTCAAATTTTAGTTAGAGTACAATAATTTTAATAATAGATACATGAGATAAGTTGCTCTCATGTTCAGAGTAATTGATTGTACACGTCAGGGGGACATGAACCAGATGAAGAATCAAGTGTAAAATCTTAAATTTTTTTCCTGTTTTTCTATTCTTAAAAATGGATTTATAAGATACTACTTTAGTGAAGTCTGTTCTCACAATCTTACTTCTATCTATGCCTCTCATTCTAATGCAAAGGAAATGCATACATGCAAAGGAAATGCATAGGGACATGAAGTTATGAGTTTAAAAGGAAATGGTATTTCAAGACAAAGGCAACAAGTCTGTTGTATTTCTTTATTTCACTTAGTGAAGATTAGCAGTGCTTCTTTCAGTGCATTTGTACTTATTTTTCCCTGTGCTTTTTAAAAATAATAAAATTAGCACAGCTGGTATTTCCAGAAAATTCAAATGATCTCTAATGATCTCAAACTTTTTTTTCTGCTTCTATGTCCCTAATGTTCTAAGAAAGGCTGAAATCCTACAGGTTCTAGAGAGAAAAAAATGGCATTTCTGATGAGAAATATACACTACAGTTTTAGGAATTAATTGTTAAAACCACATGAATGTGTCCATGAAACTCTTGTAAGAAAGTATCTAGATGATTCATTGGTGTCTACAAAACTGATGTATAGGTACCTCTTAGCCCTCTTGTCTTTCACCTGCAAAAATAGGATATATTTGGGCAGACATGTTTCATATTTTTACATATGCATCTTTATCTTCAGTTACTCTGTTAAAGAAAAAAGTTATTCAGTTATTTTTAGTTACTCATGTTTCATAAAGCTTGTTTCCATTAATACTTGGGATTTTAACCAACATTTCTGCAATAAATATATATTCTTGAAGTCTTTTATTGTAAAGTTCAGAAATGTTTGCATGATCATGTTGACTAGGAAATTAATTGATTACTAATAATTTGAAAATAAGTTTGAACTGTTCATTATGCTATGTTACAGCTTTACATGGCTATGTTAAAAAATAGATTTTCAAAACATTTCACCTCTTCCAAAAGTGAAACATCTAAGAATAAGTATATGATTATACTAATCATTTAACAAGCTGTACAGTATGACTGCAATTTGTTACTCAGAATTTAACAAATTGCCTCCTCAAATCAAACATCTGCTACTGTAAGTGACAGTGATTACCAAACAAGGATATTAGGAATCTCAGCCCATAAAAACATGAAAGAAGCTCGATATACTGTGATGAAGAAAAAATGAGGTTTTATAGCATTATTTTTAACATCTGGGAAAAAAACATATGTTTCTGTCTCAATAATCTTAATCTGAGTTTCTTAGTCTTGGGTTTTCTTCTCAATTGTTTAAATAATGAGTTTTTTGGAATTTACCTATCATTCTGTCTGACTGTCACCAATATATATTTAATTTTCTACATTATTCTAAACTATTTTTTACTTTTGCTGATGAAAGGTAAATCAAATGGATCTCCATTCTTTTTTTTTTTTTTTCATGTTACAATTACTTTAGTTCCATCATGTTGTGAAGAAAAGGACTTGACAATAAACAAGGGGCAGTTTTTGCATCAAAAATAAATCTTCTTCTGTAAATAGCAGTTTAAATATTTTGAGACTGCAGCTTTTTAAGTGCTTGTCCTGCCATAGACAAAATGTGTACATTGTTTTTGTAGTTAAGGACAAATTGTCACTAACCCAAGCAGTTCAGATTGATTACCATCCTTCTTGTCAGCACATCAGAGGTTCTGATTCAAGCTGTCCTCTGCTCCAAATCACGCTTCTTCACCAAGAAAACTGCTGTTCTCATTCCAGATTTGAGTCCAGGAGTGAAGAATTATGTAAACTATTGCACATGGGTTTATAACTTGTGAAATATTATTTATCTATTTATTCTTTATTGCAAGGAGAGAGGCTTCATATTGATTTTACTATGAAGGGTTTCAGGACTAGTCAAAGTTCACTTTGGACAAGGTGTGTTTTACCCTGCTGGTAAAAACTGTCTACCATTGAAATAACTGTTTGCCATCCTGCTTCACCTTCAGTTCAAGGAATACTACGCAGAATAAAGGCCTGGCCAAGGAAAATGGTCACACAGTAGCAACTGATAGCCTCAATGTCTGTTGAAGTTGCAGGATGCTTCTGAACAACCTTTGAAATTTACCTCGATACCGATGGCTGACAGGAAGGCAGAAAACTTGTCAAAGTAATCCCAGTCAGACTATAAGAACGAGGATGAAACAATCCTCTTCTCCAATGTCAAACTTGTGTAAACTTGGGACTCTTCATAACACAGGAAATCATTTCCTCTCTGCACAAGGAAGACAAAGTTCATCTTATCACAGGACACTGAAAGAGTAACAATAAGACTGAAGCAAAGATGAAGATGCTAGTACATTTTCTTGTGTATGAATTTTAAATGTGTTATAATGAATTTTCTGTATTAAGTTAGAGAAGTAGAGTTTAATTGGAACACTAATAACTTATAAATAATTAGAGGTTGCTTAGGTTGCTAATATTTTATTTAGGGTAGTAATAAATCCTTGATTTTATTCACAGAAGTGGCATTCTGTGCTTTATCCATCACAATATTTTGAAGATAAAGAGGGCAATTCTCCTGAGATAAAATTGTCAATTCTACAGACAAATTTTCTCTGACATTATTTTGTTGTAGCATTTTATATCTGCCATGAAATATTAAATTGCTTATGAATTCTTTTTATGGGTAACTAACCACATTACTATCCTGAGTGGCCAGGTGAATTTCTGGTTTCTGGGCTGAGATGAGACAGGAAAGACAAGTATCAGAAATGGAGACAACAGGACTAACTGTTTCTGTGGAAATACTTTCATAATATTTAGTGAGCAAGAGTGAACTCTACATCTCTGATACAATACAAGTGAACTCTGAGGAAAAATCTTACCACGTATGCGAGGAGGCATCTTGGACAAATTACAAGCTCTGTTGCATTTTTCTTTTTCAATTTGAAAGTTCAGTTTGCAATATTAACTTTGTGGGGCTTTTGAGTGTTGTTACCATGATACCCATAATTTATATCTACTTTATCTGCATCTGCTAATATGTAGAGCATTTGTATCAACAAAGAAATTTTATTACTTCAAGACTTCTTTTCCTGCTTTGATTAGATAAGTCTGAATTTCCATGCAGATTTTCAGAATGTGAATATATTGTCTCCCACTAAGTGTGGATGAATATTTGTTTCCTGAGCAGTCTAAGAACTGAACAGGAAGAAACTGTTCTAGTTACAGTTGTTATGGCCCCATTTCTTCAAGCAGTACAAGATATATCTGGCTTTAAAACCATTTGGGTTCAGCCCTGCTGATAGCATCATGACTAGATTAAAATAAACATTTAAATAATTACCTGATAAAAATGTTGTTATTGAAAACAGGATGACTATTTTGCAAGAAGGGGGGAAAAAAAAGAAGGAAAATAACTGTTCAGTTTCTTGAACAGGAAATTTGTAAATGCAACTTCACCTTCTGCCAGAGGGAGAAGCATCAAACTGACAATTGCTGTGGAGGTGAAGGTAATGGAGAAGCATCACGAGCACTCACAGAAGAATATGGGGAATTATGATAAATATCTTAATTACTTTTTAATCTCACAATATATAATGGTATCTCTTCTATTTATTTTTTTAATTGAATGACCTGCACAAGTTATCAGTTTCATAAAAGGGGCATCTACTTTGGAAAACCTTTGTAACAGAAGATTTCTGGTCCCGTTCAGTTCTTTGCTTGCAATTTGGAAGTGCAGCATCAATTGCTATTAAGCACCATAATTTTGACTAAAATTATTTCAGTCTTTGTGTAGGATATTATTTGCAACAGTTCAGCAAAGCACAACGTAAAGAGGAAGATAATTTTATTTCAGAACACTCACGCACAGTCACAGCACCACATACTTATTAACACCAAGACATGTTGATGCAGGTGGTTTGTCCAACTTGTGGACATGGGGACATTTTATGTCCATGCACATTTGTCCAGGAGTTTTTTTGCATTTGTCCAGTGTATGGCAGACACCAACTTGGTGACCATATATAGAGGGTGAATAGGGGTTTTTCTAGGTTTCAGGAGCTTAGAGTATTTAGTCTCTTCACCATGACTCAACTTTCGAAGCCATTAAGAGTTACATAGTATCCTTTCTCATTCAGTTTGTCTGTCTGAGAATAGGGGTGAGCAAAAGGCTGGGACAGGACACAACATGAACAAATGACCCAAACTGACCAAAGGGATATTTCACACCACACAACATCACCCTCATCAATAAAAGTAAAGAAAGAAGGAGCAGGGAAAGGGAGGTGTCTTCCAAGTTGCAAATGGTTTAGACAAGGGCTGGGCATTGATGGGAAGGAATGAGTGATTTCTTTTTCTTTGCTGGTTTGCTTTTCTTCTATTGAACTGTCTTTATGTCTTTATCTCAACCCATGAGTTTTCTCTTCTTTTTTTTCTTTCCCCTGCTTCCAGTTTTATTCCCCATAGATTCTTGGAGTGTATCAGGGAGGAAGGGGGAGAGAGAGTGCCTGTATTGGTGTTTTACTGCCAGAAGCAGAAACATCTTTCTTCAATTTTTTCCCTCCAATTTCCTTGCTTTCCAATAAAATCCCCAAATAATTGGAATAATCACATTTGCATTCTCTTATTTTTATCAGGAAACAATAAGTGCTAAAAAGAATACAGCTCTAATTTTTATTAATTTAGCTATCATTGGTTTACATTCTTATTGGAATAATCATCTATTTCTTTAAAGCAGCAAGACACCAAAACAAAAGGTAGCTTGGAGTGCAGATTCACAAAGAAATAAATGACTCTCAGTATAATGATTCCAAGGTATAATCTCAGTATAATTATTTCAGTTTACCTTTATTTTGAAAGGATAATAATTTATGAAGAAGGATATAAACATCAAGAAGATGTATTTTGCTTTAGCACCTCTTACCACAAACTTCATAAAAATCGGATTTCCACAGATAGAACTTCTCATTTTTTCCTTTATTTCTGGTTTGAAATGAGGCAAGGCACTTGAAACTTTTGGATTTCTGGGAAAAAAAAAAAAAAAGAAATGAGAAATCATTGCAAGTGACATTCAGCAGCATTATGTTGCTACAAACATGTGATATGTAGGAGTACTTTTGTTCACATGCTGTACAACCATTAAGGAGAGTTGTTAGCAGGGTGTTTTAGAGAAGTAGAGAAGTATCTGTGGCATTTTTTGACATAGCAGCTCCTCTGAGTATAAGTTATGGTTGCTAAATGACTTTTCTGTGCTTAAATTGAGAAGGTCTCTGAGAAAATTTATAGGTGTTATTCTTGTAGTGGCTAGGTGACAAATTACCAGAACTGAAAACTGGAGCTTTCCCTTAAGGAAAATAAATTGAAAATAAATCAGCGTGTTAACAAATTGCAACACCCTCTTGAGAAAATTAGTTACATTATCAAAGAGAAATTACATTGATTTCAGGAAACTCTGGGTCTGCTTCTGCAGTTATCATGTGATATTATTTTGTTTAGACACTGTTACTGTACTCACAAAATATGTAACAAAGGAAATTAGTAATTTTAGCTCTATTAATAGAAAATAATTAAAACATGTATCATAAAATTTAAGTGGGTTTGTTGTTTCTTAATGACTTGAACGTGCTGGGTTTCTTTTGAGTGTTGTTTTGTGTGTTTGCTAATTTTTTGGGGGGATTCAGCACCAGATCTCATACCCAAATAAATTTGTGAAAATAGGTACATATATTTGAACTAGGTTTTCAAATTCTCATAATGATCAATGGAAATTTTCATGTCATGTCATATGTGACTACATTAAGTTATCTAAGATACCTTAATACCTAAATTAGCACTGGAGTCTATCATCTAGAAAACTATACTAAGGAAATTTTAGCAAATGATATGATTTCACTGCTAAAGACAAAGCTCTTAATAAATCTTAGGCTTTGCAATAACTCTAGGTGAATTTGGCAGGTATACTACCAAAATTTCTAAAGACCTGAATTTTCATGGGAAAACCCCAAACAAAAGAAACCAACCCCAAACAAGCCAACAACCCTCCCCTAAAGAAAACCCAAACAGCTGATATCCATAATCCAAAATATCTAAACCGGCATTAGGTACCCACAGTTGGAAATGGAACCCTTCCCATTAGACTCCATAGTCAAACATTATTTTTACTCCATGTATAAAAAATACTGGGCTCCTCTCATTGGACATGATGATCTTGTGGGTCCCTCCAAATCAGGATATTCTATGATTTAGCAAATTTTAAGCACTGAAAAAGTAGGCAACCTCTTTAACCTAATAGAGTTGTCAACAGAAATAGGCACTGCAGAGGACAATCGACCTCATGCAATAATAAATGAGACAGGCACAATGGATCATCCACTGGACTAATTTAGAGCTATTCTGAAAACCTGTAGTAATAGAACCTAAAAATAGACTGATCTCTCCTTCTGCCTTCTAAAAGTCAGTGAGAATGTCCTGTTAACATGTATATTTTTTTTTAAAACCAGTGGGAAACTTCAGCATCTACAGAAAAGCACTACATTTGGAAGACTTTATAGCTTCAACTAATTAATACAGTTACTACTTCTTTCTGAGGGCTAGTTCTTCTTTATCTAGGTGATTTAAAAAATATTTTTAATATAAATAATGAGTGTTTCCTGGAACAGAGACTTTTTTTTCAACTACGAAATAAACAAAATATTTAATTTCCCTACACTCTAGTTTCATTTAAAAACACCTTTTTTCCCCTCTTCCTTTCTTGTAAAAAAAAATTGTTTCAGGTTGCCAGGTCTCAAAATGAAAACATTGACACAGATACTCTGTTTTTTCTTTCCTTGGTTCAGCCTCCTCCAATTTTTTAAGGTAAAACTTCATAGGCACTGGATAGTGTCTATTGTGCCAGTCAGTGTAAAGTAAGATTCCAGTAGATTTCTATTCTATCAGAATAGAATAAAAATTTCAAGAGCATTTTTTGTAGTTCACCAGTCACTAAACTGTGGTAAAGAATATTTTTTGCCCATATAAGAATGTCTTAGAAGATATGTGTTCCCCAGTTTTACTCTCTGGGAGCACTGGGCATTGGTGTGAAGTTAATTATGGCATTTTCCTTACTCCTGAGAAAATCCAGAAGGCCTGCTAACAGTACTTACAGGGAATGGTATCCAGCATGCTTAAGAAAGGCTGCTATTACACTGATGATTAAATAGCTATGAAAATTACGATAAGATTTAAGATTCTACTCACGCCTTAAAACCTGAGCTGAATTTTTAAAATCTGTAAATATTACGTTGGTGCTTAAGTACAGAATTCTTGTAGTTCATATCATGTGTACCTCTGAGAAAGGCTCCTGGAAGTCCTGAGTAGGCATATTGCTTGTCCAGTCTTTGTTCATGCTCTTATTAATTCAGTGCTCGTAGGGGAGTCAGTCCTTGGAGCCTCCCTTACATAAATAAATGAAGTTACCAAGCTCTCTATTCACTCTTTGCAGTAATTCTTACTTCAAACACTGCATCCTTACAGAGTGCTGTTGATATTATATATATATATATATATATATATATATATATATATATATATTTTATGTCTGGAGTTTCCTTTTTCTTTAAAACTTATGTTTTTTTCCTTTGTATCATATCTTAATGTCAAAATTTAAAAGCTGTTTGATCACAAAGTATTATGGAAAGAAACACCTGAGTAGATCTACAGTGTAAACAAAACTGCCATGATTTTAAGTACAGGATCCCAGATCATCCCTTATCCTTAACTGTTAGCTCTCTCCCTTAACTCTATTTTCAGCCATTTCTACACAGCTCTCTTCAAGAGTCTAGTTTCCAAGACCTCAAACACAGACAGAAGGGTAACAGTTTTGTCTCTTTACATTCTATATAATCCCTCATGGCTGCCCCAGTAGTCCTTGCAGTCTCAAAAACTGCAACAAGCCCACAGGCAATTTGTTGGAGAATAAAGCACATAACAGTGCTTTCACTCTGTAAAAAAAAAAAAAAACAAAAAACCAAAAACCACTTCAGTATAGTCCTCATAATATTGCAGAACTTTTGGTTTTGAATAAAACAGTGCAACTGTTTGAAGCCTCTCACATGGAGTCCTGGGAAAAATGAGGTTCAATATTATGCCTGTCTTGTGTGGGGGTGTAAGACATTCTGCGCCATTTGGGCAGGACCAGCAGGGACACCTTTGACAAAAACCAGTATCTGTTACTCAGTACTTTTTACACAGGTATATAAAACATCTGATAATGACTTCAGGAAACTTCCCTGGAAGTCTTCCCAACTCAAAATGGGCTTACGACCGTGTGACATGCATCACTAGTGGCCTTTAAGTCTTGCAGTTTTAATCTAAGAGATGCAAGAAGAAGTAAGAGGAAAGGATGACTTTTATGCAAAATGTAATGAATGTTCCCTCATAACACCTCATAAGGTGTTATGTCCTTGAAGGATTATAGAGTCATTAGAAAGCACTGGCCTTGCACTTCTTACTGCTTCACACTGGATGTGGCATTGATTATTAGGGTAGCACCACACATTTACTTGATACAACACTGTAGGGGATACAAAACCCCTCCCTATACAGACAGGTGCACTATACGTATGGGATACTTGAATTTTTTATACACATGAAAATGGAGGAAGGTCTGGAGTTGTATACCTTGGCCTTTGTTAAACAAATCAGCAAGTATTTTTAATGCACATTTGTATTTAAATTTGTGTTTATACAGATGGGATTTGGCAGTGGAGGGCAACTTCTGTGAGGAGTGACTGGAACATCCCAGCACTGGGCACTGGGCTCCAATGGAACCAGCTCAGGGCATGGCTGAACCTCAAAGCCAAGGTGGTGGTGCTGAAAAATCTCTTATGTAATAGAACAAAAAGAGATAGAAAGAATGTAATAAAACCGAAAGAGCTCCATATAATATAAGAAAATGATAAGTAAAGACAGAAGTGATTGGACAGAAATGAGCAAACACAAACCAAATAAATATCACAGAATCACACAGAATCACAAAGAGACCATCATCATCAACCAGCAACACAATAATTATCTCTAAAACACATCCTCAGGTGCCACATCCAGAAATTTCTTGAACACTTCTAGAGATAGTGACTCCACCACCTCCCGGGGCCACTTATTCCAATGTCTAAAGACCCTTCCAGTGAAAAATTCTTCTAGAATTTAATCTGAACCTCCCCCAGAAAAACTTAAGGCCATTTCCTCCTGTCCTTTTGCTTAAGACATGCAGAAGACAATGATCCCTATATCACTACAGCCTCCTTTCAGGTAGTCATAAGGAGTAGTAAGGTTCCACTGAACCTCCTCATGTCCAGACTAAACAACCCAATTTTCCTCAGCTGCTCCTCATAGGTCATGTTTTTTAGACCCTTCGCCAGCTTTGTTTCCCTTTTTGGACACATTCCAACAACTCAATGTCCTTTTTGAAGTGAATGGCCCAAAACTGAACTTAGTACTTTAGATCACCAGTGCTGATTACAGGGGAGCAGTCACTGCCCTGGTCCTGCTGGCCCCACTGTTCCTGATGCAGTCCAGGATGCCACTGGCCTTCTTCATCACCTGAGCACACATGGGCACATGTTCAGCTGTACATCAACCAGCATCCCCAAGTCCCTTTCTGCTGAGCAGCTCTCAAGGCACTTTGTCCAAAGCCTGCAGTGTTGAATGGTGTTGTTGTGACCCGAGTGCAGGACTCAGAACTTCACCTTACTGAACCTTGTGCAGTTGGCCTCAGGCTGTCAATCCTGCCTCTCCTGATCCCTCTGCAGAGCCTTCTTACTCCTCAACAGATCAGCACTCCCAACCAACTTGGTGTCATCTGTGAACTGACTGAGGCTGCACTCAATCCCCCCATTCAAATAATCAGTAAGGAACTTGAGCAAGACTGGGCCCAATACTGAGCACTGGGGAGCACCGCTGGCAACAAGGCACTGATTGGATTCAGTTCCATTCACCTTCACTCTCTGTGCCTGGCCATCCACACAGTTTTATACCCACTGAAGACTACACCCACTGTAGCCATGAGCAGGCAGTTTCTTCTGGACCATGCTATACTAGATGATGTCAAATGCTTCACCAAAGTCTAGATATGTGGGAGGATGGAATGTAGGAGAATAGAAATACTGCAGAAGGCAATCTCACCCCTGAGGAGTTGCACCTGTACTAATTACCAAGGATTAAGAACAGGCCTGCCCTTAACAGGCCACAGCTGTGTCCAGTAAGGATGAATGCTATGAAAGAGTGGGTTGGCTGGTTGAGGAGATAGCTGGAGTTTGTTGGCTGTGAAGAAGAAGGAGTAGGAGTCCCTGCTGTGAGGTGCTGCCTGTAAGAAATTACTGAGGAGGTATGGAACTTTTGCAATAACAACATAGAAAGAAATCTATATTCACAGCTTTTCCCTTATCTGCTAGGGCATGGTCACCTTGCCATAAAATGAGATGACACAACCTATAATCAAATATAAAATTATCAAAACCTATTATCTAAGGATTTGTCCTGCACCATGGTATAATTTGAATTCATCCACTCTGGCAAAAGAAATTACAAAAAAGACAAACAACAACTCCCCAATCGAAATCTGTTTTGATTTCTTTTATGTCCCACAATAGCAGGTTTAACTAAATTCTTAACAATAACAATTTTTACTTGACTCCTTCTGTCCTTGAAAGAAGCTGCAAAACTGTATTCTGCTTCACCGAAATTTTTTTTTCATGTTGAAAATTCATCTGAAATGCCTATGCAAACTCATGCACTTTGTTTTCTATCAAAAAAATCCCACTCGATTATTATTCCTTAATCTAAATCTAAATTATAGCTCTCAACAAAATAATATCTTCTGAATTTATAGCTACACTTATTTGCAATGTCTGAATTTTTGTTTTGCAGTTAAATCTCATATAATTATGTACTTATACATGGTGATAACTAGAGACATTTTATAGACAGTAGTGTATACTCAGAAATTTTATGTCAAATGCATCATGGATTAGGAAATTGAATTTAAATTTATTCTGCACTTATACTGAAACTCCTTCTAGGTCTTTTTCTTAAAGAAGACAATTGAAGGACGATGATATCTGTATATGTGATGATCAATGACCAGATTTTCAGTAAAACCTCTTAGAGGAAGAAAGATGAGGGCAAGAGATGGACAAGAACAAAGCCTTAGGCATATCCTAACACAAAGATTGAAAAAATAAAAAGGCATCATTGGCAAGAAATGCAATATATAGTTATACACACACAATGCCAGATTATGCTGTCATTTTCTTTCAAAGATTTTAGCAATCTTAATACTGTGCCTGTATTTGTTTTAAAAGAACTCCAGATCATCCTAATGAACTCTGAGATTATTATTTCAAATTAAATATACATGTTATCACAGCTTGTGTTTATGAAATTCAGGCAGACCAAGAATTTTCACTTAGATGCATTACTATCTGGAGCAAAAAGAAATCTGTATTTACAATATCCCTAACTCTTGATTCAGTTCATTAGTTTCTGAAATGAAAATTTTTTGTGCAGCTGAATGTATCTGAAGCAAAAAAAATCCTTATGACATCGTAAATATTTTTGTCGGAAACAACACAGTCCTGGCTGCGAAAGCCAAGGAGTTTGATTTTTTTTTTTAATTCCTGAAAGGAATAAAATATCCATGTCAAACAAATTTTGTCTCAAAGGTATTTTTTTTTTTATTTGAAGTAGCAAAGTACAAAAGATTACGGCTTTTAGCAATTATATCATGATTCATCATATTAATAGTTCCGCCTTTTCTAAGCTCCTATTCGAAATGTTTTTTCTTTCTCATATGATCATGAAGATGCTGTTTTGTCTCCAAACACTCATACTTCATGCTATATTAATGCTGACATTACTGAGACAGTCAGGTAATAAGTGCTCCCTTGTGATTTCCATTTTTCTGAAGTTGTAGATTCTTAATGGTATTCTTTATTCCAGGAAAAAAAAGGATTCCCTTAACCGAGTCTTTAAAAATTAAAAGCAACTAAATGTGGTCAAAACTACTAACAAGGACTAGTGAAAATTGGTACTTGAACGCAAGTGAACTGAGTTCACTTACCAAGTGAAGCTGAAAAAAATTAAAATGGAAATTTCAGAAGTGATTATTTCATAAACATGATTCTTGGAGCCAATTGTAAAGGCTAAACGCAAACAAAAACAAGGAATTGATTATTACATTCCACTAAATACTCTGTAACCAAAAAAATCATGAAACCCCAGCAATAAAGGTGACATGACTTTTAAAATGTCTAACACACTGTTTGAATAGCTTTCATTTCATACAAGATGTTCAAGTGGCACCTGCAGCAACACCATTATAAACTCACTGGACAAAAGAGAAATGAATGCAACATATCCAAATGTTGCCATGTACTAAAATAAATTGGTTGTGAAATCTGTGAAAAGGCCCTAAGGCACCCATCTCTGTGAAAATCTCAGCCAGAATGTTGGAAGAACACTCAATTCAGTTCCTCTTTATATATCAAGCACAAATTGCTTGTCATCATTGCCTTTTACAGATGATTACCATCCATCATTTCTTATTTGTCATTTACACCAACTCCCTACTTCCTATGATGCTGTAAATCTGATGCTTAAATTTTCAGTCATGGTACCCCTGTGTTCACTCCTATGTCATCTGTTAGACTTTGGTGTGTGTCCTTCACTCTGATCAAAAAAACAAAAATTAATTATTTGATTTTTTTCATCACAAGTTTTTAAAATAACTGGACTTCACTACTCTTATTAAATAAAATGTCAAGTAATTTTTGCTAGGGCTGTATAACATGCTGTGGAAATGCTTTCTTAGAACAAGCAATACGTATTACTCTTTTCTGAATCATGCCTTTGGAAGATAATATTCTTCTCACAGGTTTGTTGGGTTTTTTGGGGGAATTTTTTTCCTATTCAGGACTACCTACTTGAGATGTAATACACTAAATATTTTAACTTGAAATATTAGTATTATTTTGTATATTTTTTAGTAGGCGTTGGAATTTATCTTTATTACTTTGATTGTCAGTTACAATATTGCAACCTGGGATGGAGTTTTATTCTTCTAGAAAGAGAAAATTGAATTTGCAGAAAACATGTTAAAATAGAAGTCTTCCTTCAGAAAGCTTCAAACAGTGTACAAGGCTACAGTTTAAGGAATGTTTGATCATCTGCCTACTAAAACAGTTTGAGATAGACTTTGAAAGAGTGCAGTCTTGATGAGCTATATATAAACAACTGAAGGTTTTAAAAAATAATTTCTTGAAACTGAAAAAAACCAAAAAAAGCAAAGCCAAAAGCCTGCACTCAAACCAAACCAACCAACCACAAAACCCCACAAATGCAAAACAAACTATGATTGAGAAGGAAAAACCCAAAGAAAATTCTATCAAGGGTGAATTTTAAAAGAGAATATATATACTAAACAATCATTAAACATTAAGATGACAAAGCAACATGAAGGAAAATTTACTAGAACAACCTGCTTAATAGTGGCAAGGAGATATTGAAGCTACTTTACAAAGTTGTTACCATTCTGCATATAAAATAAATGCAAATAAAGGAAAGAACAGAGGAGGGATCTTTGGACGATTAGGAGTCTGAAGAGAATTCATCTTATGTAGAATGAAAGAGCTTGGATGGTTTATCCTGTCAAAATGAAAATTGAGAAGAAAGATGATCTCTAAAACATACCATGGAAAATGGCACAGAAAGATAACAACTAGCTAATAAAGACAATTTGGGCTCAAAACCTAATGCATATAGAACAGAATTAAGTATATTAAGGCTATAAATTAACAAAAGATTTTAACCATCTGTACAGGGAAGTACAGGAGCAGACTTGTAATCAGACTAGCAAAGGAAAGTCACTGAACATTTTAAAAATGTTTGAAAAGCCACAACTCTTACCACCTTGCAAAACAGCTTAAATTTGTTATTAAAAAGAACCTATGAAATCTGGCTTCTTGCAACACCAGTCAACTTAATGGCCTAGAACATCTTTTCTAACTCTACATTTCCTTTAATTAACCAGGGTACGTGGTGAGACATAAGGCACTGATATGGATTTAATGGCCACCTAAATGTTCATGGTGGAAAAAAATTATAACAGTTCACAACCTTTCATGAATCAAGCACTTAACTGAGGCCAGTGAAATGTATTTTCCACAATATACAGAATAATTACAGATACCTGTTCCTCCTAAATCTATATAATGTTCCTGTCAGGAAACAACTAAGTCTTTGAGAAATGTTTACATTGCTTTTTCCATTTAAAAAGGATGTTATGTTTTCACTCATATAACAAACATATTGAACACTGACAACCAAGTTTATTAGCTGAAAAGTTTTTGCCAGCCACATGTACTATTGTCTTAAATAAAGAACATATTTTATTCCTGGTATATTTGGGAATGTAGATTACAGATGTAATTGATCCAATATTATTACTCAGGAAAGAATTTCACTCAGTTTTAAAACTATTGCAAGTCTGAGCCATAGAAAACATTTCCATACATGCTGAGCACACTATGAAAATGACACAGAGATGATGAAATTTTTCTGTGAGGTGAGTCACAATCAATACTGAAGAACCCTAAGGATGCAGGGTTTTTTTTTTTTTTTTTTGATCATGTTTTGCAGGTTTTTTCTGGTTTATTTGTGGGGTTTGGTGGTTTTTTCCTGCTTTGTTTTTTAATTTCCAGTTTCAAGACCAACAAAACTTCCAGTTAGATACTAGAAGAAAAAAATCATAATGAAAGTAGTCAAACACTGAAACAAATTTCTTACATAGGCTGTGGAATATCCATCACTGGAAATACTGTAATTATCATTGTGTATGATTGATTAATCTGATGATCTTTGAAGCTGGATCTGACTTTGATATTGTGCCTATGTTGAGCTGATAATTGGACTAGGTGACCTAGTAACATAATTTTTTTTTTCATTGTCCATTTATGTATAGATGGCACTTCCAGCTTTAATCCTATGAGCTATATTTGTCGGTCAGTTTCCTGGTTTAACTATTCATAGTTTTAGAAATTATGAATTAAAAAGGAAAACTTACACCTTGCCTATAATAATAGGAGTCTGGATCCTCTACATCAAAATTAATTTAACTCTATTGTCAGCTGGACAGTCCATGTATGTATTGTTCAGATAATTGTAATTGCCTACATCAGGTAGGAAATTCACGTCAAGTATTCCAAATTCCAGAGTCTCTCAGCTGTAGCCTTTAATATAAATCAAGGATTGACCAAAGATTCTGCATAGTTTAAAAAGAGGTCTATTATATCTAGTGAGTATCTCAACCATAAGGAGAAGTTAAGGGCACCAGAGTTTATCACTTTGTGTATGAGATAAAGGGAAAATATTATATTCAAATATACTATAAATAAGAATAGCTTTCCTTCGTATTTCAGATATTTCGTTGTTTGATTTATATCATGTCACAGTTTTTTTTATTTTATTGTCTGAATTGCTCTAAAAGAATATAATATTGTTCACCACTGTGAACTATACTGTAATGTTTTACAGTAGAAAGACAAGTTTTTCTGAAAAAAAACCCCAACAACCAAAACAAGCAAACAAAAGAGAAACTGATCTCAAATCCAACAAAACTAAAACAACCCAAAACCTAAAATATTATAAGAAAATTAGATATACCCTTAAATTTTAGTTTATTCTGAAATTTAGAAGGGTACAGTGCGTAGCAGATGTATGATCCTACCTTCACAATTATCATGATTTTTTACTATGCAGCACATTTCATCCTTTAGAAATTCTTCAATTCAAATAAATTGCTCTCTGTTAAAAGCTGTAGTAAATGTGATATAGAATAAAGCCTGAAATAAGCTATTTTTAGACTTGAGATATATTTTAGGAAGTATAGCTCATTTCTTTGTTCACATCTCGTTTCTGAATCTGCCTTGAGTGTTGATGCAAAATTCATTGACATGAATTTTTACATGTATAAAAATCATCAATCTTCCTGATCACAAGAATTCTAATGGAGATGGCATTAGCATTGTACAGGAATTCTTATTTGGTTTATAATTGCTTCTTTTTAAGGATATAAAATCAATTTAAAAACTTGACTTGACAAATTCTTTTTGTTAAAGGAAGGTGACAGTCTCTTTCTGTAACTGTGACAGACATCTTACCTGATCCACTGAAACGAGATCTCATTTTAAAACTGAATCTCAAATCGCTTTAGAACTTGTTCTATACATTATAACCTTACTGTGAATGACTTTAAAGACTACTTGCCACTTTTTTTTTTCTTCTTATTTTCTCTCTTGCTTTCTCTTGCAGATCAATCTACTTCTGATTTATCTAGTCTGACTTCAAAGACTGCCTTTCTTGTTACATCTCTTCCTTGACCTGAGAAATTTGAGGGATAAAAGGTACATTTTTCTGAAGAAAATAAAAGGAATTTGTTATGCATCTGTTGTGAAACTGTTTTAAGGGTGTGTTAAAAATAGAGTTCTGTGGTTTATTTACATGATAGCTTGAAAGAGGAGAAAAGTTGAATAAAGTAGTAAAAAATAATTTAGAAGAGAAACAAATTGTATCTAGATAACATATGGAAGCAATGACACTTTATCTATTTTGTGCTCAATAAATGCCACTGATTTGGCCTACTCATGAGTTGGTTGTGGTGTGCTAGACAGCTAAGGCAGTCAACTGAGTGTATTTCCAAGGCCCAGAAACTTCTGTAAATCTACTTTTGGCTATTTTCTCTGAGTTCATCTACCTCTTAAAGCTGTCAAAGACTAGATAAGTTCTATTTAATACTTGGGTTATGATTAAAATGACATATAACTAATCATGGAGGAATGTCAATCTCTATCAGAAGTAGTATTAATTTTTACAGCCATGGTAGATTATGCTGCTCACTTACTCTTTTTCTCCCAGAAACAGAAGTTTTTCAAAGAATATATCACAAAATAGTTTGCTAAAGATGGTTGCTCCCAAAACCAGTATTTCTGTTTGGATTTTTATAAATAATGTAATATTTAGGTTAAAAAAGAGTGTTTATGGAGCTCTGGATGGACCTCAGTATCTGACCCTGAGCATTCTATATACTGGCTTTGAGAGTAACACTCTCTAAAATAGAAAATATCTATTGTTTGTTCTCAACTGGGCTCACTACAAATTGGTACTCTTAATGGATGACTCTGCAAACAGTTCAATTCATTGTTGCTTACAGTTCATTTAATATTCTGTACGTAAGTAAATCATAAAAGATAAGTAATGGGATACATGTCATATGTGTCTAACTGCTTACTATGTACTCAGAAATTCTCCTTCAAAAGAAAGCATGAAATAAAAGTGGAAACAATCATGTATTAAAATACATCAAAATCTTGCTACTGAAACCATGTAAATTACAAGTCAAAAATGGACTAAATCTATATGCTGTATACATGTATATAAGACTTATGGTGTTGAAAAAACCACTACATTTTCTTTGGCAAAAACCGAAAAGGTGAAAAACTTCACAGCAGACTTAAATGAACTGATTGGTAAATGCAAATGTCTCCACAGAGTTATTGCAGCATTCTATTCTATTCCATTCCACTCCACTGCAATCCATTCCATTTCATTCTACTCTATTCTCAAAAAATAGCTTTGTAAAATAGTCTTTGTTGTGAATAAAACATGTACTAAATTAAAAAAATTACAAAAGCAGACAAATGTACAAAGGCATATTTAACACTTAAAGTTATCTCAGACTTCGTTCAAAGAATATTTCTCACATGAAAAGCTAAACAGGTGGAGAATAGCCTTTAAGAACATGGGTATGACCCTTTTCCATCTGCCTGGTAAGAGTAAAAATTTCATTTTCTTTAAACCTAAAAAAAAAAATAACTCCAGGACCTTAAGAGAATGGGGAAATGAGAAACTTGAACAAGTACATATTTAAAAGGTTTATGATATGGATATTTTGCTGTATTTTTCTCATTCTTTTGCAATTGCTAACTTCTGTAATTTAGCATATTCCTCTTCACAAACAGAAAATGGACATTCTGTTTTAAAGTCAGAATACAAATAAGTATGACTTAAATCATAAGAGAAGATAGAGGAGTTTAATATTCAACAAAGAAAACATCAGTGTCTGTGAAGTTTTTGTCAATGAAGTTCACTGAAGCTCCTTCAATTAAGTGAAAACCTGACTATCTGAGTACACTCTGCAAAAGTGTATATTTAGCGTGCCTAAAACTTTACCCTTTTTGACCTGTATTGATCCCAGAAAAAAAGATCCCATGTGCTTAAATGTTTGAAAAAACTTGTTCAAAATTTGTGGCGAATGCATAAAGAGAAGAGACAGTGTTTCAAGATTCTCAAGTGTTCATGCAGTGTTATTTATGCACTGATATAAATTAGACTAAATTAATAGTATTTAAATGTACTGTCAGAAAAAGCACTTGTCATAATTTTCATTATTTGATCATTTGACTTAAAGAATTTTTCAAATATTTCTTTGATGACTCATCAAAGGCAGCCTGTTAGAGAATAATAGAAACTGCATTTTCCTATTTCTTCACTGATTGCAGACTGCTTACAAATTAATTCATACAGAATGATCCTCTTTTTTGTTGATTCTATCCTTCTCTGGCAGTACAAATCCTGTCAGAAGGGAAAGGGTAGTTCTGTGTTAGAACTGGGAACAGACAGGAAAATGATAGCAGCCTATGAAGGAGGCTCCAGTGCTGTCAAAACTTGGATGCCTATGGCCATCTCTTGAAGCAGACATTAAAACATCCAGCTGAAGTTTGTCTAATCTAAGTATCAACTCTTTTAATGTTTGTGTTGGAACTATTCCAACATTGCTACATCCCTTAAAAAGCCAATTTAAAAGATATAAATAAATGGTCAGGTAAAATATTCCTTTTTCCTGTAAACTACCTGATAGTTAATAGTCATATTCCAGAATCCACTGATCTATTTTACCTGATAACTTTAGGATGAGGTATTTAAATTCTGGAAGTACTCATTCTTTCCATCATTTATAAAGAAGTGTAAAACCATGTACTCAGCCATAAGGCAACAGTGAAATTGGTAAGCCATGAGACCTGATGTCATGATTCACCCATTGGGGTGATTGTTATCACGTATGCAGCCATTTGGGTTATTATTATCAATAGTAATATAGCAATGTGAAAGCATAAAAATAACACTTAAGAACACAAATAAGGAAGAGTGAGAAAGGTTAAGAGTAGAAAGATTAATAACCACTATCCACAGAGATTAGATTTGATTGTGGCGGCTTAGATGCTCCTTGGTCAAAGCCATGGTCTGTTGGAGATGGGAGAAGCAGCCCACAAAACACAAACTAAAATACATCGAGACTCTGCTAGAATGCTCAGGTACCTCCCCTAGACAGGGATAGAGTTTTCAGTACCCTGGTGGAAAGCCTTAGGAATGAGTCTGGGGGCACTTTGATGGTTTATGACACCCTCTAAAGAGATGAGAGCTGCCCCTTCAGTCAGCGCAGTTGAGCCAGGAATGCCTCATGAGACCTTCCCCTGTGATGGAGAAAGGGGATTTTTAGAACTGAGCAGTTGTGTAAAGGAGGGCAATTAGCATGATGAAGCACCATCAGGCCTTGTAGCCTCCAGGCAGTGACAGTTCACACTCTCTGTCTTATGCTAACTAGCCATTACACACCCCAAAAGGCACCTCCTTTCCTGTGTATGTGTGTGTGTTTGTGCAAACTTGGCACCTGACCAATGGGTGAATAGTTTGAGTTCTTCATCATTAGCAGCCCAGTCTCTCACAACTGGAAATAAAATTCTTTGCAAGAAAAGTAGATAATTAAGTTTCTTCGCTTGGGCAACATCCAAACAAGGACTTTAGAAACTAAGAGCATAAGAAGGTGGACATTTAAATTCGGTTAGTAAAGTCCTTTCTGGATTAATTTTACTGTCTTTTGTAAGTTAAAGCTGCTTTGAATAACCTCTTAAGTAGACTCTTTGCTTTAAACGGGTTTTTCCATCCCAGAATAGTCTGCATACACCACTCTCTCTATTTCTCCTTCCATTCATATAGCTTACTCTTTTTTTTTTCCTTTTTGAGCAATGTTTTCTTGAAATGCCAAGATGGCTTAAAGACAAAACACAATTATTTTAAAAATAACTACACAAAGAACTCAATAAATAAGAATTGATTAAATTTTACTTCATATTTCATACATACATAGTATATACTCTGAATTTTAGTTATATTTGCCTGGTATTTAGCACAAAGGAATTAGTAATTGTAAGGATAAGAAAAAGACCTATACGCAACAGTTCATTTCATCTTAATGCAGGTGTCTAAAACTGGGTGGCTGAATCACACTTTAAAATGCCTATGCTTCTTTATTTAGCATCAAGATAGCTGGAAAGAAAACTCTATGGTTGATGACAAGTACAGTGAGCAATAAGCAAAACTCAAGGAAGAGAAAACCTGAAAGAAAACTTGAAACTTTAACCTTTTATTTTTGATCCATATGAATCTCAAAATAGCTTCAGGAGAATTATTGAGACATACATGCCAAATTGCATGCTGATAAAGCAGAAAGACATTCAAAGTGAATTTGAATTAGGACTTAACAGAGTTGAATTAAATAGCCTTCTTTTTTTGTAAGGTCAAAATACATCTTTATAAATAAGTAAGTTTTCTGTTCATTTCTAGTATTTTCAATATGAGTTTCTCCTTTCAGCCATAGTTTCTTATTGCCTTTATCTAAAAAATGCATTATTGGGCCTTGATCATTATCTACATACCAATTAATTGCTTTCTTGCTTAATTTACTCTTTTTTCCTCTTGACTTCTGCCTCAGTAAATTATCTTTTCCATGAAGAACAGGTGAACAGAAAGTGAAAAAGAATTGGGTACAGTAACTAATGAAATTAGTTGCCTGAAATTCTATAAAGCATGTCAGACATCTTCCTTTTTACAGTATAACTTACCATTTTGTCTTCATTGCCAATCTCCACAGGATAAACATCAAAGGTCATTAGTTTTTGCTGTTAAGTCTCAAATGGATAGGAAAATGTGCTACACCAGGGGCATTCAATCATATTTAAATTAAACTGTTTCCATCTTGATTTTGATTAGTTAATGTATGATGACTTGTAATTATTCATTACTGAAGCATATGACATGCCAACAATGTTATGTAATAGCAAGATATGTAATTACCCAAGTGTTTTAGATTTTTTGTAATTTTCTTTTTTTATATAAGTGAATATATCAGCTCAATTCATACAATTACATAAATTTGGGACTGAATATTTAAGTGCTTTTTATGGTTACACAAAAGCAGTGTAACTAAAGTGCTTTTACTAAAAATTTTAAATCCTGACAAAATTTACCTGTTATTATTTTTGCATCACAAGTTAATGATCATAACAAAATGGTGAGAATCATTTTTGTCCCTAGGATTTATTAAAAAGCATCAGAAAGAAAAGTATCAGATGGTCCAATATCTTGCTTTTTCACATATTAATTCTTGCATTATTTCTTAGCAGTTCATCCAGATTTAATTCATCTGCATTTCTTAAATATTTCTTACAGGATTCCTTCACAAGGGTTTTAACAAAAACAGTTAACTGGACATTAATATGCTCCTGAAACGGATATCTGCCTGTGGATAGCACAGTTCTCTCAGTTTACTTTTGATAGATTTTTGGTACCTAATCCTAATAAAGTTTCTTAGGTGAAAATAATTTGCTAGTTAGATTTTTGGTACCTAATCCTAATAAAGTTTCTTAGGTGAAAATAATTTGCTAGTTACTTAGATGTTAATTTATATACCATGTCATCATCTTGGAAAGAAACAAATTACTGAGTTTTTTCAACATGTGAAGCAAAGGTATTGGTCTAGAAGCAGAGTCTGTAAAGTTAAATTCACTGCTTTTCACCCACAGATTTATCTTGTTCAGGAGTAGGATCAATCACTCCAATTTATTGACTTCCACTTAAACAAGTATCCTCATGCTTTAATGAGCAATTAACCACCAAAACAGTGGAAGCCTACCTTGTTTTCTCGAAATGTTTCATTTGAGTCATGCTGAGAATAGCCCCAATTATCTATCTTTGAATGTAATTTAATAAAAAAGAGGATATTTGAAGTGATTATATACATTGAATTTCATATAGTTTAGTTTGAAAAGCAGCTGGAAGCTGATTATATTTCTCCAAGTCTCTGTCTTCTGTTTTTTCAGTTTTATTTACAGATTGTCTTCTACTGCAAATTAACATATTTTGGGTAACACTGTAGAGATACAGGACAATAAGATGGTTTATTCCTAGAAAGTGTATATACGCATGTTCTAAATCATAAAGTCCTTTATTAATATTAAATAGAAGACAAGCATCTAAAAATACATCTAGTTCAGCCTGAGTGACAAGTTAGGTAACCAAGGAAAATTAAATAAGCCCTTTAAAGCTTTCAGCAATGGTGGCTCCTTATATTACTGGTGTAATATTTTCATAAATATTCTTTTGTACACAGCTAAAGAAAAGCTAAAACTAATAGGTTTTCATCACTATTAGTGACTTTTTAGTCACTCCAAGTAACTATTAGCCATCTGATTGTTAGATAACTGTTGTTATAGTTAAAGAAGCCTAATAAAGTTCCAGGCAGGTCAAGCTCAGATAAATCCTATAAATCTTGAGGCCTCTGTGGTCACCTCAGCACTCAGTCTCTTACAAGCAATAGCAGCACCATATTTCCTAGGCTACATGTCTATGTGCAGCACTCACTTGGAAGGAACCTTTATAGGACCTTACAAATTTTACTCTAAGCAGATCAAAACACTCCAACAGAAGAATCTAGTGGCATACTTTGTCATGGATCCCTTTAACCCTTAATTTATTTTGGCTAAGGTTAAGGTTAATGTATTCAGAAGCTGGTGGTAATGTCCTTGTAGAACTTAGAATGGAAAAACACCATGAGTCCACCAATAGTCATCATTTCTTTATCACCTAAAGTAGCCTTGATAGCAAGTAACAAGTGTTGATATAGTACTTATGGCTCAAAAAAAGATCTACTAGAACTTTAGAAGACTGAGAAAAATTAAATGAGTAATTGTCGATTCTTCACTTCTTTTTTCCTCTGTCAAGGTTGGGATTAAATGCTCGAGACGGTATTTCTTGTTTGGACTCAAATGTTTATTAGTTCTTCTCTATGTTACAGTCTTACAAAGTGTGAGTTCTACAGCACTTCACTCTTGCCAACTACAAAATTGAGCTGTATCTCTGTCTCTACAAGGTCTTTTAAGGAGAAACGGTCCAATTAAGAAATGACACCTAAATTATTTCTGTTTTTAACCCAATAACCAACTGCCCGTGCCTGCAATGTGGACTTTTCTACCCAATCACACAATAGCACCCAAAACTGTGAAGGTGAAGAAGAAGGACTAGCAGCCGCCCTAAAACCTCTATCTTAGTTTTATGTATATTATTATACTCTAAAACCTTAAGCTCTAAGTCTTTCACCATGTGATATTACACACTTCTATTCATACTACAAACCCATAATCCCAGTTCTATCATTCAATTTTGCAAGCCTTCTCCACAGCCTCGGGTCAAATGAAGTGTTCTCTTGTGGGTCAGTGCCTGTCAGCACAGAAAGTCTAAAATTCTTGGTAACCAGGGTTCCAACAGGTGATTCCACAGAAGGAGTGAATAAATAAGCTGGTCTGGTAAGGAGGCAAAATAAGGAAAAAATAATTGTGATATATAAAAATCATTATGGGCATAATTCTTTTTCGGAGGAGAGGGTTGTCTTTTTAAATATAAGAAGAATTGTTGAACACTACCTGGAAGAAATAGGAAGCAGCTCGAGGCCAGAAAAATGAAATGATTCTATGAAATAACAGGTAAAGGTCATCTAAGGACCAGTTTGTCATGTTGTTTCTTCTGAGGTTTGGTCAAGGTAAAACTGGGACAAACAATAGAAGATAAATACACTGAGGAGAAATACACGGAGGGCTCCAAAATACATTTAAGGAAACAAAACTCTGCTCTTCTTATTGAAATTTATTCTTTTCCCTCAGCATCAATTTTTACAGCAGTTGTAGACAGGAGGATTTGAATGAGGCAGGTTGCTCCTCTGACAAGAGAGAATTTGTATTCAGTTTTAGGTTTTCTTGCAGAGTTTCTAGTAGCTTGCTCTAGGCTGTGTCCTGCTTAATATAAGAATTGTGCGCAATTTAGGTACTTAGGTAATGCATCCTTCATTTATGGGTTTTGTTTGAAAGTCAGACACCAGCAAGCATTGTTGTACCAAAGATATATTTACCTAAAGCTTCAAATGACCTTTGTGGTAGTGGGTATTTTCAGTCCAGCTGTGAATATACTGATAAAATATATTGTTGATTTGGGTTTTTTATCCATTCATTTAAATAAAATTTCATTTTTTTTAAAAATTTTGCCCCTAAATGGAGGGGAGAGTTTATTAAATAAGCTTGAAATAAGGTGGGGGATAGAAAAGATATATGTGCACTGACATTCAATAAAAATATGTTCTATGGATATCAATAACTGCCTCAAGAGAGGGTTTGGAATAACTGTGTTAAGAGGTTATCAATGAATTTAACTTTTGCTATTTAATTTTCAGGTGTTAAGCTGCATATTCTTCATTCTTTTACTATACAGAGCTCTTAGCAGTGATACCAGTGGGCACTTTGTAGACAGCATAGAGCTGTATATGATACAGAGATTCACATTGTGCATAAAATATCTATCACACATAGCAGAAAAAGAGCAGGTCAAGGGCTTGCACACAAAAAACATAATATGCTTATTTGTATGCTGAGATCCAAACAGACTCTTTGCCAGGCTGACAGTTATTTCCTTACAGTCCTGAGGAGGATCCAAACTTAGAAGGTAACTAAACAGTCACATCTATGATGAAAATGGTCTTTTGTTAAAAACTTTCAGTAAGAACATATCTGAAGTAAAGACATGCTTGTCTCATGTTCCTAAGGGAAGCCTGAAAATTTAGTATTTTTATTTTCCTTTTCCCTACCATTCCACTTATTTTCCTTTTCCTCTCTCCCTTCTCTCACCCTCTTCTGCCTCCTGAGAAAGTTTCCTTGGTTGGAGTGGGTTTTTTTATATAAATATGGGTAAGAAGCTCTTACAGAAAGAAAAAGAACTTGACTTCTGTGGCAGATGCTAATTTTTTCCTCAAAGGACTTCAAAATGTTTAAAAAAAACCCCATTCAAATATGTACTGTTATAGGAAAAAATATTTTCATTTTATAGAAGTATCTATAGAAGTAGTTTATGTCTCTCAGTCTGCAAAAGTCAATGTGAACATTGTTAAGATGCTCTGTTATTAAACATATTTATAGAACTGAGGAAAGAACTCTGTAATTTATTTTATTAATGTTAGGATAAAAATATGGAGCAAATCTAAATATCAACCTTGATCTTCTAACAGAAGGGTCTAACATTCAAAGCAGATACATCTGATGTCTGCACATGATTTTCCATGCTTTCATTTCCTGATATATTTCTCTTCAAACGCAGAAGGTTTCATTTTATTTCAACTTATTGGAAAACTGAAAAGAAGTGTACAACAAGCAAACTGTTTTCTAGCCCTCTCTTCTTTTAAAGACATTTTGAAAAATATATGCAACTTTTGCATATATTTTATTTGCAACAACTTATTCCACATTACTGCTTTTCTACATATATACCTCACTATAATGCATTGCATGCTATAAGAGTTATAGTCTGATGCTTTTTTCCTGTTATTTGAAGAATGGTGAATCTTTACACACCTAATAACACCTGAAACGTAAATCAGCAATTGCAAGTTTAATAGCTGCTAAGTGCAAACTTCTACCAAATGCAATTACTAGAGTTCAAAGTCTGCTTTTCTTGCTTCTAGTGAATCATAAGTTATTCATGATCTTTCTCTGTGACACATTCATGCTGGTCATGTTGAGGAGATAATGTACTTCTATTCACAGAATTTTCAGCTGGCTTTTTGCTCTTTCTTTGAGTCAATCCTTTGAAGTCACAGGAACACTTCTATTAAACTTGTCATTGGATCAGGGCTTCTGTGAGAAAAAAATCACAATAGAATAGAACAAAGACAAATACACTGGCATTGAATGCTTTTTAGTATATAAACCAGAAAAGATTAACTACATGCACATGATAATTCTGCCATTGAAATATTTCCCTAGTAGAACAGCAAATAATAATTTTAATTACATGTTTATCACTCGTGTATTCTTTTTCCATTTCTTTAAGATTTCAAAGGTGATTTATATAAAGCAAAATAAGGACCAATCTTTAATACCCTAATATCAATTCTGTTAATTTCTTAAATCAAATATCTGGATAAAATGTACAAAGCACCTTGATCTTCCCATGCAAATCAAAACATTAAACTCTGTTCTTTGAGATAAAAATATTGCCCCATTTCCCACACTGCAGAGGCATCAGAACAACAGAAATTGATTCTCCTTTCATGTAGGCTAGACAGGCATTTTTCCTTTTCATTAAAGAGAAATCCCAAGACACCTAAACTTCTGACTTATATTCCCCAAATAAGGGATTAATTTGCATGGCCTAAATGAAGCTTTGGGGGATGAAATGTGCAAAAGATTCAAAATGATTATAGATTCCTGAAACTAGTTTAGGCTGAAACATTTGTTAACAGTGAGATAGAAGTGAGGAACGGTACATGGAAATTATGAGAAAATATAAACACAGTGGGGCACCTAGAGATGAAGGCATGTGAAACATGTGAGAGGGAGTAAATAAGACTCCAGGAAAGAGCAACAGAAAAAACAGTCGTGGAAATATTGGCAGATATTTAAAGAGGGATATGATATAAATATGTTTAGTCGTCCACTAATACCCTTATGTTTGCAATTGTTACTCAAGGTTAACAATTAAGAGTCAATGGGAAGTGCATTATCTGCTTCATGATCCATCTAGCATCTCTTCAAAAAGTTTTGGAAGAAAAAACAGCTGAATAGAGGAAAGCAGCTGACTGCTAGGCTTTATAGTCTAAAACAAGATGGTCACATTTAGCATACATTCATGAGCTACTGTTTTTATATTAGAGTATGAATTTTAGCTGTTTCTTGTAAAGAAATGAACCAACACACAGTAAAGCTTATATATTCAACAAAGTAGATAGAATGTAGTTAATTAGAACTTATATGCAGTTAATATCACCAGATCCTATTGTGGAGGAATATTCACTGACTAAGATGGTTAACTAAGGTAAATTTTGCTATTTGATGCTCTAGAAAAAGTCAGAAATCCATTTTGGTCCTTTCATAATTTTAAAAATTCCTGTTTGAACCCCATCCTCTGAGTCCTTCATTCTAGAGCCCATCTCAGCAAACTGGCCAGCCTGCTGCCAAAAATTTTCTTGCCATTTTCATAAGATAGATAACATCACTCCCTAACACACTGCAATCATTTTAACAACTTAAATGAAAATTTCATATTGTTTCAGAACTTGTGGATTCATGTGAGTTGGAGATTCCTCTTAATATCATCAAGTCCATCCATTAACCTAACATTACCAAGTTCACTACTAAACCACATCCCTAAGCACCACATCTATTTTTTAAATGCCTCCAGGGATGGTGGCTTAACAACTTCCCTGGACAGCTTGTTCCTCTGCATGATGACTCTTTCAGTGAATAAATTTTCCAATATCCAATTTAAGCCTCTCCTGGCACAATTTGAAGCTGTTTCCTTTTGAGCTATTTCTTGTTACTTGGGAGAGGAGACCGGCCTCCACTTCTCTACCACCTCTTTAAGGTAAAGAGAGCAGTAAGGTCTGCACGAGCATTTCTTTCTCCAGATTAAATCACCCCAGCTCCCTTAGCTGCTCCTCATGAGCAGGAGTTCTTACTTTTTGAGGAAAATTGTGCCACACCAAGCATTTATGGAAATACAAACATGCAGTACTTTAATAATGCTGCTTTCTTTTCATTTTCTCTACCCCTCTTCTTACTGTCCCCTCCCTTTCTCATCTATTCTAAAATATATGAATAATGGAAAAATATATGAATAATCTAAACAAATTTCAAGTATTACATTTTGCTTCAACTGTCATCTTCACACTCAGGAAACATGAAAATTAAATGTTCACAAAGTAATTTTTCTAGAGGACCTTTGCCTCAGTTTTTCACTTGTATTATTACTTTTGTATTATGTATGTATTATTACTTTTATAATTCAAGGGAGAGAGAGAAGGAAAAAAGGAGAAGTGAAGACTGATATGAGGAAGGGGCATAAGAGGTAGAGAGTAGGAGGGAGAATAAATGGGAGAAGGAGAGCAAAGGAACCAATAGAACTTTAACATCCTAACTGAAGTATTCTACAAGTACTATGCAGTTACTTTTGTCTTTCCTTTAAAATTTTTCATGATTTTTTATGTTCCTTAGATACATACATTTCTTACAGGTCAAGACTGCGACCATCACTTCAGCCAATGGACACTGAAATTGCAATAGTCAAATCTTGGCCTTGGATCCATGAGCAATGATATTTTTCTACTCTTATACTTTCTTTTCTTTTCTTTCTTTCTTTCTTTCTTTCTTTCTTTCTTTCTTTCTTTCTTTCTTTCTTTCTTTCTTTCTTTCTTTCTTTCTTTCTTTCTTTCTTTCTTTCTTTCTTTCTTTCTTTCTTTCTTTCTTTTTCTTTCTTTCCTTTCTTTCTTTCTTTCTTTCTTTCTTTCTTTCTTTCTTTC
>JANIJU010000001.1:71743552-71785963 GCA_025504685.1 Leucosticte australis | reverse complement strand
TTCTTTCTTCTCTTTCTTCTCTTTCTTTCTTTCTTTCTTCTCTTTCTTCTCTTTCTTTTTTCTCTTTCTTTCTTTTTCTTTCTTCTTTCTTTTCTTTCTATTTCTTTCTCTTTCTTTTTTTTCTTTTTCTTTCTTCTTTCTTTTCCTTATACAATTTTGAAAGTGTCCTTTTTATGCTTTTCTATTGCTTTATTTATCTAGATAATAACTAAAATGGCTACATACCTCCTTTCCATTGCAACCAAATTATTCTAAAAAAGCCCCCTACATACATACATATATATATATATATATATATATATATATATATATATTTATTTATTTATTTATTTATTTATTATTTATAAACACTGATCATTCAGTGTTGTTTTGTTCCAATCCACCCCAAGGGATCTATTAACAAGAACCTGGGTTACTGTTGCCTTCATGGGCAGGTTGAAAGAACTTCTGTGGCACTTTGTTGAATATCTACCCTGCCCTTTTTTTGCAATTCATCTGGAGAGATGAAAGCTGACTTCTACAACCTGCTTATGTTGTTCCAGACATGCCTCCACATTTTTAGGGGCAAATCCCAGGTGTAAGGATCTACTTCAAAAACCATATATCAACCCCGTCATCTCTCATTTGGGTGATCCATTAAGCATTTGAAGTGTCATATAGTGTTCTATAAATGATACATACCAATTCTAGTAGCACACAGGATTTTGGAAGATGAAAGCAAAAACACCAAGCAGAGAACAGAGTGATGAAGAATGATAATGTACATTAGTGATTGCATTTCTATGCTAAAGTAAACCTCTCCTGGGCTGACTTGTTACGCAGATATTTCCCTTTGGCTGACAGTACATCTGTTTTTGTTAGTCTCCTTGTTGTGCACAGTGTATTTTACAAACCAAGCAATTAGAAAGGAGAATTTTTTCTTAATGTGCTGATGCTGTGATGACTTGCTATTGGAATAAGATATTTTGCAATCAATAGGTAATTCTAAAATTATACCAAAGAAAAACAAACACACATTCCCTCTCTGCTTGTAATTAGTATGAGTCTTGTATCTTTCAACAAGGAAAAGAAAGACACCCTCCATAATACACATTGTAATTACAAATTAATCCAAGAGCTGAGAAAAATGTAAGTATGCTAAATGAGGTCTTGATAATAAGATTATTTTTCTCAAAGCTGTTATTTGTAAACCTCTTTTTGCCTACTGGTATTGTAGTGAGTGTGTTAAATAATGGTTGTTTTGACTTCTGCTTGTTAAAGAGAATATACACTTTTAATTCATAAACAGACCTCACTTCATTTGTTCCAGCCTTTTGCGCTACAATTATGTTCCTATAATTTCATCTGTTTGAGGCTAGTCTGTATGACCATTTGAAAGATGTTCTAAAAGTCAGTACCCTTTCTATCCAGCCAAGTAACTCTCTATCTGATTAAGTGTAACCATTTTTCTGGTAGTTCTCTTACTGGTGGAGTTGGTAGGATTTCAATTCTTATTCTCGTTCAGGTTTGACTAATTTAATTCTACATATTAAATTTTTGCAAATGCTTTTATAGCTTAAAGGAAAAAAAAGGTTTTAATAATTTTTATTGTAGTATCTCATTTTTCTTTTTTTTTTTTTTTTTTTCTTCTAAGTGATCAGACAACAAAGTGGCTATAACAACAATTGTGCACTCGATCCCACTACATTGATAGATATGAAACGTGATTGGTAACTCTCTTTGAGCTCAAGACACAATTTTTTGATTATGGAAAAAATTGGTAAGACTTTTTAGACAGAGCTTTAATTTGTGTATACTAAAATAATATGTATGAATCATTAGAAAAATATGACACACTTCCTTTTCATTGTGAGAAAGGCATTTCTGCAAGTGAGGCAAATGTCTGTCTACTTCTGTTGGTTGACTGTATGTCTACAAACCTAATTAGTGTTCTTATCAGTTTGATGGGATGTCATTCCAGATGGCTAACAGCATGTAATACCTCACTAATATTCAAGGTAATGTTTATTCATTAAGTGTATGCAGTTGTCAAAATAGTAACTCTTCCAGGATATTGCATGGGAAATATTTCATTTATCAATTTACTTATTTGGCTAAAAATTGAACAATGTGTATGAAACTGGCATAAAAAAAGCATAAAATTGTATAAAAGTAAAGGAATGGTATAAAATTGAATAAAAAGTTTCCAACTGGTTGGGATGGAATCAGGCAATATAAGAAATAACAGGAAAAAAGTAAGCTTCCTTATTAAGATAATTCAGATTTATTATTGCTGTATACTATGCTAACTTGCCATATCTGCTAACATTTGTATCATTAATTATGTTATCAAAATGAAGTAATTGGAGCCAGGCAGAAAATCTGCAAGTTCATCTACTAATGCCATGTATTTTATAAATACAAAAGAATGTAATGACTCCAACATATTGCAAATACTTCATAAATAATTGCATAGGACAAACACGCTTAAGCAAGATGTCTGCATTTCTGACATTAAACCATTTTTTTTCAGTTTTGCCCTAAATGGATATACAACAATGCATTTGAATTAGACTATAAGATGATGCCTATTAGCTACTTAGACACAGATGGATATACAAAAGAATCATTATTCAACTGAAGTAGACAGGTTTTTGTCTTTACAAAAGCTATTTTTACATTGTAAAATTGCTTCAGAGCAAACAGGCTTTCTAAAGCTGAATAATATTTTAAAGAACAAAATGAAAAAATGGAAATAATTACTCGAGAAGTTTATTCAGGTGATAGATCACTGGAACGTGCATACTGGGCAAAACGTTGCTGTAATAAGTCTATGGGAAATACTGCAGTGGATTTCACTGTGAATTATTGTACCTACTGAAAACACCTGTATGGGAGGTACACTCCACAGGTTTTATTCAATGTATTTGTCCTCATCAACTAAAACAGCTATGCAGCACCTTACAGTCACTACTGTTGTGTAAATATCTGCATTAAAATATTGTAGATTAATATTTGTGTTTTTCTCATAAGAATTTGGGTTATTTGGCTGAAGCTATGAGTACCCAAACAGTAACAATTATATTATAGTTATAAAATATATAAAACTTTATTGTTGTTATTATTAATATTATCATCCAGAGGGACTGGATAAGCTCAGGAATTGAGCTCATATTTACCTCATAAGGTTAAACAAGGCCAAGTGTAAAGTACTTCACCTGGACCAGGGCAATCCCTAGTGTCAGTACAAGAAGGATAATGAAGGAAGGGAGCACACCCCTGCCAAGAAGGACATGGGGGTTCAGTGAAAAATTGGATATAAGTGGCAATATGTGCTTAGAGCCCAGAAAGCCAATTTTATTTTGGTCTGCATCAAAAGACGCATGGCCAGCAAACCAAGGGAGGTGATTCTGCCCCCCTGTTCCCCCATGTCCAGCTCTGAGATAAGTTCAGCACAGGAAACACATGGACCTGTTGGAGCAGTTCTAGAGGAGGGCCACAAAAATGATCACTAACACCCTCCTATGAAGAAGGTCTGAGAGAGCTGGGGTCATTTATGAGAACAGAAGGCTCCAGGGAGACCTCATTGTGACCTTGCAGTACTAAATGGGGTCTTATAAGGAAAATGGGAACAGACTTTTAGCAGAGCCCATTGTAATAGGACAAGGGATAATCAAACAATCATAGAATTGTTTGGTTTGGAAAAGAACTTTACATCACCTAGTTCCAAACTGTCTGCCATGGGCAGGAACACCTTTCACTAAACTAGGTTGATCAAAGCCCTACCCAACCTGCTCTTGACCACTTCCAGGGACTGGGTATCCACAGCTTTTCTGGGAAACCTGTTGTGGTGCTGCACCACCCTCACATTAAAAAATTCCTTCCTAATATCATCTGTAAACCTACTGAATAGACTAAACCTAACACCTGGGTGAACTTCAAGCAGGAGCCATAATTTGTCTGCAGTCTCTGACCCTATCTCCATCCTTGTTTCTGGCTCTGTGTCTGTCTGCTCCTTTAGGAGTCCCCTGACTAGGTCCCACACCAAAAGTTTCAGGAGCTCAATGGGACCCCACAGCCTGGGCCCCTCGTGGGACAGCTGCTGACAGGACACTAAATAACCACAGTATGGAGAAAAGGGGAGGGAGTGTCACTGAGAAAGAAATACTGAAGTGAGACTAATGGAACAATTGAGGAATTTCAGAAAGCAATTTGCTCTGTGAGAAACTTGAACAGAATTTTTTAGTGGATAAGATGGCATTCTAACACCTCTGGGGACCAAATGTCTGAAAATAAGCTTCTGTAGTATGTTCATCACCTTACTGACTGAAAGAAAGATAAATCATCACCTTGTCAAGGCATAAAATGAGAGTTCCTCTAGATTAAGACTTTTCTTCCTATCTGGATTTAAAAAAAACATCTGTAGACACTAAAGTATACATGGAGAAAGAGCTACTGTTGCTCTTAGTGGGAGGAAACATAAGAAAATATTTTTAATAGTATTAACAGAGAAGAGAATGATAACTACTATACAAAAGTGTGGTAAAATGAAAATAACATACTGAAGAGATAAACAGAGCTGAAGAGAAAAAAGAAAAAAAACAGAATTGAGGATTCGTCTTTACTAAGCTATTGCAACAAAAATATCATTATAATATCACATCACACAGTCTATCTCCTAAACACACACACACACACACACACAAAATGCAAATGCTTTTACTTGTGCTGCTCACAGTGACTTACAGTGATTTGAGAACATATTCTTATTTGAAAATACTAAGAGTAATCTTCAACACATATTTCTGACTAATGCAAAAGCTAAGAAAATCTTGTTCAATTAAAAATAGCTTATAGTATATTTGCTTTTGAAGTGTTGCAGAAAAATGATGCTAATAATACAATGATTTGTACTTTCTTGAGAGGATATGATTGCAGCAATGTAGGTTTTGTAATAAGTATGAGACAACAAATTGTTCCTACATTGTAGTATCATTATTGTGGAGGTTGGTGATCTCTGTGATTAAGGTCTCCATGTTTCCAGATAGAGATTTATTTTAGTGTTAAGACTTCACTCTTGAAAATTGCTTTGTATTGGTAATAGCCAGCTATAATCTAAATGCAAAGGACAAGAATTGAAGAAAATATGAAAAATTCATATGTTTTACATTTTCATGGTAAAATTGTTTTAAAAGGTGGTATTTGCCATTCTACTTAGAAATGAAGAAATACAAGGTCTCATAATGGAGTGGTCTGGCACTGTGTGTCTGGTTATATTTGCTGAAAACAGATAGGAAAGCTTTAAATATATATTTGCAATTAAAAGAATAAGGCAATTTAATAAAAAAGATTACTGTCATATTGAACAGCTTGGTATCTTAACCTAGTGGTTTGATGCCAGATTTTATGAGAGAAACAAAACTTAAGGGGTTTGGGTTTTTTTTCTGTACTAAAAAGACCAAAATTATATGAAACATGCATGTTCTCATATTTTACATACACACACACACCCACCCACCCCTAAGAGAGTGTGAACTGCTTGGGCAAACAGCCATCTTGCTCATGGCAAAGTATTGTGAGCAATTTTTCTCTCAGCAACATTTTAAATGAAGGATCCTGCTGAATAATATCCATTAAGCATTCACACACTTGGTATGGAATCAATAAAATGCAAGTAAAACTCTGACATTCCACCTCTCCAAGGAAATCCAAAGGGAAAAGAGCTCCAAGAAAGGAGAGTATACTCTTGACATAAAGTGGAAAGAAGGGGAACTAAAGAAAAAATAACAATATCATGCTCTGTTATGTATGAGAGAAAATTCTTGCAAGAGAGTCATGGAATAAACTAGAAAATTAAAAAGTTTTTCTTTCAACATGCTTTTTGGATTACCAAACTATAGGTAACTCTCCCTGGGGTAAGTGTTCATTCTAAAGTATGTCTCAAACTTCCATGGCTAGCACAAATTACAGCCTAGAAAGTACAGGAAGAGGGCATTAGACTTTGTGTAAAGAAGAGATAGAAGCAGCTGCTGATTTTTTTTTTTTTTTTTTTTTTTTTATGTGTAGGAGACAGGAGAAGCTATTTGAGAATCCCCCCATCCATAGCAGACTGGAGTCGATTGTCTGTACTAGAAACAACCTTTTTTTGTAGGTGGCAGGTCACATACAAGACCTTAGCAATGCTCCTGTGATTAGACATGAGAGAGAGCAGTGTGAGCAGCTCTTGGCATGACTGGAGAGCAGAACTTGGGGACAGTCACCAGGAACAGCAAGAGACAGAACAAAAAGTATCAAGGAATATGGCAAAGCTTAAAAGGATGACCAGCAAAAGAAGCAGAAAGAAACAATACATTGCACCATTCAGTAGAACCCATTGATCACACAAGGTGATTTTTTTTCTTAGATTAGGCTTTGGATGGTTTATTATCATTATTGTTATTATCCTTACTGTTGTTTTTGGTTTATTGCAACAAGATAAAGTGAAAAAGTCCTGCCAAACCTTGAAGGTGCCCCATTTTTAGGCAAAGAAGCTCACTGTAGTTATTTTAGTTATTTTACTCTGACTTGTTCCATTACCTGATTAATATTTTCATTCTTTAAAACACTTCACTTTTCACAAGCTCCAAACCTTGTGAAAATTAGACCAAAATTCTTAATGATCAGGTCATGGTTATGAGTGAAGAAATTTTTGTTATTTTTCTCATGTTTTTGGATGTAAAATCAAGTCAGTGTTTTAAAGCTGGACCTGGATGCTGGTGTTAGCTGTCAATTTTTGGCAGAGTGGAAACATAATCAAGACCTACAGCCACAAACCTGAACTGCAAAGTCATGGAAGTAGTCCAGTGAGGTGACTAGCTCATACTAAGTGCACAGCTAAATTGAAAGATGAGTGCTGATCAGTGAGAAATTAATCTGGTGTGGATTCAAGTGCAATACCAATGTACATGTAGAAGGCATTCCTAGATGCATCATGCTAAAAAAAAGGAAACTTGTTATCTTAGGTCCCACCAATGGCAAGTCTGTACTACACTCTGTAATCTACCTCAGTACTCAAACATAAACCTGAGCTTGATTTCACTTATATATCCAAAGCAAACCTGAGCTTGATCTACATTTCCCCATGGAAGAAAAAATGCTTTTCAGCTAAAATCACGACTTACTTGTGACATGCAGTCTTTTTTATGTCATTTGAGGGTGCTGTGCAACACTTCCTCTTTTAAAGAACATTTTGTAAGTATATTTTAATGTGGAGGACTTTTTCATCCAAAATTCAATGTTATCTATGAAAATTACTGTGTTCCTGGAAATCAAATTATCTTTAAGTAAGATGTGTCAATTTAATTTTAATTTCTGTTTCTGGTTTGTTTTTTTTTTTATTTTTTTTAAATAGTCCCCATATTGCTCAAACACAAATAATACCTACTGAGAATAATGTAATGTAGAAAGCATGAGACAGACCGACTTCAAGGGAAATACAATTCAGGTCTCATTTTAGTCAAATTATTAATACAGTCATCTATTTAGGAAAGGCACCATAGAATACCAAGAATAGTTTTATACCTCCTTTTGTATTGATGAAGTAAACTTCAGAGTTGCTTTAGTGAATGCTTCTTCTCCATTTTGCATAGGTAGGGATTTTTTTTTCTTACTTCTTTATTGTTTTTTATTCAACCCTCTCAAGCTCTCCCTTAGGCTTCTTTTAATTTAGAATTATATTTCACAACTACCGTAACACACTATTTAAATACTTTGTTAAACCTGACATTTTAAATGAATTGAAAAATGGCATTGCTTTTAAAAATAAAACATATAAGCTCAAGGGATACTGTGCTTGGACATATGAAGTATTATAAAGAGGAATTTTTTTTTAATATGTCTTTGAGTACTTCACATCGGTTACTGCAAAATAATGAAAGACACAATGCTTCAGTTTTGTACCAAGGTGAGAGCACAATTTGTTACGACCACTTGCCCTTCTCTCCCAAGGTCCTGACTGGATTGTTGTGAAGATAAATTGTTTGTGAAGTGCTGACATACATTAGTGGGGATCGCTATAAGAAAGTCCGTAACAAAATCAATAACTCTGCCCTCACAGTAGCACTTGAAAAGTGTGCAATAATTTGGCTTGAGGCCATACCTTGGGCAATGAGAATCAAACAAAAATATTGAGTGGCTGTGCATTAAGTGAGAACCATTTATTCTGCGCAGTGAATGAGGAAGGGCAAGGAACAGAACAACCCACTCTTCTGTTTTGAAATGACACTGTCTTTTATTTTAAAAAGAGTGTATTTCATAATATATAAGGTAAGGATTATAGATAGAAAAAAGAAAGCTAAATTATCCAAATATAAACATGCATATGCAAAAACTGATTAAAGTAAGGTTATCAGCCATGTTACTTCTCACTTCTTCACAGCTTTTTATTCACGTCTCTTTTCTATTACTCTTTCTAAGATGACTTGAAGTAATGATTCTCTTTTTATTTACATTAAACTTAAATTTAAGGAATCAGAGCTGGATGATTTGCCATGGCAAATGTGCACTTCCCCATACAAACTATTCTATAGAATGACAAGATACAATAAGCCAAGAGCCCACTAGATTCATGCAGGCTTTAACCTGCCTTCTGGACAATGTTCCACTCAGCAGTACAGAATTGCCTTAATAATGACAGATTTGGTATCTGAAGTCAATTTCTTCCTTAATTTTTCCTCTAGGGAAAACAATGTATTGTTGCTTTTATTGTTATTATTAAATGAAGTATTGTTATATGTTTAAGTATTGTTATATGTATTGTTGTATACAGTTGTTTAACACGGTGTGCTATTTATTTTCAAGTACCCTTTCAGAGAGTATTTGAACAAAAGTAGGTACGAAACTTTGCAGGAAGATGGGTGAGTTTTATTATAATTATAATTTTATTATAATTATTGAATTTTGTTTGTTCCATAGCCTTATCTAAACCAGTTGTCCTTGTTCTAGACATCTAGTTCTGAATTAGTTAATCAACTAATTCCTTCTGTAGTCAATAGAGGAAATGGAGTAGCTTTAGAGAATAATTACTCTCATCTTGACATCAGCCAGATAAATCACTGTTTTATCTTTCCAGTTGCTTTGAAACAAGGATTTGGTGACCAAGTCAGAGCTAGATGTCTATCTGTAGAATGTATTAAATACCTTGAGATGATTCACACCTCAGTCTCCATGAACTGACTTTTGTCAAAAAACATGTTTTTTGACAAAGACTCTACATACCAAGCTGTTTGGTTTAGATTTTACAATAGCATGGATTTATATTTACAAATATATGTTTTTTAATGAAAACACCCGTACTTTTCTTTTGAATATTAAAATCTTAGACAGTTTTCTGCAGATGTAATTTTTTTGTTTCTACTCTGAAATATATTCTGTATTATGTTTAGTTAGGGAATAGGCAAGTGGTTTGAGTTTTAGCCCAACAATTTTATATTTTGCATCTTTTAATGCGTAGGGAATGTCTACCTTAGTTTTTCAGAAGACAAAAGACATTAGATGTGTTGAATTTATGGGAATCAAACACTTCTTTTATTTCCTTCAATTCCTGAAAAACAACAAAAAAAAAGTTATTAGAGATTTTTCTAGCCAACCACAAAATGACATTTCTAAGAAAGATCAGGAGCTTTTCTCGGGAAAATGAAGGTAAATGAAGACTTTTGTGAGTATATGTTAATCTTATTAAATTAATTTCACCATTTTACAGCAGAAAGTAAATGCCAGAAAAATAATATGCCCAAAACCCACAACACTTTGCATAGTTATTATCTCACTTGTCTGTAAGCGTGCCACTGAAAAGGAAAATGAACAGGTTGCTGTACTTAATATATTTAAATTATATAAAAGGTAATCCTTTAGAAATGTAGATAATCACAACTATAATAAACTAATGCTTCAAGAGAGAGTGAAGGTTTCAAGTGGAATGAGATTTTTTTATATCACTTTAGAAATTGAAGGACTTTCAACTGAGTCTTAGGCTTAGAAGACTAATATATCAAGACAAAAAGAGCAAAATATGCAGATCTCAATAAAAAATTGTTAGGAACTGCAATGGCAATTGCCAAATTATAGCCAAGTAAATTATTTATTATAAATACTATTAATTGCAATTTTGCCCTTTTTTCTCTATCTATGAATTGCTTGCAAACTATTGCCGAGTCTGTGAATGTATTTGTTGTTCCTATGTATTTGCATATGGCCCATTCACAGCTGCTTACATTTATTAGTCACTATTCGTTATTTTTAGTGCATGATTGCTCATCATGTACGTATTGTTTTTTCTCTCAGATTGGTTCACACTGCACTATACTTCATAAAATAATAAAGAATAAGAGATAATGGTGAATTATGACTGACATCCTATGAACAAATTTTAGGCAAATAATTATTCGTACTAACTTCAAAAATATCCAGAATTCACAGACTTTTTTGGATCACTAGTTGCAATCTGTGTACTTGGGAACAATGGACAATAATGGCTCACACAGCACAATTAACTCCCTGCTATGTATTATTGAGGATATTTGTATATTATGATCTACATTATTTGACCAGCTGTTCCTACTCTGCTCATATGTGATCACAATGGCTCCCATAATCACCTATGCAGTATTAGTTACTTGGTTTTTAAAAGCTGTATTTTGCAGACAAAGGAGCTTGGTATAATAATAGGAAGTGCTCATTGTAACATGCTGACAGCTGGAGCTGCATGATAAATTAAGGAAAGATATTTTGAGTTAAGAAAATGTTTCAAACATTAGCAGTTCTTCCGGAAATGTTTAGCATAAATGTGCCATGAACTCATACTCTAGTCACACCAGAAAAAACAAGGAAAATGACTGGATGGGTGAGGAAAATGACTGAATGGGCAAAGAAAATCAGTAATTCTTTTAGCTCAAGGGATGGGATATAGCTGTTGCAACAAACTGCAGAAACTTTTGTCATTACCAACTCTATCACACTTAACCTCTGAGTGAGCTAAGAAATGTCTCATGTCTGTAGAACTGCAGGCTAACATTTCAGCTGTGCTACCTCTAGACATCTTAAAAGCAGATAGCAAATGTATGTCAGTCATTCCATAATGAAGGGCAAGACAGATAATTATCTAATTCAGAAAATTTACACTAAGATAAATCTTTTATACTGTCCTCTGAAGATGCTGATCTTTCTTCACTAGCTACTGCAATGCATTTGAACTTGCTGCATATTTTTTTGTATAGGTAAAATTAGTTTGGATTAATTACAACACAGACACCACAACTTCAGGGAACAACAAGATTCCTCTTTCTCCGAGGATATATTCTAAGGTGAGGATTCTTTATTGAGTTTCCTGTGTGAAGTAGGAGTGGAAACAAATTTTCTCAGGTTGAGAAATGCTTAACAACAAGATTTTTTTTTCTTCTATGGTATGCATAAATTATATTACAATCCTTTAGTATAAGGAACAGTTTGATTCTGAATTCTCAGAAATGTTAGAAAGTGGTTTCTTGGGTTCTTCTACTTAATGTAGGTTTCAAAAATTCACCTAAACACACTTGTGAATTCTAAATGTTTGCTTAATAGTACCGTGTTTGGTTTTATATTAGTGATGGCAATAACATCCCAGTTATTTCCCCAAATATTCTTATTCATATAATTTTCTTTTTCTAGCTATTGTATTCACCTTGCAACAAATGTTCTTTCCCTGGGAGCTGATTTTATATTTTTTCTTTTAAAATTTAGCTATAATTCTCATCTCAGAGTCTGGAATGAGAATTACAGACAAATGATGGGATGCAGGAAACAAAAGTCCCGTAGAAAAGCTCATTGTTCACGATAAAAAGATGGGAAGGTCAGCTACCAGTTACCACCCTAGACAAAACAGACTCAACTAAGAGAAGAGTAGTTTAATTTAAAGTGGATTAGGATGGTGAGAAAGAAATTCTAAAAAAATAAAAACGACTTATTTCCCCACAGCTCCTCAGTCTGAACATCACTGCTTCATTTCCCACTTCTCTACCTCTTCCTCTAACCTTCCAACTGGCAGCAGGAAATGGGAATTACTTTAAATTCATAACAGTTCCTCTTTTTCACTACTTCCTCTTCCTGCCATTCCTCTGCTTTCCTGTGGGTCCTCTGCATGAGCTGCAGTTCTTGTCAGGAACTTCCTCCAGCTTGGTTTTTCTATGCATAGTTCCTTAGACCATTTCTAGGTGCTGTGGGAAACACATCTCCACAGCCTGTAGGGAGGAACCTGCTCCAATGGCTGGAGGGGAATCTCTGCTCCAGAACACCTATTCCCCCTCTTAAACTAACCTTGGTCTGTAGGGCTGATTCTCACAGGTGTTTCCCCCTTATTTCCTCTCTTAAGGAGGAGTATGTCTCTCCCATTGGGTAATGGAACTTCTAAGAAACAGCTGCTGTTTGTGGGTGGGGATTTTGCTTAACTTTTTTAAAAAAACACCTATATTAATGTATAGCCATTCTTTCATTCTCCTTTTTTTTTTTTTTTTTTTTTTTTTTTTTTCTTTTTTTTCCTGGAGATGAATTTTAGTTTTCTCCTAGGAAAATAACAAATAATTTCTTACTTAATCAATAAAGTGCTCAAAACCAGGTGGGATGGGTCTGTGAGCAACTTGATATCGTGAAGGACATCCCTGTCCATGGCTGGGATGGAACTAGATGATCTTTAATGTCTTTTCCAACTCAAACTATTCTGTGATTCTATGATTTTTATAACAAACTGCACAATAAAAAGTAGACAAAATTCCCTACTTATATTATTCACAGAAACCAGATAACTTATGTAATAGCTGATAAAATGCCACACCCCTCTATTTTAAAAAATAGAATTGAATGATGAAGATCATAAAAGAAAAAGGATTTTTTGTTGCACTCGTACAGAGCCAGCTTCTGATTTATGACAAGTAATCAATAAAGCTCCTAGGCAATTCACTGCTACTAAATTGAGGCCTCTATCTGATGTCTGATTATTAAATTACATTATGAAATACTTTCCCTGATATAAAGTAATATACATTCATTTAAAAAAGGAGAGTTCCTTTAATGCATTTTTTGTCATTTTTGAAGGAACAAATGGTATTTCTAGGTGACAATTTCTTCTTGAAATAATCAGGTGAGAGAAATTGTTTTCTCTAGATATTTCTACTTCTCTCCACTGATTCCACAGAAAATGTTCAACAGCTTTGTACGTTTTATTTCTAAAATTAAAAAATTATGTAACATTAAAGAGTACACAAGTTGCAAGGTTTTAAAAGTAAAGATTTAATGACAGTCTTAAAGGAGTAGCATTCAAATGAGAAATAGGAATTTTCAAAAACTGAAATAAGACGAGTTCAGGTAAAAAACATGTTCCCAGTAAGGTTAATTAACATGTTATTCTTAAAAACTTTGAATAATCCATTCCTGAGGCTGCCTGGAAGGACAAAGGTCTGAGAATTCTAGATGAATGAAAAAGACTATGCATAAAGTCAATCATATCCATAGTTACTGCTAAATGCCAAAAACTTCATTTCATGCACTTAAAACACCTATGAACCCAGCGGGATCATGTTCAGAATTCTCTCACATTACCTATTGTCAAGGTGTGCATTTTAATGGCAGAGGATCCTGGTGACCTTTTAGATGTGCAATGTGTTTTCTATCTCCCCTCAAATTTCTGGAAAGATTGGAAAATGCTCCATTAAGCGAATGATGCAGTTTAACTGCCTTTCCATCCAAATAAAAGAAAGCTTTTAATAAGAACATTATAATGAAGCAGTGATGAAATCATACCTTAGCTGAAGGAAACATGAAGCAATTCTGTCAAGATTATATGGTGCATAAGCAGCAACAATTCAATTTGACCAACTGAAAACCTCTGTCTTTAAGTTATTCACTCTACATGTCCATTATGGTCAAAAGAGACATTTCTGATAAGCAGTCAGTTTCATTTTGTATTAGATGTATAAAGTAGATAAATAAAAAGCACTCTTTCAATTGATTACAGAGGAGCCTAAATGTAAAATAATCACATGGCAATTCTTGACTCCCAATTAACAGCCATTAGATTAGATCTGAAAAGATTTTGAAATGATAGGTTCAAAGGGAATTTCAAGTGCTAATTATGTTTTTATTTCAAACTTGAAAATGTAATTTTTTTATTCTCAAAAAATCAACTGAATTTTACTTATGTAGATTCAGAATAATAATTTATAAAAATATTTAATATCTAAATAAACCCAAACAACTTTGAAACCTGCTCTTGGCTTATTTTAAAATTAAATTTGGTATTTTCATATTATTTCATGCATCTCAGTAAGAGCAGTGAAAAGCTTTAAACAATAGAGTTTCAGAAATAAAAAGATTTAAGAAGATATCAGGCAATTCAATAAAACACAGCTAAAAGAGGAAATATTTCTTTGTCTTAGAAGAAAATGCATTTTGCAATAAAAAGCATTTTGAGGAACACTTTTTTAACCAATTCCACAGAAGACTACCCTGTGGTGTCTTCTTTAGTTTTAACCATATCCTGATTCTTGCAGTTAATTTCAAAAACTGACACATATATTCTGAAAAGGAAAATCAGCTGCTGTGTATGAAGACAAGCTTATTATGTGGGTCACTGACTGACTGAATGCTTCACAGTAAATTACTTATCAAGGGAATACCATCTCATACTGAGTTGTTTCAGAGCAAATAACCTATTTAATTTTGAATAAGTTGATAAAAAAACTGTATAAATAGTCTTGTTCTCTGGATTGCTCATGTTTATGATGACATTTTGTATGACATTGAACTTTAAGCTGGGGAAGAAGTATCAATATTTTGAAGTTCCACCAGGAATGACACCCTTAAGAATCATGAAGGCCAGTAGACAACCTATGAAGATTGGGGAGTTAACAATAATATGGACACAGCTATTTTCCTCGATAAAATTATGCACAGCATTCACAAAGGGAAAGTAAAATGTGTAATGTCTCAAATCTGATGCATTTAAGAAAAAAATAATTCATCTTTTAAAGTTAGGAGTTTGTGGAAGATATAGAATACTAAAAAGAGCATTTCCTAATTCTGTTCTTTAACATTTAAATGTTCTTTAACATTTATTTGATCTCCACCTTTATATTTGCTTAGCAATTTTGTATAATTTTAAAAAACACTTCTACTTCTAGGCAACGCAGTCTAGCATTTCTGTGTTACTCTTTTTGTTTCCTCAAACTGCATAAATGAAACTTATAGTCTGGTTCTTGTTAACCAACCCCATGAACTCCATGAAGAGCACAGCCTCTTAAATGTTTGCTTGCAAAAGCATCCCACAATCAAAAATCATAGTGTTAGGACAAATCACTCTGCAGCTTAATGTAGACTACAGATGTTTTTGGAGAAGACAAATCAATCTTTGATGAGATAGTTTTTTCTTTCCCTACATAATTATTTTACTATGCATCCCTTTTCTCCAGGCTCTGAGGAAAAAAAAAACATTCCAGAATTTCTAAAGATGCTAAGATTGGCCATACAGTACTTCCTGTAAAAATTATTTGCTTTCATGTCTGCAAGACTAGAGTGGAAGTTCAGCCTAATTTTTTTAATCCTAACCTACGAGACAATTCTCCTATCACCATACACCCTTTCCAAGCCTTTTGCATAGAATAAAAAATCAAAACAATAAAAGGGGTGCTACAGCCTTTTATCCTACATCCTTCTCACTCCTACTTGCATTATTCTCTTGTGAGTTAGCTGCACCACATGTTCAAGGATTTCTAGTTCCAGACTGATACAAGCCTGTAAATGCTTGCAGTTGTTAAGTTCTGCTTTCACAGAATCATGGGAACATAAATAATTCCGTCTAGAAGGAATTTAAAATGTCTCTAATCCAAACTTCTGCTCAAATTAGGGTCAGCTTTTCAGTAAGACCACGTTGCTCAGGGCTTGATAAAGTCCTTGAAAACCTGCAAGGATGGAGTGTACACAAAGGAGGCTTGACAAAAGTTTTTTTCCTTATCTTGAGCATGAATGAACCTCTTGAATCTCAGTTTATGCCTATTATTTTTCACCCTTTCTCGTGCACTACTGTCATGGTTTTACCCCAGCCAGTAACCAAGTACCCCCTTGTGACTGGGGAGAAGATCAGAATAGTAAAGGCTAAAAACTCGTGGATTAAGATAAGGACAATCCAAAGGAAACCAAAACATGCAAACAAAGCAAAGCAAAACAAGGAATTAATTCACTGCTTCCCATGGGCAGGCATGTATTCAGGAAAGCAGGGCCCTATCATGTATAATGGTGACTTTGTACAACAATCACCATCATTCCAAAAGCTCCCTCCTTTTTCCTTCTTTCCCCTGCTTTATGTACTGATTGCTCTGCCATATGATACAGAATATTCCTTTGGCCAGTTTGAGTCACTTGTCCCAGCTGTGTCTCCTCCCAAGTCCCTATGCATCTCCTGCCTTCTTGCCAGTATGACAAAAAGCAGAAAAGACTTTGGCTCTATGCAAACCCACCTCAGCAATAACAAAAACCTTGTCATCAGGTTTTTTGCTGTCATCACTATATTCCTCAAAAATCCAAAACACAGCCCCATCCCAGCCACTGTGAAGAAAAAAACTGTACCCCATCCAAAACCAACACAAGTACTCTTCAGTTTTTCACCCTGCAAGTTCCCAGGGGCTGTTGTTAGGGACTCCTGCAACTGTCTCTTCTGCAGGCTAAACCAGTCCCAGTTCCTTGGCCCCTATTCAAAGGGCAGGTTCTTCAGTCTTGGCTGATTGGGTGGCTTTACCCAACCCTCACCTGAGTTTAATAGTATTGTTCTTGTTTTGAGCAGGGACAACAAAACTAGATGCAAGATCTAGAAATATAAAAGGATCACACACTTGACCTGAAATCCAGTGGTATTCCTAATAACATTCAGGATGCTTTCAACTCTCTTTAACACAAGGTTCATTGACAACTTTCTGTCTACCAGGACACACGTTCCTTTTTGCAAAGCTGCTTTAAACCCCGTTGAACTTCAGCATAAATTGCTGCATGGGGTCATTCCTGAGCAGGGGTAGGAAGGACCCTGCATTCCCCATTGCTGAATTTTCTGAGATTCCTGTTGGTCCGTTTTTCTAGGCTGTCAAAGATCTTCTGAATGCAGTGTATTGAATCCTTCCAGTCTTTTATCACTGCAAAGTTCCTGAGGGTACCGTCTACCTCATCATACAGCTTATTAGCAAAGATGTTAAAGATTAATGACCTTTGCACACCACTAGTAACTGGCTTCCAGTTGGACTTTGTTGTTCTGATCACAATCCTCTGAGACAGCTATTTAGACAGTTTTCAATCCACCTCACTGTAGTGGTGTTTTGATTCATACTCAATAAATTCATACTGTCAGAATTGTCTTCATCTCCTTTGTGTGTCTAGAAGAATTTCCTGAAAGAGCTTGCTTCATGATTTTCCCAGGCACTGAACCATGACTGATGAGCCACTGCAACCCAAATGGCCTTTTGGCCTCTTTTTGAAAGTGGGGGCAAAACTTTCCTTTCTCCATTCATGAAGGACTTCCCCAGTCTTCATGACTTTTCAAAAATGAGAGAATGGCCTCACAAAGACATTACCCACCTCTCTCAGCACTCCTAAGTGGCAGCCTGTCCCTTCCCAAAGACATGTAGCTATCCAATTCTCTCAAGCAGTTTTTGTGTCAATCAACATCTACTGCTGGTACTTGTCTTCTGCCTTCAAAACTTCTTTTGTATGTGGACTGGCAGACTTTTTTGGTGAAGATAAAGACAAAGATACAAATAATTTCAGTCCTAACTGCGTCTGCTGTCACAAAATCACTCACCCCATTCAGCAAAGGATCCACATTTTCCTTTTTCACTACAAACACAGCTCTTCATGTAGCCGTTCACATTCCTTATAAATCTCAGCTCCAGCTGAGTTATTTTTCCTAGCACCATCCTACAATTTTCAACTGTTTTCAGCTTTTCTGAGAAGTATATTTCAAAATTCCTTCTTTGAACCTCCTTTGAACTCCTTACATCTTCTCTGTACTGCCCTTTTACTTCAAAGCTGTCATGAACTTCCTGCTTAGTCTCTGCTGAACTCCTGACATATTGTTTGCCAAGTATTGTGATGGATATTTCTTGCACTTGGAAGATTCTGTCCTTAAAGACCTGACACTTCTCTTGAACTCCCTTGCCCTTCAGAGCAAGCATCTAGGAACCCACCTGTAAATTTTCCTGAATAAACTAAAATCTCTTCATCTGGAGTCTGGGGTCTTTGCTATGTTTCTTCCTTGCTCCTGTGAGAAGCTCAAACTCCTCTGTTTCATGGCAATTGCAGAAGAGGTTGTTGTTAACTGTCAGATCCCCAACCAGTTCTTCCTTTTTTAGTAAACAGCAGATCCAGCTGTGTATCCTGTCACTTGTTCCGTTTGGCAACTGAAGCAATTCTCACTGCTTCCACCCTCCCATACTACCTTCATATATTCAGCAGCTGTCAGGGAGTCTAAGGTCCCCCATAAAATCCTAGGTGTTTGATACAGAGAATTCCTTGAGATATTTATGAGCTTTTTTCTGCTTTCTCATGTTGATTGAGTGGTCTGGAACAAACTCCCACCACACTATCACTCACACTGTGTCATAGTTGAGACGGAGACAATACAAAGCAACACACTCCATTTTCAGAAGGCTTCAAGCTGTTTTTATTATAGCATCCATGCTTTTTATACATTCCTACAAAACTCATAAGTTTACACTTTACTCATTGGTCATGAGAGACAAATAAAGTGCTTATTGGAACAGGCAGTTGTGGGTTTCTCTTATTTATCCTTCTTTCTTTCTTGGTTTCTATGTCAACGACTTTGGTAGGAAGTTCTTTCAGGGGTAAACATGAAAGAATCAAACTTTTCTCTGGCTCACAGAAGTCTCTGTAAAACCTCTTCCACAATACTGCCCCTCCTCTGACACTGACCCACAAGCTCTCAACCTGCAGGTCATACATCTCACAGTGGAGTTACCTAGATCTGAACTGCTCCTTCACAGAGAGGGAAATCTCATCATAATCTTTCCTAATATCTATCTTGAAGGGCCTTCATCCTTCCATTGCAGAACTTGAGTCCTGTAAGCTATTCCACCTAAATTATTCTATTCTTCTGACCACACATAGCATCAGGGTTCTCCTGGGCTTTTTTCTAGTCTGCAAGCATTTCTGTGTGTTGTGATCATTTGACACTGGCTGGACACAAGTTTCTGACCAAAGCTGCTCTATCACTCACCTCTTTAGCAAGGCAGGGGGGAGAATAATGCAACAAAAGTCTTATGTATCAAGATAAGCACTGGAAGGGATAATTCACCAGTTACCGTTATGGGCAAAACAGATTCAGCTTGAGGAAATTTATTGAATTTTTTAGAAATCAAATCAGAATACATTAATGAGCCACAAATATTAAAACACTTTCCTCCTACCCCTTCCTCCATCCTGTTCTCCCATTCTGTTCAGATTACTTCTTCCCACTGAGCAGTGCATGGGGAGAAGGAATGGGGGTTACAGTCACTTGATCACACATTGTCTCTGATGTTCCTTCTTCATACTCTTCCATGCTTCATGGAGGCTTCTATAAGGGACAGTCCTCAATGAAATTCTCCTTTGTGAATCCTTTCCATGGGCTGTAATCCCTCAGGAATGGACTGCTCCAGTATGGGTACTCCACAGGGTCAGAGGTCCTTCCAGGAGCCTGTTCTAGCCTGAGCTCTTCTCTAAAGGGGTTCTGACTGCTTCAGCACAGCCTCTCTGTGGACTCACTGCCTCCTTCAGTGGGGCACCTGCTGTGTTGTGAGGTCTGCTATGGGCTGCATGTGGATGTGTTCCACCACGGACCTCCAGGGTGTCTTGCCTCACCATGGTCTTCACCCTGGGCATCAGGGTTACCTCTTCTCCTGCAGCTGGAGCAGCTCCTGCCCCTCCATCTTCTCTGACCTTGGGGATTGCAGATTCCTACTCTCATCCCAATTGCTGTTTTGCAGCAATTTTTCCCCCTTCATGAATTTGTTATTAAAAAGGCACTGTCCCCATTGCTGATGGGCTCAGCTTTGGCCAGCAGCAGATGTGGTTCCATTACCCCTGTGGTCTTCCTGATATGAAAAGCTTGCCACACAAGCCAAATATATATGCTCACTTGAAGAAATCCTAATTTTACCTTGTTTTTCCATTCCTGAAGTCATTCATTTTCTTTCAACCCTGCACTCTTTGTTCCCTACCTGTCTTCCACTTATGCTAGAGTGTTTGCACATGGTTAGAAGTAATTAAATTACTATGTGTATTATTTTAAGGCAGAAAATATTTCCTCTTCCAAGGAAAAAAAATAGGTTTTTGGGTTTTTTCTTATTATTTTACAGAATGATTTCTGTATCTATGGCCCATAAAGAATGTTCCAGTGAACAGTTGTAAAGTCACATTGTGCTGATTTGGATGGGGTTATTTGTTAATTTCCAGCTGCTAAGCTTACATTAAAAGATAACTTCAATATTTTAAGCACTTAATCTATTAATTTTTTTGTGTGAAAAATCACTGTTTTAGTCCAGTGATGTTATGCTTTAGTGAATCATGATCTATACTGTTAAAAACTGAGATGTCATACTGCAATACTATAGTTCCATAAGAAAGAACATTTATTAATGAGGACATATTAGGACCATAATATAAAATCACAAATGATTTTAGTCAGAATTAAATTATACCTCAAAATTCAGCTGCTTGCTTCCACTTCCCATATAAATGTGGGGTTTTTTTCCTCAAGAAATTGAAACTCATTTTGTGTCAATTACAGAAAGTTTTAAAAACAAACTTATTTTGATTACTTCATCTCAGATTGGCAATAAGTAGCTGAAAAAAGAGTGGGAGTTTTCCATTACTAACAAAATCAGCTCCTGGCTTCCTGCAGGCAAACACAAGAACTAAATAGAAAAAATCAAAACCAAAAAATGAAGTGTTACAGATTACCAGATATATTTAATTTCCAAAGTCCCGATTCATCAAGCCAGAGAAATAACAGCGTCATGTATAAGATCAGATACACAAATTGTGAATAAAGGAAAAGTGAAGACAGAATAAAGGTTGTGGAGGATCTCTTATCCTCCAGTTAATGATTGCACTTGATGATCTTACGTGACTTAGTCAACCAGATGGATTTTATTATTCTGTGCTTCTATGATTCTAGGGGTACACCACAAAGGGGTAAACCACAAAGACCAAATATTTACCTTACATATATGATGTAGAATAATGATTTTAATGAAATAAGTCTCTTTGGATTAGAATGAAATTGCTAGGATTAATTGTACAAAGAGACAAAGCCACAAGGATGTTCATTATTGTAGCAAGTGTGTTAATAATTACTTCGGAATCATCTTACTCCATTTAGTCATTCTATATTGTGTAAGATTAGTCTAAATTTTTTGACAGTAAAATATCCTGGTGGCATTACATAATTGTAATACATGAATGGATTTTAAAATGATAGTAATTTGATATACATTTCTTCAGATAAATTGCTGTAGTGTCTAAATGTGCTTCTTGTTAGAAATCTCTAGAAGTTTTGTTTCTCCTATAACATACTTTTTATTTATTTATTTAACTTCTTTATTTTAAAGTACAGTCTCTAATGACTAGAAATGAAGACAGAAATAGGCATATAAAATTCACTGTATTAATTAAAATTAAATGAATGTAAAATTATAGATGAATGTGAAAAATTCTAAGAAAAAGAAAAATTAAAAAGAGATCTTAGAGTTTTCTTTCAAAACATACATGATAATTTCTGATAGATGGTGAGTTTTACTTGACAACAGAGAAAAATATGGCTGGTTGTAATGGAGAGGTCTCTCAAAATATGAAATAACTTATGAAAACCAGGGGACTGTGGGGGAATGTGTCAGAAAAAGAAAAGGAGCCAGATGTAAATACAAGCAATTATAACATTGCAAATTTTATCTGCCCAAGACTTCAGAGCAGGTCAATATTACTGTTTTAGTTTTATCAAGAGTGCACTTCTGAAGCAAATTTCCCAGTTGGTACCAGCTATGTGTCTTTCTTGTGCTGTGGCTTATATAATGTTTTCTTACTATGTACTTCAGATTCCTTCAAAATTTAACTGTTCTGACAAATGCACCTTTGTAGGGCATCTGTGAACTTTATCATTACTGTGAATACACTACAAGCAGTCCTAAGAAAATGGTTGTGAATGCATATAAGGTATAAGTTAGGTTTCTAATGCTCTTCTCTAGTTCTCCCAGTGAACCACACTATTTGCCAATGTAATCACTGCTTGAATTGTAAAACAATTTTGACACTGAAAGAGAGAGACTACCTCAAACAAGCATTTACTAAAGCATTTCATCAGCCTCTATAGATGCATGCATCTTCCAATGGATTGTTATCCCAGAGGGTTATAGTCAGTGACACAGGGTCCATTTGGAGGCCAGTCACTAGTGGTGTCCCCCACCAGGTTGAATACTGGGCTCAGTATTCTTTAACCTATGCATCAGTGACTTGGGTGAAGGAACAGAGACCTCCTCAGCAAGTTCACTGATGGCACAAAGCTGGGATGAGTGTCTGATACCCCAGGGGGCTGTGCAGCCCTTCAGAAGGACCTGGACAAGTTGGAGAGATGAACAGAGGAGAACTGTCTGAAATTCAACAAAGGTAAATGCAGAGTCCTGTGCCTGGAGAAGAACACCATGTAGCAGCACTGGCTGAGAGCTGACCTGGAAAACAGCTCTGCAGAGAGGGACCTGGGGGTCCTGGTGGATAACAAGCTGTCCATGACCCAGCAGTGAACACTTATGTCCAAGAAGGCCAGGGGTATCCTGAGGTGCATTAGGAAGAACGTTGTCAGCAGATCAAGGGAGGTGACCCTGAACCTCCATTCAGCCCTGGTGAGGCCACATCTGGAATGTTGTGTCCGGTTCTGGGCTCCTCAGTACAAGAGAGACCTGAAACTCCTGGAGCAGGTCCAGCAGAAAGCAACAAAGGTGATTAAGGGACATTGAAGACAAATGAGATTTAAACAATAAGACCCAGGAGAACAAGCGTGAGATGACAGATGCCTTGAAAATACATGCATGAGGTTATACTGGAGATTTGAGACCTATTTGAGACCAAATGATTAGCCTCTGCTCATTAATGAGTACAGCTTTTTAAGCCTGACAAAACCTCTTTTAAAAACAGTAGGTGATTTGTGTTAAAAAACTTAGAAAATATTCTGAATAAGTCCAGGAGAACAACCACTGCTCAGACTTTTTTCATCAAGGACCTCCAGGTAGTGCTGACCTCCTGCAGTCTTTATCCCATTTTTATCAAAGGAGTCTAGTGTCACTGACCTTAGAAAACATAAGAGACTAGAAAGAGTGGAAGGGTGAGAGAAAGAAAGAGGGAAGAAAGAAAAAAACATAGAAGAAAGAAAATATGTGCATATCAATTCTATTACATTGAAAAAAGTTCTATTAGTTGCATAATTTAGACTAAATTTAACCTGCTGTGACTAAAATGATGCAACTTTGCAAGGTTATCAATTAGTTCTTGGTTCCACATATAAAGCATGCTTCTTCAGCACACATAAAGTGAACATGATATTTGGTCTTGTGCCTTGCCTTTGAGGCTTTGTTGAATTTTAGATGCAATGAAATGTCCATTCTAAATTAGTCCTCAGGGCTGCATTTTAAGCTGATGATTCTGTTTGTCCTAAAAGAATTAAGATGAGCTGTCCTAAATAAGCTCTTCATATTCTTCCACAGTCATTTATATGACATTATCATGTAAAATTCCTGTAGTTTTACTGGTTTAAATTAGATAAGAAGACTCTCATTTGCAGTATCAAAACCACCTCCCTTTCAATATATAAATCTGAATATCCACATTATTTTGGTTCTTTTGCTGCTAGCCCAGAAAAATAATAAGTTTATCATTAGATATAAGTAACAGTCATCTGTAAAATTTCAGACCTGTAAAAGATCTGGAATGAGAATATAGGATTAAGAAAGGATACTCTCTGTTACTTGTCGGTGGCACTTTATAGGATTTACCGTATTCATAAATGACATAAGCCAAAAGTATACATTTTCAGTGATATTTTTTGTCCTGATACTCTCAGTATCTCTTTAGAATGCTAAAGCACTGATTCTTCTGTAAGATGAGACAGTACTAAGGAAAAATAGTCTGAACCTTAGTGTAATTTAACTGCTGCACTGGATCACAAACTTTATGGTGGTCCTCCTCCCCACTGTGCAAAAAAAGATGTACATTTTAAGGAAATTTTTCTAAGGGATGAGTTATGGTTTTGTAAATATTGGAGGTGGCAACTTTAGAGTGATGTTGCAATGCAAAAATTAGTGGAACAATTTCTTTAATTTTAATAAATATATATATGTATATATTTCTTTTTAAAAATAATGTTGTGATTTATGATTTTAAAGTATTTTTGATCTAGGGGGCATTTATCAATTGTGAATGCAAACATCTAGACATCACTGAAAGTCTATATTCCAATAGAAACCAAATACCGCTGGGGACTGGGAAACTGTCACTTGGCTTCATTGTTGGATCAACCTGGAACACCTTCAGTAGTGATGATATTTGTTAATTGAAACTGCAATGGAGTGCAGATATTTCTGAGATGTGAGATTGTGTTCTCATTCTCTCATACTTTGCCCCAGTTTCTTTTCCTTGTTCCACAGCTGACATCTTTTTAACTGAATTACATGGTACCAGTAGATTCTTTTGATAGTTATGATGCCTGGCCAGGGAAAAGGACCTTGACAAATCTTTCAAATGGCATTCTATTTCGGATAGTTGGAGAAAAATAAACAGCAATCAAACTGACTTAATACATTCCCAACAAGCACATGACGATGCTGGATGAGCCAGCGCAAGAACTTGGATGTTACATGTAGCTTCTAATCCTTTTCTAATTTTGTTGGTTACTCTTTTTATATCTTCCTTTCTGGTTTTCTGCTCTTTCATAAGCAGCAAAACTGGACAACGTGATCCAGAAGTTGCTACAGCCTTGTGCTCGTGTTGACATTCTGAAGAGGATTTGGGAACAACTTATAAAACCTAAAATTGCCCATCACATTATGAAGGGAAATCATCACTTTTGTGCTGCATGGAAAAGCTGTGGAAGCTGCAGTTTCACAATACTGTTCTTGCAAAAAACCCAATCCATAATCTATGAATGGTAAAACTGTTTTAAACAAAGAACAAAGCAAGAATTTGGTATATTTTCTGTAAGTTTTTTGTCTAAAAAAACTCTTTTAACTCTTTAAAAACTGGACATCTGCTTAAGAAAATTAATCCTACCTGTTCTTTCTGTAATCGTCATTTAGTATTTTTCTCTCCAGGTTCTGGAATGAGCAAAATTTGATTTTTTAAAATACCCTTAGGGAATTACTACAGAAATCTGATGAAAAACCTTGACTTGATTGTTTTTTCACCTCTATACATGAAAGACAAACTTCTGTTACAGTAGTATGAATTTCTGTTATGAGCTGGAATGTAAGGGCCCTAATTATCAGGCCCCAATTTTGCTCATGAAATTCTGTAAACTGTTGGATTTGTGTCAGGCTCATTTTGGCTAGTAAATGGAAGCATGGATTATTGCAGGCTAAATCCTAGAGTCTAAGCCATTCAGAATTTCTTTGACTTCCTTGCTGAGGACAAAGCTCATTACAAATTTAATCATGAATAATTAAATCCTGATTCATCAGTAGCATTTAACTGAAACGCATGTTTGGTTCCTTTTAGAATTGAAAAGATTATTATTTCTTGCTGATAACTGAAGAAGTTTCTTTCTTAGTGTGTTTTCGCTTGAGTTGTTCTTTTCATTAAAACTTTCCATTACAAGTTTTACTGCAGGAAAACAGTTGTAGAAAACAAAGTTTTATTCTTTTTTTGTCTTAATTAAATCAATATAAATAAAACTATTCCAAATATTCCATGGCTTTATTTATCTCAATTCCTTCCTACACCACTGATAAGGTGTCCTCTTTGACAACCTTAAATTAAGCAACATAGTTCTTCCTCTCACTATCTTTGCATCTTTTTGGAGCAACCACTGTTCCTTCCCACCAACCATCCTGAAGCTGGAAAAACAAATTATTTTTCCCCTGCTGGCATTGAATATGACAAACTTCAGTGGATTTCTTATTATGTGCCCAAACTCAGCAGTTTTCTTCCATTTTCAATTTTTTAGGACCTGTTTCTGTATTGCACATGCCCCTTCCCATATAAGAATTCAAATCACTTATTTCCAATAGTGTTTGATGCCTGGGTCCCACTATGCCTCCTGTGGTTCAGCACAAAATTGTTTTTTTTTCATCAAAATAGAATGAGAACATGAGCTCTTTCTTTTTAGTAGCCTAAGTACTAAAAAAAAAAAAAGATTGCAGAGCTGGAGGAGATTTTATTTTGAGCTAGTATGTGTCAAAATGAACTTTCATGGTCTACTGATTCAAGAAAATCAAAATGTCATCGAAGGGAAGTGATATTTCAGTGTATGCAACCCATCACTTTATTTTAATGTATCTACCTCTACATTTGACTCTGCATAGACTGAGCACTAAAGTGTTTGGCTTTATAAAGAAAAAAATAAGATGTAGTTACAAGAAAATGACTGGGAAATTGTGAAAATTTTTAAATTAATGAGAAAATAAATGTGCAATTCTAATGGAGGTTGCTTTTATAAAGAAGTGTTAAATATTACTGGAACTATGTTTTCAATTGCACCACTTATGGTAATTAAGACAATATATTGCTGCTAAAAGATTTTCCCTTATGATTAATGAGTTCATTTAAATAGTTTCAAAATGGAAACACTTAAGATGTGGAGTATAATATTCAACTTTATATAACCTCTTTGTACAGATAATATTAGTTAACTAGTCAGATTTTACTGGTTTTATGCAATAAAATAAGATGCTTTTGTATTATTAATATTCCAATTCCTATGAATTTTACTTTAATTTACATACAGAAACTTTTGGTATAATAAATTAAATTTTATTACTAGTGTTATAAGCATGGGGTTATCATAAGCATTTCTGTAAAGAAAATAAACAAGTATGCAGAGCATGTGAATAGACAAAAACAGGGAGGGAGAGAGAAATACATGAAGTGAAATAATTTATTCTGAATGTCTTATTAGTGATTGAATGTCAAAAAAAAAAAAAAGCAAACCAAAAGAAAACCCAAACACTAAACCAACCAATCAACCAACCCACCAACAAACAAATTACAATTCATTAGTTAAAGAACTTGACTTTCAGACTAATTAAGACACTCCTTTTGGATTCAGTGAAAGTTTATCTGATTAAGGTTAGATGCCCTTTTAGTTTAACTAAATACTTTTATGGGCTTAATTTTTCTGGGTTTTTTTTTCTGGCCTAGAAAGTACATAATAAGGATAGAGGGACGTTAGTGTAAACATGCAAGTTTGAAAATACTGACATATTTTCTTACATTTATTTAATTATTTTATATGGGTTTGGATCTATTCAATTATTCATGTGCTTAAATGCTTTGAATATTTGATAAATTTATGGAGCTTATCCCATTAAATTTTGCCATTAAAAATATACTAAATTGAAAATCTTGTCAGGGACTTGTTATCTTCTAGTACATAAGATGTTATTCTATAATTTATTTTGTTTTCTGTAATTTCCTGTAAGTTCTTCCATAGTTATATATGGAAGAAGCAACTTGACTAAAGCTTCTCTCACTTTTCTATCTCATCTTGCCACTAGTCTATCTTGATAGCCTTTTTTATTTTGTATGTGTCTCCAGTATTAAGTGCAGTTTGGTTGATTTATAGGGGAAAAAAGAAAAAATATTTTATGTCTTGTCAGTTATTTCAGGAATTCTAAAAGACCACAGACTCATAAATTGTTTGGAGCATATCTCTATACATCTGCAAATGCACAGAGACACAACCCACTGCTAAGAGATTATGATCTTAGGAGCAGGTAACATAATAGATGGCATCTTCTGAAAATGTATTTGTCTATCAGTCTATCAGCATCCCAAACTAAATATAGAAAGATGCTTAGCTGTAGATTTTAAATACATTTTACCTTTTCTCCTTATATGGAAGTCTTATAACAGCCATTGTCTCACTAAAGGACAGCAAGCCACTTTTATGAAAAACATGTTCCCACGTTAGATTAGGTAATTGCATGTAAAAAGTAAAAGAAATCTATCTGAGATTTTAAGCAATTAAAAAGCAATTAAAATCGATTTCTTCCCAAAATTCAATAGCTCTATTTCTTTCAAAATGATACAGAAACAAGAGGTATTTGGAACTAAAAAATTATTTTACCGAATGTCTAGAAATAATGTATACACTTTTTGAAGGATAACCATATTGGATGTCATAAAGATTATTTATATTTAATCAAAAAAAGTTTAAATTATCTAGTTTTTTTAATTATTACTTTTATGTTTAGATATTTAATTTTCAGCAGAATTCTATTTCTCTCTTTTTATTTGTATTGTTAGATATATTTATATACATAAAGGCATAAAATATTTTAAAATATTAGGGCAAAATTAAAACATTGTTTAGATAGAGAGGATTAAAACATTTGAACCAAATCCAATTATTAGTTAAATGAAAATTGAAGAAAATAGACATAACTATGTGCTGTGTCTGGACCACTGTAACTAAAGATAAAATAAACATTCAACTAACATTCAAAAGTAAGAAGAAAAAGAATGACACACACCCCCCCCCCCCCCCCATTTCTTTTTAAAAACTTTTTAATATAATATATGTAGTAGTAGATTGGACATGGCTCAGGAGCCATTAATGAATCCCTTTGGGAATATTCCCATCTAGCCTGCCTGATGGGAGGGAGTTTCATAAGTTTTCTCATTTCTAGGTGTCTAAGTTTATAGCACAGAAGAGATTAGAGTAATTTGTACTGCTTACCAAAATATACTTGTAGGTATTAATTTGTTCACTGGGAATAAAATTATTTTCCTAGTGTTGCCTGACAGTCCTATCTAGTTGTGCAGAATGTATCCTAAATAATGGCAGCGTGGACAATTTTTTCTCCTGCATTCAATCACTCTTTTCAGAATAAGGTGAAAGCTTATCTTCCCCTGAGGAAGTGTGTTTGGAATCAGTGCACATCTTCTGCAGAGCTATCGCTTTCCAGATCACCTTGGAATGAGAAGCAGAGATTGTGAGAATTGAGTTGGCAGTAAAGCAATGTCAACAGTTTTGGTAGTGGCATAAGGGTAAGGGTCCTGTTAGACAAGACTGCTAAATAAAAGGTTGTGAATTGATCCCCGTTCTTGATCAAGCAGCTTTATACCACATTGCTTAGGGCCAACTTTAAGATATTTTTGGAAATAAGCCACTTCATATGTTCCAAAACAGAGTCAGAGAGAAAGCTAATAAATAAGTAGGATAAACAACTTGGATTTTTGCTTAGAATATTTTGCTTTGTTTTTATTTTTTTCCTACTGTTTTAGACATAAAGAGTTTTAAAGGCATTCATTCGTAACAGAAGTGGGCTGATGGTGCCGGTATTTTTTTACAAAAAAAACCCCAAACCACAAAAAAACCTACCTCCAAACACAAACTAAACAGAAAAGAAAGTGCGCACTGAAATAAGATTCCTTATTGTCATGGTAACCTTCAGTGGGGAATAATATTCCCAAGCTCTCAGAGGAGGGTGTGTGGTACCTGGGGATGAGGGCAGAAAACATGCTGTATGAGGAAGCAGCAATGTCCTCTAAAGGATAAAGTCTTTTTTTTAATATATATATATATATATATGTAGTGTAATTAAAAAGCCCTCTCCTCTAAGTATTATTCTACTAAGTAATAGCACACTCTTAATTTTTCACTTGTTTTTTAAAACTTTTTCTGTATTATATGCCTGTGAACCTATGTATACACAGTAGAGGCCCACCTAGTAGCAATGTAAAGATTTATGCTTACCTTCAGTTATTGAAAGATGTTAACAGTTCCTGAAAAAAACTAACCACAAAAAGCCATTGAACACCAGATGGCATAAATTAAGGCAGATATTCTTTAAAGTTTTAACATCACTTGACAATTTTCAAATGTTATTGAGTCAGTGGGAAACTGATCAGATGACATTTAATATTTTCATCGCCACAAAAATAAAACAAGAAAATAAACATCTGAACAGATAAATTGACAAAGGATGGACTTATAAATAGATGACCCTATATCAAAGAGTATATTATTTATATTGAGCCTAACTTATTCATAGCAAATTAGACTGAGACCGTTCTGACACCATATTAACTTGGAAAGAATGTGAAGTGGAAGTCTACAACTCATATTAAATTTGATGTTGCATACAAGAAGCAGGTTCTTACACTGTGTAAAGAAGTTAAAGAATCCAATAGTTTATAAAGAAATACTAATGAGGTAAAAGAGTGACAAGAAAAACTAGAAAAGAAGTTTCCTAACTTAACATTATCAAGGAACAAGAATAAGAGACAGGACAACTCCCAGAACAGCACTGGGTTGCAGTGGCGTGGAGGAGTTTATGAACACTTGTCTAGTTTATTTTCACTACATGCACTATAATTGAAATATTTTGTATTTACCAATAAAGAAATCAAAATAAAAGTGAGAGAGATTGTTATTCTAATAGTTCTCTAAAGTAGTACTGATAAATTAGGATATCCGTTCAACTTCACTGCTGAGATCCATTTTAGGATCCGCTGTGGAGTGGAGGAAAAAAAATTTCCTTAATCAGCTGACCTGATTGGCATGTGGCAGGATTCTTTGGTGTGAAAAAGGCATAAAACCTTTTTTAAGTGGAAGACTTTGGTTCTAATAACAATTTGCTAATTTTTACCTGATACATTTATATTTTTATGAGTTGTAATTAGGTGGTTGCGGTTTTACTTTAATTATTGTCATCTAATGAAATTCTTTTTTGGAAATCAATATTGATCCTAAATTCTCCTCAATCCTGAATATCTTTAAAGTCGGGCTTAACAAAACATTGAAAAAATGTTTTTCTGTCTCCAGTTTTAAATATTCTTGGCTAATTCCACTTAAAAATTTTGCCAATGACAACATTAAGTAGTTTAATTCTAACTGATCTGCACAAATGTATCACAAACACTAATAGAAGGCAATGAAGGTGAACAAAATTGGTTCTTCTGCTTCTTCTTAAAAATTTAGGCTTTGTATCAATCTTTTAAAATCCCTTCATGGTTTGTGTTAGGTGCCAGATTTAATACAGACTTTTGCCCATGGCACTAACACAACATCTCTATTCTACAAATATTTGCAAAGAGAACTTTGCATAAAAAGTTATTTGGTTCCACAAATTAAATTGATAATTAAAGATATTGCTGTCAGGGAGATAATTTTCCAAAATTTAAGGAAGATGCTTAGCCTCCTAGAGTGTTTTCTGTCTGATGTATGGTATTTCCAGCAGACATCTAGTAAGTTGAAGTCACCTATAAGAAGAAGGGCTAGTGATTGTGGGGCTCCTCCCAGCTGCTAATAGAATATATCTTGTCCCTAATTTATGTAGAAAATTACCAACATAATGACATAAAATAGGAGGAAACAAAAGCATGAATTTGCTTCTTACTTCAAGGATTTTTCTTGTATCAGCATCAAGCAGATACCTATGTTTGACAGTTCTCTACCCCATTAGTACATGGGAATTCAAAGTACTGCTGGAAAAGGGAGAAAATAAAAATAACTAACTATAAATAAATCTACACCACTGCATATCTTGTATCAAATACACTTTAAAAAATAGGTACTCTCTTCCTAGGGTTAGTGTGGCAAGGTTTTGTCAGCATGAAGGGATCACCTGAGAAGCTCTTTGTAAACTATAGTGTGGGAGCAACTCACATTGGAAAAGTCCATGGAGAACTGTCACCTGTGGGATGGAACCCACGCTGGAACAGATAAAGTAGTCCTCACACAGAGGAGGAAGCAGCAGCAGAGTAAACTAGACAATGGGTGATGAGCTGACCACAACCCTCATTTCCCATTCCCCCTGTTCTGCTGGGAGTGAGGACATAGAAAAGTGGGAGTAAAGCTAAGGTGAGGAAGAAGGAAGTTGTGGGGGTAAGGTGTTCCAAAGATTTGAATTAATTTCTCATTTTAATACTCTGATTCATACGCTAATCAATTAAATTAATTTCCCCTAATCTGTTATGACAGTGTGAGGGATGATGAGAGATCTCCTTTATCTTGATTCATCAGCCTTTTCTTACATTATCTCTGTCTGATTGAGGAGGCAGAGTGACAGAGTGGCTTTGCTGGGCACATGGCATCAGCCAGAGTTATACCACCGCATTCTAACCCATGACAGGATCCTGAGTATGTGCTTGTAACAGGAATTAACTAAAGTGTTAATTTTTAATGAGCATTTGAATATTCATAGCAACAAAATTTAAACTTCCTTAATTTTTTTTTTATTATATGAATTTTAGAAGTTATGTTATAGAAATTAACAGGTATTGGTAATTGGGAAGTATGATAGGTATTTTTTTCAAAATTAAATTCAAATCATAATCAGTGAATGGACTAGTTCTTTCCTTACATTCCCATAATATTTCAAACATTAATATAATTTTGCAAATATTTAGGTGGGAAGTGCAATATTCTTAATAGTAAGACTTCAATTTTATAGCCTCTCCTTTCATTATCTGTGATGAAAGCAATTTCTAGAAAGAGGTCATCACTTTCCACTGTCCCTTTACTCCACTTACAGCCCTTAAATTGAATTTCTTTTTTTTTTTTTTTTTTTCATACATGAAGTCTGGAATAATATTCACTTAGCAATATCTTCTGATCATGTTGCAGGAATGAATAAAGCAGCAAGCTGTAGTTAAAAGATAGTGAGGAAATTGGATAAAAAATGGATGACCATATTAATAATGGATGTTCAGATCTCTTTTAGTAATTCACAGTAGAATGCAACTTGATGGTCTTTCTTTGGCAACTTACACTATAATTTAACAAAATAATAATATGAAAAATATATTAATATAAAAAATATAAATGAAAATATAAAAGTAATGGTATTTTATGAGATCTCAGATATTTGGGAATTTGTGATAATGATGATAAAAAATTGAAGGAAATTTCTCAGGAATCTTTCATCAAGTAATAAATATAATTTTTCAAATTCTAAATTAATTTGCCTCTATCTCTATTCACATATACACACACACACATGCATATAACTGTATCAAAGTCAAGATTAGAACTGAATGCTTTTTGTTTTTAATCACCAAACTAGTGATTCAAAGTAGGATAACTTCACAGAAGATAGAGAATTTTTGTTAAGGACCTGCCATTTCCCAGTGAAATTCAGAACAGAGGGTGTTTTCTTCCTAGTCTATTTACATCAAATACAGTCCACCCCAGCACCCTTCCTAGAGGAGAAAGTGACTGTTGATGGGTCCTTTCCCAAGTCTGACAAGCAGCAAATTTGAGCCCACACTGCAGAGGCAGATACTCAAACACATGTGCATGCATGCACACAGAGAGAACATCAGCTTGGCTCATCAAAGAACACTGGCTTAACAGCAACCAAATAAACACCAAGTGCTCTCACATAAATATGAACCCAGCAGTACAGTGCTGTTTGTCTTTCCAGTGGATTAGGACTAAGGGTCACTGGTGGATGCACAGGTCCTGTCACCACAAACTATCTAAATTTAGCAGCCAATGACAGACAAAGATCCATGAAATATCTGGGTGACATTATTTAAGTCTGCTTAATGTCCATGGCCAAATCCCAGATCATTTATAAAGTCATTGGATCAAGGGCTGGGGTTTATTTTGTGGGTCTCCTGTTCATTGTCTGTTCATTTTTTAGCAAATTACACATACATACAGCAGCTGGCTCTATCAGTCAGTATTTCCAGTTGCCAACACCTAAACCTCTCTTCACACATGCATATTATGACTGAAATCACAAAAAACCCAGTCTGTAACATGATTTAATAAAAAAATAGGACAGATTGCGGTGCTCAGGGGCAGAGTTCAAAAAGAAGTATCTGCTTGCTTAAAGTTCACCAGCCATTCACTCCCTCTTTTCTCTGTTTTTCCATGCTTGTTCTTTGCCCATATGCCTTGATCCCTTCATTTTCCAACCCTTGCTACCTCTCAATAAACAATGTGTCAAAACCTAAATTTTTTTCACTGGTCTCAGTTTTCCTATATTTATTTTCTATATCCATATCCAGATTTGATGTTTGCAATACTGTTACCAAGGCAATTTCAGTCTTCCATCATATCACCAATGGGAATACATGAGATTCTCCTCCCTAAAAGCTGTGTGCCTCCCTGTGTTGGGTCTGGCTGGGAAGGAGCTCATTTTCCTTTGCAGCCCTCACAGTGCTGTGCTTTACATTGGTAACTCCCCAGTGCTTTGGCTAAAGCTGAGCAGGACTGGCACAGCATCAGCACTGTCTCCCCACCATTCCCCACCACCAAGGGGCTGGGAGGGGACACAACCTGGCCAACTGACTCAAATTAACCAAAGGGATTTTCCATACCCTATGATGTCAGCTCAGATATAAAAGCTAAGTGAACAACGAGAGGGGGAACTCATTATTTGCAGTGATTGCCTTCCTGAGCAAACACTGCATATTCTGAAACTGCTTCCTGGGAAGTGGCTGAATGTTGCTTGCTGATGGGAAGAAGAGATTTTTTTTTTTTTCCTATTTGTGCAGGCACAAAGTTTCACTTTTACTTTAGTAGACTGCTCTGTCAAAACCTACAAATCGTTTTCCATCTTATTTTTTCTCCCCTGTCCAGCTGGGAAGGGGGAGTGATAGAACTGAATTTCCATTCTGAATGTTTCACAATGACAGAATTTTCAGCGTGTTTAGAAGCTTCTTGATATATTTGTGCAATATGCCCTGTACATGGATTTTTTTTCTCTAAAATCATACTCTTAAAGAAGAATATTGCAATTAAAATAGAGTGATATTGCAATTTCAGACAGGTTACCTGGTGATTTTCAGTAATCATTCATTAATAATTAGGTTTTTTCCTGCTCCATAATTTATTAATACAGCAAGGGAGTTAGAATCAATTGTGCTAATGTTCCTTAGCCAAGCATTATATACCAGTCAAAGGAAATCACAGAAGCTTCACTTGAGGTAATGTAGTGTTAATAGATGCCTTTTGTTCCTCCAAGCGTTCACATTTCCTATTGTGCTATGATAGTAAATACAAATAATCAAAAATTCCACAATGGCATGCTAAACAAAAGATGAAAAGCCACAGTTGTAGTGGGATAAAATTATATTTTTTTTCCTTTTGTGCTGTTGTTTCAGGGAAATTAATGAATTTTAGTAATCACTAGCAAAGAATAAATTTTTTGTGTGTGTTGGTGGTGATATTTTGTTTCATTTGGGGTTTTTGTCAGTGTTGTTGGAGCTTTTTTATTATTTGAAGTGTTCCTCTTAAATGCAAATACATACAAACAAAAGAAAAAAAGAGGACCATTTTAAGACTCTGTTTTCTTCTATATGCTGGCTGGAAGTAACATGTACATGAAACACATTTTTCATTTCTGTATACTAACGGGATAGTTTAATAGAGTTTATCAATAATAGCTTTTATGCATTGCTATAATAACTTGTGGAAATATATTTTAACAGGTAACAGGAGAGTATCCAAGAAAAAAGCAAGGACCAATGAAAATATATAATACATACTAAAAATGTACGAACAGAAATAAAATATTTTTATGTTTTCCATCAAGCATTTGAATCACAAGATTCATCATCCACAGATCATTAATTTAAAAAGAGATTATTGCACCATACATCAATCAATCTTGCTTTTCAAATTACATTTTTGTTTGATTAGGTTCTAAGTTAGATTAAGTTAGTTAAGACTTTATCTTGTTTTAATGAAATTAATAAAAACTGAATTTTAAGAATTGTAAACATGTAAACCCCTTGTCAGAGATTCAAAACAAAACTGAGTTCATTAGAAACTCTGTACCTTTAGATATCTCAAGGAGGGATATAGAAATAACCACACAAAGACAAGCCCCAATTGTGGTGATATGTCTGTACCCTGTGCCATGTTATTATTTTCTCCAAAATTATGCTTTAAGTTGATTTTATTTATGAACTGTCTGAGACAGCCATCTTGTTAACAGTGTGCCTAGACTGTTTAGATTTATTATTAGACTAATGATGTTAATTACTTTGTGAATGTAATGATTAATTATTATGGCTTATGGTTTTTTAGGGAATTAAAACATTCAATATGTTGACCTATTCAACAGTGTTCTAAAAATATTAATACTTGTCTATTTCTTTAGATATATTTACAGTCATAATTGTCTTCTGTGGTGATGGAGTAAAATGAAAATTATTGACTACACATCTTGAGTTATTGCTGTATTACAAGACCCATAACACAGCCATCATTTTCATTAAACAAAACAAAACCAAAATCTGGCTTTCTCTCACAAGATGCAGTTATTTCAGGCTGTAGTTTAAAATTTAAAACACAACCCCCCACAAACATTTATTAACTAAATTTGCATTTTCAGATTTCTGGATTTTGTGCAAAACATGTTGAGTAATAAATATTTAATTAACTGTAAAGAGTTAAAATTTTTCAAGGTAGCATAATTTTATTACTGAATGCATGAAAAACAAGTCTTCAGACAGTGAAGTATGTGGCAATCATGATTACACCTAATAAAATGAATAAAATTATTACTATTTCAAATGAGATTTTGTAGTTAAATGGTTCATGTAAGCAAAGTTTAACTACACAAATTAATCTTTGATAAGCTGAAAAGAGAATTCAAAACATGCAGTAGAACAAAATATTTTATTCGCTTCTGTCTCTATGGGTTGAGGGGTTTTGGCTCTTTGATATGTGACATGTGAGAAGTCTCTCATAAGAGACTTCTAAGTGTTCACAACTTCAATATGCCTGCATTTCAGACAGTATATTTACTTAGCATGCATCTCTTATTTTACAGTATTTTTCCCCTCTGATAAAATGAACTTCTAGGTGACTCAGTCAATCTGATTTTGGATAGTCTTTCCAAGGCTAATCCTGAGGAAGTGTGTGATTCTGTTGTTTGCCATTACAAAAGCACTGGGGCATGGGCATGCTTCTCTATCCTATCTAAAGAAATCTGCTGTGGATCTTTGTTCCTTATTACACTGCCTTTTCCAAACATGGCAAGTTACAGCTACAGGCCTGTCTCATTATGTGCTTCAAACTGGAAGCAAATGCTTTGATCAACAAATCCCCAAAGCTCTCTGTGTGATTTTGGCCTTCACTTAAAGTGTCACAACAGCATACAGAAAATTATATGTGGCTTTTATAAGCAAACTCTGAAATCTATGTGAGAAGTCTGGATTTTACCACCTTGTTTTGTCATCTGTAATGTTTAATCTTAATTATGTACTTCAAACGTATAACAGCTTGTTTCAAAGATTCCTTGGCATGTGTCTAAACAAAAGTTTGACAAATTTTGCTGAAAAAATCACCTGATAAAAGAGTAATATAATGATACTAATAAAAATAATGCTCTAAATATACATGCTACTTTGCATTTCAATAGCAGTGAAGGGACATTACCTAATTAACTTTCCTAATGCAGCTTTTGAAAAAAAAAAAAATGTTCTCTTTTTACATAACATATCGAAGGTTATAAGAAGTTTATTGTAGATGCATCTACAGAAAGCTTTGCCTTATAGTTTGGCCTTCTCTTTTTAGAAAAAAAGAAAAGCAGGTAACCCCATTTCTGACTTGAATCCATATTTAATACAATTTCCTGAAATGACATTTCAGTTCTGCACATGCCTCTTAAAATTTTTGAACTTCCCTCTCAATTTGTGGGGATATAAGGAACATACAAAAGCCTGAGTTCGCAATGTCTGCAAGTGGACTTTTATGAACAAAGGTTAAAAGCTTCATTTCTAAAATGCATGTTTTCTCTAGCCAAGTGAAATGAAATCCATGGCAAGAAGTATTTAAGTTAATTTAAGACTTTTTGACATTACGTTGACATATTTAAGAATGTGGAAATCTCTGTGTGGACTCTGGAGAAAATAGCACCTCTGAGGTACTGGGAAGTTTACACTGTTAAAAATCCTCTCTTGGTTTTGGGACTAACTCAAACTTTTGTGTTGGAGGTATAGCTTGTGTGTTTGTTTGGCTGACAGATGCAGACAGACTTTATGAAGACCCATAGTGATAGAACAAGGGCAATAGTTTTAAACTGAAAGAGAGTAGGTTCAGAGTGGACATAAGGAATATCTGTTACTGTGAGGGTGATGAGACACTGGAACTGGTTGTCCAGAGAAATTGTGGGTGCCCTGTCCCTGGAAGTGTTCAAGGCCAGTTTGGATGGGGCTGTGAACAATCTGGTCTAGTAGGAGCTGTCCCTGCCCTTGGGTAGGAGGTTGCATTAAGTGATTGTTAAACACTGCTTTCAACACAAATCATTTTCTGATTCTGTGAGTCTATTTCTAGCTAAGAAATATTTGACTTCTATAATATCTTATTAGTTTACTTAATTGTCAGGTTTAACCCCAAATGACAGCTAAGTAACACACAACAAATGGGGGAAGACAATCGGAAAGAAAAGAAAAACCTTGTGGGTTGAGATAAGAACAGCTTAACAACTGAATAAAAAATAGTAATAGTAATAATAGTAATAATAATAATATGTTACTAATAAAATATCATTATTACTAAATATTTTGTCAATAATAATAATAATAATAATAATAATAATAATAATAATAATAATAATAGTCATGATAAGGAGATGGGGAGAGAGTGATAGAACCCAAAAGAAATGAGTGATGAACAATACCATTGCTCACAACCCACTGACCAATACCCAGCTCATTTCCAAAAGGTGATGAGCCTCCTTCCAGGTAATTCTCACAGTTTCTATGTTGGGCATGATGTTCCATAGTATGGAATATACACTTTGCCAGTTTGTGTCATCTGTCCTTGCCATGCTCCCTTCCAGCTTTTTGTGTGAGTACTCACTAGCAGAGGCACTGAAAGATCCTTGACTGAGAGTAACCACTGCTTAGCAACAACCAAAACATCAAGGTGTTATCAACATTCTTCTCATCCTAAAGCCAAGAAACACAGCATTGTACCAGCTGCTATGAGGAAAATGAATTCTGATCCAGACAAAACCAGGACATTAATAAAGTGAAATGTCTCCCTCCTTGTGTGAGCTACTAAATAACACAGAGCCAGTATGTGACTACATAAATATTTATAGAAATAGGGGTATGTAAGTGAGTTTTTTGCCTTAGGTGGTCCCTGTGGCAGACAGGGCTGGTATCCAATTTAAGTGAATGTGGTATTAATATACACTGTCTATCTGTGGTAGCTCCAGGCATTGACAATAACACTCATCAAGATTTAGTAGCATCTGGTTCCCGTTATTAGGATATGCATTACAAGACACTAATTTGGTTAGTCATTTCTTAATTAGAATTACTTGAATTTTTTCTGGAATTTACAGAATTATGTCAGGACTGTTGAAGGCACATTTTGTTATTTCTTTTATCCAATGAATCCTGTAAGTTATACAAATATTTTTTCAAGTTTACCCCCTAACTACTGCAAGCAAATGTTTCATATTTTCAGTGTAATGGCTGACCATAAATCACCTGTTGGTGCTCACACACTTTTGTGAACTCTATGCATCTGGTGCTTGAAAAGATGGAAAAGCAAGGCTTTTCTCCTTTGATAATGATTTAGCCTGCTTTTTAAGCTTATCATTGTGTCTTATTGTTCATTTTCCCAAGTATCTTGATTAATTAAACAGAAATTTCAGATAGAGGCATGTTAACTGAGACTCCTACTCTTTCAAAAAATAGAATTCCTGTCCAACCCCAGTGTCTGGCACTTGGTTTAACTTATCCTGGTCTGTCCAGTCCCTGACCCAGGGTCCACAGTATCCAGACTCCCTCTAGTTCTAGATGCAGCACCATGAACACCTTGTGACCCAAGGCCCCCAACCAGTTGCTGCACTCAGAGCTCCATACACACACACACACACACAGAATGGAGTTTTCCCTCACCCTAGGAGTCAGAAACGCAAAACTGTACAGACACTGATGAACAAGAACAGGGAAAACAAGAGTACTGGGTTTGGTTTGTGACAAGCTCTCCATTTTCCCCATCTTTGTTCCTCTCCACCTAAATTATTTCCTTTTCCCTCTTTTGTTTCCTTCCAGAAGAATCCCACAAGAAGTCCCTGGCATTTCAGTCCTTATTTGGTCCTCTTTTGCATCCCATATCCACAGACAGTGCCCCTCCCGCTCACAGTCAGTTTTACAGGAGCTTTAGTGTTGACTTATCTTGATGGGTTTGACACGTGGACTGAATCATCTGAGACAGCCCTGGGAAGAGCCAGTACATGGTGTTCAGCCAGTATATGGTGCTCCTTCCTCTGAGATTTTAATTTGAGGTTCTCCCTAATATTGGACCCCTGTCCTCCTCTGGGCTTGTGATGGTTCGCCTGTGCTGGGCCTATCCTAGCCAGGGCAAGGTATTTGGCCTTCCCCATCTGCCATTGTCTCTTTGGATTTATGTGTTGGTGTGCAGACAAGCTTTTGTCACATATCTTAGCAATGTAAATGTAAACATATGCAAATGTGCTAATGGATAGCTAATGGAAATCTAGTCTTTATGGTCAGTGAAGACGGCAGAGCTATTCACTTACCAACTGAAGTATCAGCTAACTAAACCTCCTTAATCTTACTCTGAGCAAAAGCTTGACCCATTTCCTTAAAATCTGAATTTAGCTCTTTTTGAGAGAGCACAGGATATCATTCATTCACAAATGACTGGCAGAAGTGACATGGGACTTCTGGGACACCTGTGCTCTTCAAAAGCAGCAGCTGTCAGGCAGGCACGGTACATTTTAGATTTTCAAGTGAAATTTTAACTGGTTGATATGATGAAAGTAGTGCTATTTTTAAAATTTCTATTACATGAGTAACACTTCTAATAGAAAACAGAAAAAAATTTTTATTTTCTTTTGTATATTGTTGTTGGTGGTTGCTAAAAATAAGTTTCTCTAAAGAATTACATGGATAGACAAGTGTAGTGTATCAGCAGTGCATTAAACTAGGGCAATGAAGCACAAGGATTGCTTTCTTCAAATAAGTTTCCAAATGTAATTTAGATTTTGTTAGCTAGTAAATAGGTTCCGGCAGAACTGATACAGCTGAACCAATATCTAACATCAGTTCACTGAAGTGTGGCTATCCTCCAGGGTTCCAAATGTCAACATAGCAAAGCATTTTATGAGCAGAATGAAGTGAATAGAATTCATCTATATTCTGGACACTTGTATCAGGCACGACAATTTTGTCTACCTGAATCCTTAATAGATGTGTTCCCTTCACATCTGCACATCATGGGACTTTTCCAAGGCAAGAAGCCTGGGACCTATTTCAATTTGCACACATTATCCTTGTAATTGTTAATTATCAGCACAGTTTCCAAGTAGTTGGACTCCTCCTTTTCTTAACATTCTATTTCCTAGTGCTTGCACTGCTACATATTTAGCAGAACACAAGAATCCAAAAGGATATTAGGAAAAAAAATGTTTTTAATGAAAGTATTAGCAAAAATGGTCTAAATGTTTTGCTCACGTTCTGGTCTTTTTGATCAACAGAGTCTAGTATTTCACCTTCCTATAAGGACAGAGTCCATCAGTCTTTCTTAAAGAGAAGGCATGAAAACTTTTTAATATAACAAAGAAAAACATTAATTTAAAAATTCTAAACCCAAACATTTTGCCACTAACTAAGGACTCATTTTCCTTACATATAATAAAAGATTAAGTTAAACGCCCAGCTTAGATCTTATTTAAATGATAAATAAACCAAAAAATTTGGTATTGGATCCTGGCCATAATAAAGACAATTTCTAGCATATTGAATTTGAAGTCTTTCCATGAGGCAAAAAAAAAAAAAAAGGAAATGAAAAGAAAATCTTTTAGCAAAAGTATGTTGAACTGTGACTAACAGGAGGATTTGCAAAGAGGGGAATGTTTAGGGTTGTTTCCCTGCATAACAGTAAATAATTCAATTAATATGGACATATTATTTCTTATAATAGGCTTTATTATTAAAGAAAAGAGTCAAAGAACTTCATATATTCCATTTAAATCAATGAAAAGAAATTTTGAATTATAAGTCATTTTGGAAAAAACAAGAATTGAAACCACAGAGAAACAGACCAAACAGCAAAACAGTCTGCTCTCACAACTTTAACTTTCTTTGAGATGTTCCTCAATAGGTTAGGAGAAAGGGATGAGAGAACTGAATGGAGGAGAAAAAGAAAAAAGCTAAATAAAAGTTAAATGATACCTATTT
>JANIJU010000001.1:71715783-71738552 GCA_025504685.1 Leucosticte australis | reverse complement strand
TCAGCTTTTGTGTCTTATGAGAGGAAGGCCGTGAGTTAAAAGTGGGCTTGATTTTGTGCCGTGTTACTTGGCTGTGTCCAGGCTCTGCCTCTGCTATCAACTGCCTGGACAAATGCCTGCAATTGGTGAGCATTTCCTCCACTTCACTTTTGATTGGTTTGCATGGCTCACTATATGAATTGGAAGAGTAGGGAGGCTAGTGAAAAGGTTTATTGCCTGGGGAAGAAAAATAATTGGGACTTGTACTGGCTGGGTGCCTTGGCACATCAACAGCAGTGACCATAGTTAAGAGAATGTTTGGCAAGGTTTTTACTGTTAGGCTTTTGAAATACATGAAAAAGCCTCCCTGGCTGATGAGCCAAAAACACTACTAAGCTATGAACATTAAAAAAAAAAACAAACCAACAAGCAAACAGATTTTCCACAAAATAATAGAGGAAAAATAATTAATTTAGGCTATTGAATTTCAAGCTAAAGGATTCTATACATCTAAAATTAATTTTGCACAGAAAAAAATATTCTTAGAGAAAAAATTCTAATGCTTCCACAGAGATAGCTTACATATATATACATTATTGTGTAGGTATCTGCCACTTTTGCTTCCTTAATGTCTTTAAAATAAAATATATCTAAAATACATTACCTAAATTTACATAAATTTGTACATTTAGCTACATCTACAGCCAATGAAGAAAGAGCAGCATCTTTGGCATATCAATACCACTTGGCTTAGACACCTAGATGCCTTTAGACATTACTCTTTCTTTCTGTAGATGAGAAAATCTTTGTGAATCATATTGTGTGACCAAATCAGACCCCGGATTCAGTACGACAGAGTAAAAAGGATATAAAAATTAACATCATCACTACCAAAATAGCAAAAGAAACTTTTTTTTTGCCATGCTATGCTGAATTCTCTCATAGTCCCAAGTATGATTTTTCTGTGTTCATATCCTTTCACTTTCCAGGACCACAGTCTTTGCTTCAACAGCATAAATGAAGTAGAAATAAACTTTTCCTCCCTGCCTCTAGTGTTGTTCCCCCTCCAAAATCTCAGGACACAACATTGTCATATTACAGTCAGCAATATTCTGCTGAGGCATAGGCAATTTTAGTGAGTGCATACAGTGAAGTCTTTCAACTCCAGAAACTCAAGAGAAACCTTCACTGAAACATCACTGACACCACAACATTTGGTCACATAAACTTCCTTTGTATGGCATTGCTGTCCTTATTAATACCGTATTGTCCTTGTGAAGACTGTGAAGAAAGTACTAAGATTTGTTTAAGCTATGCCCTTACAGGTAGCTAAAAAGAGTTGCAGAACACCTGCTGTGGTCAAGAGCACATAATTTTTTAGGATCCAAATTATTTCTGAATCTTCACTTATAATATCTAATAAGAAGATCCAACAGCTAGTAACCGTTCCAACAGAGCTTTAAAAGCTCTTGAGGAAAGTGAAGACATCCTAGTAGATTGTTTTCATTCTCACCCACCACCTATGTTGTATTTCACCAAGTCCCAAATGAAGGTGAAATAATACTTTTTCCCAGTATCCTTTGATATATATTTTGAAGTTGTAGAGGTACCTACTGGTCATGTTTTAAGAGAACACTAAAATAAAAAGTGTTGAAATCTATGAAAAGATCACTTCACAAAGCAATTATTTCTGTTACATGGTATGTACTCTGAAAACTTTTTTCTAGATTTTATGAGTCTCTCACTAAAATTCTATCCTCCATAGAAAAATCTATAGTGTTCTCAATATATGCAAATTATATATATTTTTAAATTAATTGTCCTACTTTTACAGGATTTTTTCAGAAGCTAGATTTTTTTTTGGTTTTATTTTCTTTTGTAACATGTAGTCAGAAGAAACACTCTTTATCTCCAGAGACTCAAAAGGTTAAAGAACAAACAAAATGGCACAGCCATTTTTATTTCCTTTCAGCAATGCTTCATGCTTCATAGTGTGTATCTGTAACCAGTGTCAATGTGTAGATCACAGCTATATCCATGTTACTAAAAGACTGAAATGTTCTCAGAAATAACAGTCTTCGGTATAATACCTAAAAATAGCTTAAAAGTAGCTTTTAAAAGAAATCTGAGGGGGAAAACCCCCTGGATTTAAATGTTTTGCAAGTCTTCTGAGCATGTAGGTGCACTATAGGAAAAACACAGTCTTGTTAACCCTCTAACCCTCTAATTAGCACAAGAGAAGCTGAGTTTTAAGTGGACATAGAAAAGCACAGCTTTGTGAGGAAGGTTTGAAACTATTGAGAGTTCATTGTATTTTCAGGGTCAGATTGGTCCTTGACACTTGCATTGTATAGCAGTATAACAGTCTCATAAAAAATGTAATTAACTTGTGTCAAATTAATTAGCAACGAACATTATGGGATGATTTAGGGTGGTTTTTGTTGTTTGTTTGGGATTTTTTTTGGCAGGGGAGAAGTGGTTCTAATTTACATGCTAATTTCAATAAATACATTTGAAAAACTTAGCTCCTTTCTGAGGCTTTTATTAAAGAATAATGCTTATCTTATGCACATTCCTTCAAATCATCACCAGAATAAATTTTTCTTGCATTCAGACATGTAGTAGAACCCTCCTGCCATGAACAGGGACATTTTCTACTAAATCAGGTTGCTGAGAGCCCCATCCAACCTGACCTTGAATAGTTTTAAGGGCCTCAGAGTCAGCTATAAACCTCAGCAACTTTTGTTACCTGAGCTATCACTGCAGTCCTGAATCAAGTTCATACTCTAGGTCAAATTCTGGGGCTGCCTGTTGCATTTTGGATGAGCAGCACAAAATGAATGAGTTCTCTCCAACCCTTGGCAATGACGGCTCCTGGAACATTTGCTGACAGTTTCTGGGCATACAGAATGAGTTGTTTCTTTTCAGTCCGAGCAGGTTGGAGCTGAGGTCCTGTTGCAGAAGTTATTGTTTGATCTGCCTCTGTGAAAGAACCAATTTAGGTCTCTTGGGCTCTGAATTCTACCTAAATTTCTTCACAACTTCCCCACAGTTTGATGGGACACTTTTCAAGCTCTAGATGTTCTAGATTATCTGCTAGATGTTATTTTCAAGTCCCTTACTGCTATTCAGCTACTAAATTATCTTTAAAGTAGACTGCATTTACAGTTACAGCTGTCTTGACAGGCTGGGTTTTGATTCTAACCGGAAGATACACTTCCCACATTCCTTATCTTCTTGCTCTCATGTGGCTTGACAGAGAAGAAAACGAACTACCAAACAGGTCCTTCACTGACTAACATATGTAACAGATTTACCTAAATGAAACTACAAATTTCAGGCAATATATCTTTTGGGTCATGAGTTGCCAGGGGATTACCTTGTTCTGGTAATTTACTGAATAAGGACACACCTGACCTGCTGTAGTCAGATCAGCAGATAACCCCTATCAGAGTAGCAAAGGACAGCATGGTTTTTCATGACTGTGTAGAATATAGAGTTGTACAAAGGGGAACAGCATCCATCCTTTGAGGACTCTGCTGTTTGCAAGTGGGGAATTCACAGGAATAAATCAGGGTTCCATGGGAATATTTGTGCTGGGAAACACATTACCAGTAAGCAGTAAGGTTTATAGGTTTAGGGGGAAAAAATTAATCTGAGATTAATTAATCTGTGGTAGCTGAGATATTGGAGTAATAGTAAATGAATGAATTTCCATAGAGAAGGGGTCAAATATGCTTCAGTTAACTTCCTCCACTGTGAATTGATATTTGTTTAATTATTTATTATAGATTATAAGAGTTTATCTAAAGGGATGGCTTAGATAATTAATAAAAAGGACATTATATGAGATTCTCTTTGGTTCTTGTGAAACTGCTGGGAAGAAATATTGAAAGGATTTCGTTTTATCTGGTTTGATTTTTGTTTTGCTTTGGAACTTTTTTTTCCTTTTCTTTTTGTTTTATCTAAAAAAAGTTTTTTGTTTGTTTGTTTGGTTTTTTTTTGTTATGTTTTGTTTTGCCAAAATAGGAAGGCATAATCTTTATTTAGGACAGAGAGAAATCCAATGCACTAACAATGTAAAATTATTGCATTGTAGGTCATGAACTTTGGTTAGCTAATGCTCAAGCAGTATTCAATACACTGTGGTTATCTCCTCCTTAACAATGTAAAGAATAAGAATGGTATGAATAAGCTTGCTATGACCAAGAACTTCACTTCCAAGAAATATCAAAATTAGGTCTAAGGTTCCTTTTCAAATAGAGTTATTCTAATGTAGCTAACACATGTCTTCAAGAACCTAAGTGTAACCTTGAGAGCTTTACTCATCTGAAGTGTCCTTAAACATTTATTGGATGTTCATTCCATTAAAAAGCAAAGTAGAACATTATTTTATGCTTGTTCATATATACAGATTCATGCAACAATAGAGCAATAGAGTTTAGAGCTTGAACATAATCATAAGTAAATGGGGTAAAAGGATGCAGTTTTTAAATACTAAAAATATATTTCATATACTTCCTCTTCAAGCTCAACAGACATAAAATAACCTAGGTTCTGGCTGTCATCTGAAGAAGCAACTTTACATCCATTAAAGATATTTGGGTCAATCTCGACAAGGTTTTATGATGCACGCTTAGGTTGTCTACTTATCAGTCTTTCCTTTTTGCCTTCCCAGAGAAAGAGAATGAGTGGAAAGGTACCTTTTCAGAAATACCCATCTGATTTTTTATTTCTTGTTATTTCCTTCATCCGTTAAGCAGGTGATCAATTCTCTTACTCTCTGGAGGTTGAAGCTGATAGTCTCAGTGAGAAGAAAGAGTTCTGATTAAGTATGAAACCCTCAATGGCTCCTCTACTTTAATGTCTGTGGCCCTGAAGGTGTAAGGAAAAGGTTATTTGAGTGAAAACTGCAGTTCTGGAATTCTTTGAGAAGAATGAGACATTTTTCAGAGAGAGAGAGACTTTAACACAAAGGAAACAGAAAACATCATTCTGATGTTGAAATAAACAGCATTTTTTTTTCTTCCTAAACCAAACTGAAATTCCAGACAGGGAAAATGTGTCCATTTCAGACTGAAAATGCTGATCTTAGATTATGTTGCTGATAGATTTTTTAAACCCTTGTTGCATGATAAACTATCTGAGAAAAAAGAATTGCCTCAATTAAATGCAGTTTTGTGCATTAAGTAGCAAAGTTTTATCCTGTAACAAATGATTGAGTGTGTTTGTGCAGTACAACTGAAAATTAACTCAAAATAAGTTAAAGCCAGGAGAAAGTTCATCTTTGTCCTGAAGACAACTGGAATTCCTTCCTTCCTACAAAACTCATTATAAAATCTTCAGTTAGAATCAATGATTAGAAGAACAGAGGGAAGCAAAGAAGATCATGAAACAAGAGGGAGAAGCAAAGAAGAACATAAAACAGAAGGGGAAGCAAAGGGTCTTCATTACAAGGATAGAACTGATAATAGGTTCACAAGGAACACAAAATTCAGATGAGCACTAAACGTTTCCTAGGAGGGAGACAAATTCATGCAGCTTTGACTTTCCGTGCCAAAAATAACATACAGAAGAAAAAAACTCCTAATAAAAATATTTCACACATAAATCAGCATCATATGTTTCATTCAGTCAGAAGCTGAGTAGATGTTGAAAGAAAAAGCCACAAAGCCTGTCCAATTATGATTGCATGCATGGTGTATTGTTGTTTTAGGATATGTACAAAACATAATCTGTCTAAACTGCATTAAAAAAAGCTGACTTACATGATAATCCTGTATCTTCAGGAACACCCTTCTACTGCATATTAAAAAAAAAATTACATTTGTATAATTTGGCCAATTGTACAGCAGAAACTACTGTGGAAATCTCCTGGATGACCAGGTTTTCTGCAGATTTTCTAAGATGTTAAAGAACACAGTTAAGCAGTAATAATTATCTGTTGATCCATGCACAGCAGGAAGGAAGGTGCATCGGGATTGTTCAAAGATCCACCTGGAGTCCTAATGCAATTACTGGTCAAACAGTTTATTGTGAAGTCTGCTAGGATTTCAGTCAATAAACAGTTCTTAAGCCTGTCCATTTTCTCATCTAGGCAGAAACTAACTGGGGAGTTTTTAGATCACTCAGGGAATTGGTGTCTAAATGCCCTGGCTATAAAAATACCCACATCCCTATATTCAGGCACATCAGAATTGTAACTCTAGGAAAAACAAGTTTTGTCCTTATCAAGTTTTGTCCTTATACAACAAAGAAGAGTTTTCACACGTGTAACACAAAAGTTATATTTTGCAAAATGCTGTTAATTCTTAATTTACTAGATGCTAAACAATATAAATAATAAAATATAAATAATTCTATAGAACATTTAGAATTTTCTTTCAGGAAATAAAAACCACGAGTAACACTTACGATCTGGATGGAGATTCTTGAAATAGAGAAATTGGTCCTTCACTGACTTGCACCTCTACACTTCACAGTAAGAGTTCACTTGCAAGTTTTTGGTTTTTTCCTTTTCATAAGATAATGAGTACAATACTAAATTAGAAAAACTGTCCTTATATTTTAGTCTTCTGTTCATGACAGTTGCCAGTATTGGAAGCATTAAGAAAATTGTAAAACAAGTTACACAGCTGTTCTTGCCCAGTATATATTCTTAGCTTCATGGAAATCTCTACCAGCAATTGCAGAGAAGTTTCCATCCAGATCATTGAAACAGCTGATGTATCCATCATGTTTTAGGTTTTCTTTCTTAGTGTTTGTTTATATGACATTCTGAGGCAAAGAGTTTTATGACTGAGAAGTGGGTGTGGGTATGGGTAGGAAAGCAAGCTAATTCCAAATTTTCTAGAAATTTATGCCTGGAAATTTCATAGTTATGCCATAAAAAAAAAAAAAAAGCAAAAGGAAAGCAAACACAAGTTCAATGACTATTCCAAATGTGCTTTCCTTATGCTGTCACTGATACTAGTTTAATTCACTATCCTTCACTCTCAGCAATCACATTTTCTCACAGTGAAAGTCAAAGCAATATATTCAGTCTTTTTCTCACATTAAGAACTTTCAATATTCATGATCATTCCTGAAATCATGGTCAGTTATTGGTGGGTTTTATTTTTTAAAATTCTATATCATCTATACATACTACATAACAGAACTGGGAAAAGACCACAGTGTCTTTTGCATGAATTTATGCAGTGATTTATTCAGTTCTGTTGGTTTTTTTTTTTTTAGATTTTCATACAGCTAAGAATTTCTCTCTACTTTTCAAAGAAATATCTTTGGTGTATTCTTTATTGACCACTAAAATATAATTTGTAATCATTCTTGTTAAAAAACTCAAAATATTTTCACCATGAACATTATTTTGAATTTCCCACATTAAAATTTATATACTGTGAAATCCTATACAATGTAAAACAACTGAAATCTTATACAATATAAAGCAACTGCATGCAAAAATCATCCACTGAGCTTCCAGCACCTCTAGCAGAAGCATGTATGCTGTAGTGTCTATTCATAGGAGATGGAGACAAACAGGAATTTTGAGATGAATGATTCATTTGTTTCTTTTCTCACAAGAAAAAATGAACTGTGCAGTAGAAACCCTTATCACTCTCCACAGAGCATAATAGCATTCTAGATGACTGTGTCAGATGCAGTCATAGATATTGCAGTCAGAGTTAGATGAACTGAACTTCATCTCTTGTCCAAGGGTTTTCTAAGACATCTACAATGGAAAGACTTCATCAGAGACATACCAAGTCTTTGCTTATCATGCTTTTTAATAGGATATCCATCCACACTGAAAAATACTTAATCTGTTTTATGACATATAAAGTGTTCTGGAATAAATTTAACCTTCATTCACAGACAAACCACATTCTTGGTCCATACTACTGGAATAGTGTTGTTTTTTTTTTTTCCTTGGTTGGGTTTATAACTCATATATATAATTATCAAGGAAAAACATAAAAGAGTGTAAGTCATGAAACAGGACTAGTTACTGAGTAGTCACTGGTAACATTCTAGAGATAAATACTGCTTTCTGTATACTTCTAACTGCAATCCAGAAAATAGTTGGATTATGAAAATTCTTTAAATTGTGATGTTTTGAATTGTACAATGGGCATTTTAAACCTTCTGAGATGAGTCCCTAAATAAATAGAGTGAAAGAATTTTTCTTGTAATGAACAAGACTCTTTTGTGTTAGCATGAAAAATAAATTTGAAATCTAATGTAAGGATTGTACCTGAACCCCCATTCATCCCCTGTGAGAAACTTTAATGTCTATCTGAAGAATTGACAACCTTTACAAAATTCCCATTCAGAAAATAGACTACAGTTTCTGTAAGCAAGGCTTTCTGCAGCAGAAAAGATTTTATGGTTTCATTAAAGGAAGGGAAGCCTGTGAGTGTGACAGCTGACACACTCCACGGGGGATTCATCTTTGTAAACACTTGTTTTCCACTGGGGTTTGTGGAGTGTATAAGGAGAATTAAAAAGAAAGAAAAAATGGTTTCATAAAATCTTAGCAACTTAATTAAAGCTTACTGCATACACATTTTTTGCTGGGAAGAAGTAAATTGGTAGATTTTGTTTTACAGTAATAACTGGATAAGCTTCCTGGGAAAGTAACACAGATGCTCAACACAAATTCATAAAGAAATTTATTCCATGCTTTCTATCTATCTCAGTCTCAGCTAGTACTGTGACTGCTACAAAAACCTTTCATGTGCTCCTTTTCACAACTGACATTTTCACTGGCTCAGTTGGTAATTTTATTAACCAAAATATAGTTAAATGCTACCTACTTTTTCAAACTGTTTCCAAAAGGGTCATTGCATGCTAATCTATCACAGCTTGAAAAAGTAGTAGCACTGCAGCAGCAAGTGACTAATAAAACAGCAGAGATATTATAGTCCTAGTTTACAAAAAGGCTTTGTCAGATATATCAGGTTTATGATACTGAGGGATCTGTATAATTTTCAATATTGAACTAGAATATTTATGAAAAAATAGTAAGTACTAATGATATAGTTTTTGCAAATTATGAAGGTGATGATACCAAGGTCTTCTAGTATCCAAAGCACTGTTCCAGTCACAGCTTTATCTGGTATTAAAGACTTTTCAAGAATTTAGCTATATAAACGGAAATAAAAACATCCCTACAACAAATCCTAAAAAAAAAAACAAAGTTGAAATTACTAGTGTGTAAAAGCCAGATGTGGTGGGCTGACCTTGGTTGAATGCTTGTTGACCACCAAGCCTCTCTCTCACTCCCTTCCACAGTAAGGTGGAAGAGAAGAAAAAAAGATGGAAAAAAACTTGCGGATCAAGATAATGGCAGTTTAAAAAAGTGAAAGAAAAGGCTGCACATAGAAGCAAAGAAAAACAGAAGATTGTATACTCTAATTCTCATTAGCAGGTGATGTTTGGCCACTTCCTGGAAGCAGGACTTCAGAACACACAGCAGTGGCTCTGGAAGACAAACCCCATAATGATGGCTCCCCACTCCTTTTTCTTAGCTTTTGCTGCTGACCAGTGTCCCTTTGGTTAATATTCCTTTGGAATATCCCTTTGGTTAATTTGGATCAGCTGTCCCAGCTGTGTCCTCTCCCAAGGTTTTGCCCATCTCCAACCTACTGCTGAGGGGGAAATGTTGTAGGACAGCCGTGATGCTGTGCCAGCACTGCTCAGCAGCAGCCAAAGCACTGGTGTGTTTTTCAATGCCTTTCCAGCTATCGGTGCAAAGCACAGCACTGCCAGAGCTGCTGCGGGAAAAGGAACTCCACCCCAGCCAGACCCACTACACCAGGGTAAATCAGACAGTTAAACAAGTGCAGTCTAGCATAGGTGAATATAGACATACTCCAATAAAATAATTTAGAAAACTGTTTTCTAAGCTTCTTAGATGATTAAGACTTTGATATTCCTTCATTACTTTAAATTATATGACTAGAACTCTTATTAGAACAATTACTTTTGAAGAGATACCTACTTGAATATCTACATCTACCCTGAAGTAATTTCAGACCTGGAAATTAAGTACCCACATTTTTAAATCTCCTGAAGGACACCCTGTAAAATAGGTCTTTTCCAACCAAGATTAACTGACTATCAGCACAGAATTCAATTAGAAACACAGATAGAGCATGAGTTGCCAATCGCTTAAATTGTAGTCTCAATCAAAGAAGCCTTCAGAACACGACTCCTGCAGCTCAGAGTGAAGGACTGATTCTTCAGGTTCACAAATTCACGGGCAGGTTAAAGAAGATAGTATTGTGTGTTGATCTTGTCTGGTGGTCAGGTGCCAAAAAAAACATTCTCTTACTTTCTATTGCCCCAGAAGTCACAAAACAAAGTGAAAAAGCTTGTGGCTCAAGGGAAGGACATTGAGTTAATCTGTTTGACAAATTATTGGAGAAAGTTAATGAATTTTTTTTGGTCTTTGTAGAGAGCAAATAATGACAAAATAGGAGTGAAACTATGTATATGGGCACTACTCTTACAGTTCTCAGTGATTTCAATGTTGTTGAAACCTTTTCTCACATATTTCATTGTCCTTACAGCTAAAACTCCTCAGACATTTGCTGACTGATGTCATAGTTTTGCTATTATTATTAGTGTTATCAAAACTAAATAGCTAATGTATCGCCATGCACAATCTCTTTTTCAGAATCAATACATACAATTTAAAATATGCTACATAGGGATTTCTATTCATAACTTAAGATGCTTTTATTTCCAGCCTTGGTCATGGAAGTTAAATAGAGCTATTGTTCTACTGCCACCTGCTATCAGGCTACCTTATTCTTGGCATTATTATGAACTCAAAACTCTTAATTATTCTTATTGTTACTATGACAAGAACCCATTGCAGAAGAATCATCTTGAAATGGCACAATTCCAAAGTAGGCCTGATCAAAAAGCACTTTTTAGAACTTCAACACTTTCTTTATGACTTGAAAGAAAATTACAGCATGATATATATGATTGAATGCCATTAATATTGACTATTCCTCTGCTTATCTCCCAACCTGGCAATGACATACTGTGAGGGAGATGAGTGTAAAGTAGTTAAATACTCCTCATAATATATATCTAACAAATATACTGCTTTCATTAATCATTTTGTATGCATTTTCCACTTCATTTCCACACTTTTCAATTAAATTTGTAGAGAATTATAATGACTTTAAAATAGTAAACTTTATTCTACACCAAGCATTAATTATGCCATCATTAGTTATGTCTAATTTATAGGAAAAAATGAGCTCTGGCAGATTTATGGTGAGTTTTTTATTCATTTTTATGTCCTCAGAGTTTTCATTACAAATTGAGAATTGAGAGAATTATTTAAACATCATGAATTAAATAGCCATAATGTGTGAGTTCAGAGAAAGGCAGTTGCTTGTTTGTAGGCAGCAGGAACAGTGGGAAATTCAATACATGAACTTGAAAGAGAAGGAAGTCTATTCAAAGGAAATCTTTACAATGTGGTCAAAGAAATATGGTTTAAATTTTCAACAGTGCTCAGTTATGATAATTATGGCTTTATTAGACTTTAGCTGTGATGTCTTTTAATTTCTTTTTAAATTTGAAATATAGCATTAATCAAGATAAGAATTTCTTGGAGAAATATCATATGCATTAAAATATGTGATTGTTGACATTCAGGTGAATTTTTTATCTGGTACATTCTAGATACTGGTTCTATTATATGATTACCATTTATGTATGCAAAATGATTCTCCACTCATATCTCCTCATAATTAATCTATTTTAGCCTATTACCAATTTAGATATATATGTAATGTGCCTCTATTTTTTACTCCTTTTTAATAAATTGAAAACTGAATAAGCAATACAAAGGGAAAAATATAAATACATCTTGAACAGAAGAAAAAAAAACCTTTTTCATGTTTTTTCCTATATTCTCTCACTGAATCACATTTTTGCTTAACAACTTTTATCTTCCTTGGTATAAAATCAGTCAGTTCCTTACTTGTGCCAGAAGCAGTTTTTTATATGTCTAAATCTACGTGATTTTTTTTCTGTCCTAAAATGACATTTTCTTAAAATTACTTTTTTTTTTACTTTTGACTTTCACCTTGGAAAAGAACAGACCTTGATTTATAATTATGGTGATGGACTTCAAATTGTAGGAAATATATTGTTTCTTAGTTTACTCAAGCCAGAAAAAAACTTCACTTTTGAATATAACATAAATTAACTAAAAAATTACTATTTACCATACTTTAGCTTTGCATACTACCACAACACAGAACTGATATCTTTATATTTCTTACCCCAGTGACTCTTCAGAGAGCCAGGGAGATGCTACAGGTTGCCCAGAGATGCCTGTCCTTCAATGTTTTCAAGACCTAAAAAATCAGAGCAGCATGGTCTGATCTCTGAGCTGACTTTAATCTAAGCAGAAATCAGACATTCACAAGTCATTTCAAATCTGAACCATTCTATGCGTATGTGATTTGAAGCTTAGATGCCTCATTTTTTTAATCAGTACAACTGATTAAAGAAGGAAAATTCTGAAAATGTCATCAAATATTTTAGGATTTACTGGTGGTGATGGGACAGCACAGGAGGTTGTGGTTTGGTTGTTTCTTTTTGGGTGGGTGTTGCATTGTTCACAGGGGTCTTAGGATGAGGGAAGAGATGAGAAAGTTGACTCCATGTTCCAGAAGGCTTGGTTTATTATTTTATGATATATAATATATTAAAACTATACTAAAAGAATAGAAGAAAGGATTTCATCAGAAGGCTAAGCTAAGAATAGAAAAGGAATGAATAACAAAGGCTTGTGTCTGACTGAGACAGTCTGGACACGTGGACTGTGATTGGCCTTTAATTGGAAACAACCAGATGAGACCAATCACAGATCCACCTGTTGCATTCCACAGCAGCAGATAAGAATTGTTTACAGTTTGTTCTTGAGGCCTCTCAGCTTCTCAGGAGGGAAAAATCCTAAGGAAAGGATTTTTCATAGAACATGTCGGTGACAGGTGGGTTGATGTTTGTTTTTGGTTTTTTTTCCCCCCTTGCCTTTCTAAATAATTTTTCTTCAATAGACTCCTTATGTTGTCCAACCCATTTTCATTATAGCCTTTCTTCTAGGTATTTTGTGGTGCTTATTTTATACTCAAGAGGCAGAATTAATTTCCCATAAATTTGGCCCTCTGAAATGCCTTACAAAGTCTAATCTAATATTTTATGCTACCTCAGTTAACCCAAAGAAAATGGCATCTCTAGAGGATGGCTAATATAATAATAAAATAGATATCTAAAATTGTAAGAATTATTATCATGTATTCTTTACTGGAAGAGTCCAGACGATTAGCAAGGAATTGATGCAACCTTTACACATTCAAAATTAGGATAAAGGAATAACATCTCCTAAGACTGGTTTGGTTAACAATGCGTTGTTCCCATTGTTTCTGCATAATTTTGCTGAGGTATTTTCAAAGATTTGTGTTCTTGTGGTCACTATCCACTGGCTGATCAGGACTTACCAGTGATATGCCCTGTAAGTTTAAGAACTGAGGAGTTTTCCACACTTTAATACATCTCTTTCATATTTGTCCACAAATTAATTGACTTGGGATTTTGATTTAAATGTACATCAGTCATAATACTTATTAGACAGTTTTCATTGGCTGGTACTCTTGCCTGATTTGAAAACTATGTTCACATTTCTCATGTCATCCTTTCCAGCATCTTTAAATCTATCTCTAGAGTCAAAAATGGAAGAATCTGGAATGTAAACAATCCAATAAATAACTAAAAAAATTCTAATTATGTTCAACTTTTCCTGCAATTTCCATGCACAGAATAAACGATGTATGCTTTTTAAAATAATGCTAGGTAGGAGCTGTTGCATTATGCAAACATGAGAAGACAAGGGTTAGTAATTCTTTGGTCAAGATGCACAAATAAGGTATTAATTCATTATGCAAATGAGGTTCACATCTGGAATAGTCCTTTTGGTAAATATGAGTCATCATATACAAACTCATAAACAGGAAATATTTTTGTTAGGATAGCAGTAAGGACTAATTTCCATTGCTGAGTTAGTGAACACCCTTAAATGTGGTGATTCATTATTGTAGAAGTATAAAGATTTGCTCCTGACTTGGAGAAATGAGACTAAATGAGACTACAAAATCCTCAGGGATACATAATTCTCTGGTATTTGCTTTGTTTGCATGAAGTTTCTAGCATCTCTCATATGACTTTCAGGAAACCTTTTTTCCTGCACATAACTCAAATCTAAAAGAATTTTGACTTGATGCCTAGAAAGCAATTTAGCAAGCAATTGAGTTTTTGAAGGGAGTACAAAAGTTATCCCATAGCTTTTGTTCACAAAACCAGAAAGTAGCCAGGTGGAAGACTGTCAGATTTAGGTTTGAAAGAGCACTCTTTGAGGCTTTGCAAGGGAAAAGAACAACCTCGTAGTGAACTGATGGAGAAATGAGTTAAAGACCTTGCTCTCTTTTCCCTCTCTGCAATTTTTTGGAGCTTAAGATTCATTATTGTGTTTTGATTAGATCTCACGGAAAGAAATTTCTCTAAGCTGTTAAAGATTCAAGAGAGAAAATCACCAGAAAGAAGAGAAATACATCTAATGCCTAAACAGAGGGATTTCAAATGGAAGGGAATACCACAATTATGTAAAAGATAATTCTGTATAGAGGAAAAAAGATATTTTAAAGATAATTGGATTTCTTTTCTTACTGTGTGACAAAGCAGTCTGGTATAATTTTAAGTCCTTAAATGTCAGGTGTGCTACAATTGCTAGAAGCAATTCTGAGAGATTGGAGAGTTGGTCCCATTATATAAAGTGTAATAGAACAGATACTTTTTAATTTTGAGGGTTTAGTTCTAATCACCAAGCTTTTGATTCACTGAATAATATCTCAAGACAAAATTTAAATGTATTACCAGATTTCAATGGCCCAGTTTATATTTTTTTGGCAAGAAATAATTTGGGTATAGTAAGAATTAAAATAATCTACATATTTAATAATATCAATTATGGGATTTTTTGCTAACTGTAAAGACAGATAAATTCCTAAATAAATATAACTTCAAAAAAACCTATTTGCTAACATTGCTAATATTAGTACAGATTTTAGATAGGTCTTAGTAGGCTCCTTTTTACTGAACAACCTCACTTTTGTGGCACATATTGGCAAATCTAAATGATACAAAACCAGCTAATAACCCTTCTGCATCAATATACAGAATGAGACTATAAATCTGCTCTACTATAATGAGACCTCATCTGAAATACTGCATCCAGGTCTGGGGCCTCTGAAAAAAGGAAGACATGGACCTGTTGGACTGAGTAGGGCCATGAAGATGTCCAGAGGATTGGAATACCTCTCCTGGGAAGGCAGGCTAAGAGAAGTGTATCTGTTTATCCTTGAGAAAGCTTAAAGATGACCATCTAGCATCTTTTCAGTACCTGAGCAGGGCTAACAAGAAAGCTGGAGACAAGAAATGAGCTCTTCTTCTGTCTCAGTTCAAGCAGAAAACAGCTTGATCAGGGCATAAACATTTCAGGCCAGAAAAGTATTAAAACTACTTCTCAGGTACATAGGACAGCATGTTTTAAATAAAAAAAAGGAGTTTCAGCTCCATGCAAAGCACATTACCCTTATTTTTCTCCTCCCATTTCCATGATTTTATGATGTGGTCTACTGTCCCTTGTCCTGGTTGACTGGGTTACCAGGACTGCTGGTTGTTTTAGGAAAAGCATAGAAATGCACCATTGTAAAGGTACTTGGAAAGAAACTAGCCCATGAGATTTCATAAGATTACCAAATTAGGAAATAATGGCATTTTATTTTTTACTTGCTAGAGTAACTCTTCAGTTGTTAGTAGTCCATCAATTTCCTCTTTGCATAGGTGTCACTGTTGAGCAAGAAACGACACAAATTCACCAGAAGGCTAGTTTGCAGAACAACAACATTAATACAAAAATTCTCTTTTATAGATAGGTTTGACACATTCTACTTGATTGGCTAATTAACAAAAACATCTCTCTCACAAACACTCCTTGATAAAAATAGAGCATTGCTCACCTGTGCATTTTGGCTTATGGAGATCGCCGTGTACAAGACTTGGTGTGTTAGTGAGACCTGAACAATAGAATGGCATCCCAAAGACCTAAAATTTTTCTTGCTGCCCTAAGATATTTCTTGGAATGAATCCTCATGTTAGGAGATTATTTAAGCACTCCAGTGGGTTTTTTTTGTTTCCCAACCCTTCCACCTCCCATTTTTTAAAGCATGTTTTTACTCATCTGTTAAATGGAAAAAAGTAAAATAAAAAAAATTTTAAAAAAGAAAAAAGAAAAGGAAGTGGTAGAAGTGAAGCTAGGAACTTTGCAAGACATTAATTTAATAAAATGCTAACAGTTATTCGCAAATTGCTTCTTAATAAATCAGAAAAATAACATTCAAGGAAATGCCAAGAGGTTTTCAGTTCACCCATTAAAACTGCACCATTTAATTAAGTCAATAAACCGGCAGGTAACATTATCTTCTACAGACTTAAATGTGTTTTTCAGAAGTAAAATAAAAGACTTCCATTTTTTCACTAATGCTATTGCATTAAAGATTACTACTTTTCTTTTAAAGAATTGGTCATGTTGTTTATTGAAAGAAATAAATCCACTTTATTTTCATTACTAGGTATTTAAAGATTCTTGAAATACTAATATCTAAGGAGTCATAAACCAGGTTTAGGAAAATTGTAGCTTGTCTCACCTTTTAGATTTGAATGGTCTCTTCATGTCCTAACTCCTCTTCAGAACATTCCAGTTCATTGGATTTATTCTTCCTCTAGCATGGTTGGCTGGGGGAGTGATGAGGTGGAGGAGTATATTGTACATCTTTCAAGAACTACTAGGAAAGCAAGAGAAGGGAAACAGGTTGTCTTAGAAAACATGCAGATAACCCTAAACAAACCTGGTACTAAGGAGAAAGCAACCCCCAACATCATCTGCATCCTTCCAGACAAGCCCTCAGGATGGTGCTGCCTTCTTAAAAATATGCCTTCTGCCTTCAGCTTATTAAAGAACTAGAGGAAGATTGAGCATAACATCCAAACATAATTGAGAGTTATGTATTGAAATGAGAATAGATCAATTAATGAGACATTTTTGTAATATTTAGACCATGTGGATTGATAAATTTTTAATTAGTCAAATTTTTGGCTCTGTGTATAGGATGTGTTTCCTTTTCCCCAAAACAATAATCTGGGTGTAATATAACTTAAAACATGGAATGGTGCAGTGGAAAATTCAACTGGTGTAAGACTGAATAAAAGGAAGACTACAAAACAGTTGTTTCTTATACCAGAATATGCCCAAAAGAAAATAGCACAAATTAGATAAGTGATAAAGTGTGTTACACAAAATCTTCTAGGATAACATCTCAGATTTCAAATGAATGACATAATAATTGTATTTTTGGTCATTTTGAATTCGTGTTTCTCTTTTGTTTATGTAAGAAATCTCAAAAAAACCAAAAACAAAACCAAAAAATTCCAACCTACCTTATACACAAGGGTGTGTCTATCTCAAAAAAACCACAGGATTTTTTAAAAGTATTATTTTTTATTTCAAAACTTAGCAAAGTTTGGAAAAACACTCTGCCTTTCCACCAGCCCTGGTTAGCCTTGAGTTGAAGTGGGTTACCATTTGGGGGAGGGTGACACCATATCATTTGTCATAAGAAAACTAAACTCAATTATCATATTGATTTTATTTGAGGTAGAAGAATATTCTTCCACTTATGATAAATATTCCTGTCATTCTCATTCTATTTAGAAGCTCAAAATATAATCACCTGAGCTATAAAACAACAAATTTCACTGAACTCCCCATCACCAGATTCCAAGGAATGGGTTTGATGGAAAAAATATAGCTCAAGGTTAATATTTTTAGAACTCTTCCTTCAGCTCTGCAGTTGGAATTACAGTAATAAGTTATTATTTTCCCTTTTTGTCTCAAAACAGATCATATGCACAAAAACAGTTCAAGGCCTTTTAAATGTATTCTCACTGATACATCCTTCAACTTTAATTCATGTGTGTCCAGAGTTCTTAACAAAAACTACAATACATAGCATGAGGGCAAAGTAAAATCCTGTTCACTGTCTAAAGTTAGCCCATAAGAAAGAATAGTATGGGTGTATTTCTGATCTGTTTCTGAACTGCTGGAAGTTTTTTTGAAGAGATGTATAGACTGTAGAACAGCTCTTGACCTGTTGTTCAAAACATAGAGTGAATGCTGATTATTGTTCACAAAAATACATATTTTCCTTCTTCTTCCTTTCAAATACTGACTATTTTCCTTTAAATCCAGTATCTCAGTTGTAAATCCATTGCCTCAAAAGTATGATAAGGATCAAATTCCAGTTTAGTCTTGTAGTTTTCAAATCCAGAATTCTAATTATCCAACTCCCATACAGATTTCTAAATGATCGACACATATTCTGTGAGGGGTCATGCATCACACTTCTGTGGTACCTGGCTCATGGTAAGGCAAAGAACACAAATGATGGGTCATGGAGGCTGCCTGACACTCTGGTTCCTGCTATAGATCTACTAATGCTTACTTAAGTGTTCTGGCTCTTAGAAAAAAAATCTAGAAATAATTATGAATGAAAAATTCTTTTTTCTTTATCCCTGTAAATTAAAGCATTCCATAATTTCAAGATGATACAGAATGAGCACTTTTCTGAAAAACTGTGAGCAAGGCAGAAAGGTAATTTTTACATGATTGTTTGCCTTAAACGTTGATTCACTCTTGCCCATCCAGAACTCTGGAATCTTATTCATTTTATCCCACTCTGACCTAGCAGGTATTTCATGACCAAGACCTTGAGTGTACAACACTGTACCTACACTTGTCATCTTTGTAGAATAAACAAATCAGAATAGTTTTGATTGGAAGGAGCCTTTAAAGGTTGACTAATCCAAACATCCTGCAATGATCAGGGTCATCTTCAAAGCACCATCCAACCTTGCCTTGAATACTTGAAGGGTTCAAAAGAGCCCACTTCTTGAGCTTGTCCAGGTCCCTTTGGACAGCATCCCATCCTTCAGGTGTGCGTCATCTGCAGACCTGCTGGGTCTTCCAGGTTATTAGCATTTAGATAGCCCAAAGGCTTGTTGGATTATTCTGGGTTTTCTCTTATTTCCAGAATTCAGATTAAGTTAGCAAACAGCTTTCAAGAGGATAACTAAACTTACTTTTTCTTGTAATACACTCCAGTTAGTAACCCAAATTACAGCTAGGTGGTCTTTGGTTTTCAGTAGGAGGAGGTAAGACACACTATTAAAACAGTTAAGATCTTCAGGAAAATACATGTTATATGTTATCTTGACAAGGAATTTCTGATGTGATCAAAGAGAAGCAAATTGTAATCAATGATACTGTAACACTGATGATTTACATTGACTGATATGTCAAAACAAGTTCTCAGCAGAATAATGAGATGTATTCATGTCAATCATTTTTTCTTTCTCTCTCTGATTGTAATTCCTCAACTGCACAAGCAAATTGCATTAAAACAACACAAGATAAACCAGTTCCTTATCCAATGTATAATAGAGGTGAATGAATGAATCATCATCTTACTGCTGAAGAAGAAATTATGAAGAGGGTTAAATTTTACTTTAAATGTATGTATCTTACCCAAATCTTGTGCATCTGATTTAAGTCAAAAGTAATATCTGCTCTTGAACTAAATTCTTGAAGCACAATACTAAATATTGCTACAGATGAGATACAACAGTCTATGGATCAAAGTGAAAAGAAACAAGTAATCTCTAAGTCTTCAGCTGGTAGATGTGCTGTGTATGTCTGGTAAAAAGTAACTAGATAAAATATGTGTTTTGAGGGGTGTTTGGAAAAACAGTCAAACTTTGCCAGAGCTTTACCCCAAACATTTTCCATTTTCAAAAGTTGTTTATGAAGAGAAATGTTGTCAGCCTATTTCAAAAGTTCCATACCTTCTCGGTCTTTACTCATGGGCAAGCTCCTCACAGCACTGACTCCTTCTTCTTCACAGCCAACAAAAAACCATCTCTCTTCTCAACCAGCTAACCCACTCTTTTGTAGCACTCTTCTTACTGGACAGAGCTGTGGCCTATTAAGGGCAGGCCTGTTCCTAATCTTTGGTGATTAGTACAGCTGCAACTCCTCAGGTGTGAGATTGCCTTCTGCACTATCTTTATTTTCTTACATTCTATCCCTCCACAGAGAAACAAAAAAACACATAAAATTTGATCATGGTATTATTTTATTTTGCATCTTAGTTTTCTGCGCAAGATCGGAAACGGCAAACGCTACTATGCCTGGCTGAAATCTTGTGTTGGGTCTGGCTGAGATGATTTAATTATGGGGCATTAATTTTCCCCATAGCATCCCTGATAGCACTGTGCTTTGAACTGGTGGTTAGAAAAGTGTAGGTAACATACCAGTGTTTTGCCTACTGCTAAGCAGTGTTGGCACAGCATGAAGCCATCTCTCCAACATTCCCCCCTCACCAGTACCCTGGGAGTGAGCAAGATTTGGGACGAGACATAGGTAGGACTGCTGACCCAAACTGACCAAAGAGACAACCCATATCACGTAACCTCTCAGAAAAAAAACGTATGAGTGGTGAGTGTTGCTGTGTGGAATGGGCAGCATTAGTCATTGTGTTGTTTATCTTCCAGAAAAACTACTACGTGTACTGAAGTGCTGTTTCCTGGGAAGCAGACGGACATCACCTGCTTATGGGAAGCAGTGAATAAATCTAGAGAATAAATGTTTTGCTTTCCTTTGCTTCTGCACTTGGTGTTTGTTTTTGCTTTATTGAAGTGCCTTTATCTTAACTCACAAGTTTTTTTCCATCTTATTTTATTCCCTGCATGCTGCTGAGAAGGGTAGTGATACACCAGACAAGGTCAACCCATTAAAAATCTCTTGTTAGTATTACAGTAAACCCCAATGTGTCACATTTCTATACTGGAAGAAATAAGAAACACAGAATTGTAATTTTATTTTATTTTCCTTCAAAGTATGAGTATTTCAATCTCAGTAGTGACTCCAGCTGTGCACAGAAAGCACCATAAAATCTTTAGGCCTAGATTTTCAAACATAGTTGAAAAGGTCAAGAACATTTTATGCACAAAACAAATGTCAAGAAACATGAATTTCAAAATGGTCATGGCATTCTATCTGTCTAAATCTGATTCTAGATCAATGAAAAATTTCCTGGATGGCCATTTCAGAAGACCTGCAATTAACTGCTCAATGTCCAGACTGAACTCAAGCAGTGAGTGGTATCTCACAAGGCTCCATACTGAGACCAAGGCTATTAAATATTTTCATCAGTGACATAGGCACTGGGGCCAAGCACATGCTCAGAAAGTCTGTAGACAGGAACAGAGTGGTATAGTGGGTATGTTTGAGGGAAGAGATGCCATGCAGAGGGACCTTGACAGGCTAGAGAAGTAGGTTCATGTAAATGTCATGAAGTTCAACAAGACCAAGTAGAAGGAACGTCCTATGAGGAGTAGCTACAGACTTTGAGTTTGTCCAGCTTGGATAGAAGGAGGCTGATGAATGACCTCATTTCTCTCTGCAGCTTCCTGAGAAGGAGATGCCATGAGGGAGGTGCTCTCCCTCTACTCTCCTCTTGAGACACACCACCAGAAGTACTGCATCCAGCTCTGGGGGACCCGTACAGGAAAAAACATGGATCTGTTAAAGGAGATCCAGAGGAGAACCATGAAAATGACCAGAGGGCTGCAACATCTTTCTTACAGAGAAAGACTGAGAGAGTTGTAGTAGTTCATCTTGGAGAAGAGAAGGACCTCAAAGACTTTCTTTCAGAATTTCAATACTTAAAGGGAGTGTCTAAGAAATGCAGACACTTTCTGTAAAGGTCTGTAACAAAAAGACAGAATAGTACTTTTTAAATAAAGAGAGTAAGTTTCATTTGAACATAAGGAATTTTTTTTTTTAACAGCAAGAGTGGTATAACAGTAGAATAGGCTGTGGATGACCCATCATTTAAAAGTATTTAAAGTCACACTGTGCAGTGCTTTGAGTAACCTGAGCTGCTGGAAGGTGTTCCTGCCCATGAGAGCACTAAGTGATTTTTAAATCATTCTGATTCTTTAAATTTTTAATTCACTGACACCATGATCTTTACTGGCTGCCAGATGGTCACCAAGTCACTTTCTCACCCCGTTCTCTCAATAGAATGACTGAGGGAGAAAGTTTTTAGGTCAAGATATAGAATGGGAGATCACTCACTAATTAGTGTCATAGGCAAAAGACACTCCAACATGGGGAAGTTAATTTAATTTTTTCCATTGAAATAGATTTGGACAATGAAGATGAAATTAGGAGAACATCTCTAACTACCTCATTCTTTCTGTGCTCAGCTTTACTCCTTCACTCTTTTACCTACCTTCTCCTGAGAGGGGCAGGATAAAAGGAGAATATGGTTTAAGGTTATTCCCTAAACGTTCCTCTCTGGTGCTCCTTCCTTCTTATATTTTTCATGTGCTTCAGTGTAGGTTCTTACCACTGGCAAAAACCCTTGGGAAAAGTACCTGCTCAAACATGGATCCATTCTGGGACACAGCTCATGTCAAAAAAAATTGATTCAGCATAGCCTTTCTTTGGGTCACAGTTCCTTGAGGAAATACTCTCCACAAGCTGCAGGGAAAACCTGCTCCAATGACTGAAATAGCCT
>JANIJU010000001.1:71583294-71710783 GCA_025504685.1 Leucosticte australis | reverse complement strand
GCAGGAGCACCTTCCCTGCTGAACCAAGCATCCACTGCAGGCAGTACCTGGCCCCCAGAGATCAGCCAGCCTACACTACATAGAATTATATGATTTCATATCATTGAGTACTTATAAAAATGCATTTAACCCATATACTGAATTTTCCATGCTTACAAAGATACTGATGCAACAGACATCCTAGGAGAAAAGCTAAATGTGATGCTAGACTGCTGTGTTTAGTTTTCAGAGGTAGCTGTTTCAGAGCAGCTGCATTTCCCCCTAACATTTTCTGAGCAATCAGAGTTCCATACAGGCTGAATTACCTATGTGTGTTCCTGGTATGAGCACCTTGAGGCAAGTTCATTTAGACTGACTCAAGCTCATCATTGATTGTCCTGGGAAAGCCAAATGACACTCAAATGACAATGCTAGAATTGGCAAAAAATGTTATGAAATCCAACAAGGCAATCACACTGATTGCTTGAGTTTGAGAAGCTCACATTTTTTATGATTTTATGTTTTTCCATAAGTAGAATAAAATTTCATGTCTACATGCTTTCCTTGCCCTAAAAAGTGCTCACTTTCAGCTGTGGGTATGGGCAGCAGGGAGTCCACAGAGTGGAATGGAAAATTTTAAGGCATTTAAAATGTCACCTTTACTATTGTTAATTCTATTTCTATGGACATACAAAGATTGTCTAAGATATTTTTGATTTCTTAGATACCTTCAAGGACCAGACAAAATATGTCTGTGTTTACCACAATAAAAAAAAAAAGGTGACATGTCCTCAAGCTGCTAGACTTGTGTCCAGATAGAGTTATGTGAAAATAATCTCAGGATGAAACCTCCAGTACTGCATCTCACTCTGGTGTGGCACATAAACTTGCATGGTTTTAGCCTTTTGGTGGGTCAGATGGTCCCCAAGAGCTGTAAAAAAAGGCTGACTTCCTAGCATTACCTTCAAGAGCAATTTTTAAATGTTAAGCTAATGGTATTTCTTTATACTCAACAGCAGAAAAAAGGCTTTACATGTGCAAGTGTAAGATATAGCCCATTTCAGCCTCCAATGCTCTTGGGAAAAAAATTCTATACCTCCTTCTTATGTCCTTCCCACACCTATTACCAACAAATGTAATCAAATCCAATCTTTTCATTCAGTTTCCTCACTATCATACTGCATCCCACTACTCTTGCTTCAGGATGAGGGAACTGAGAGTAAACTGCAGCTCTGCTTCACACCCAGCCAGAGCTCTGCTAGGCCAAGTGAGGAAGCCTTTTAATTTTATTTGCATGAAATGCTCCCAAAATAAGAGAAAGCAGTATTTATATAAGTTCCCTAGTATTGGTTTTGCTATTCATATTCACTAGGTGAAATTTATCTTTACAGCCTTTTGAAGCTTTAAAAATCCTTAAGATACGTCTGGTTTGAGTTGCAGCTTTTTTTTTTTAATTATCTGAGCTTTTTTGGCTTTGGCTTCTGTACATTATCTAAAGCTTGCACAGCCAGCTGGCCTGAGGAATAGAGCAAAACTCATTAGAACATGCAAAGTGTATGCCTGGCATCACCATTTCAATTCCTGCACGATCAGCTCACAATCTACAAAGAGATTTCAGGAGGCCTTTGTTGCCAGGACACCGCAGGAGATGGGAACTGTGCCACAAGAGGTCAAAGACAATCTAGCTAAGGGTTAGTTTTCTGGGTACAAATGAACAATTTGCTGTTCTTACTAAATATCTACCAAATTAGGTGGTAAAGGCTTAATCATCAAACCTTTGCCTTTGAATTACTGCTTTTAGCAGACTCACTTTTTAGCAGGCTAATTCTCAAACGTGGATGGGGAGAATATAAAGGTCTTTCTGGGTATTATTCAGAAAATGATCAGGAGGATACAGGTAGTCACTTTATTCCTGGCAACTGAATCAAGGCAAAGCAATATAAAGGATAATTTTTGGTTGTCTTGAAATTTTTATGGGGGAAAAAAAATAAAAAAGAAACAAAAATACTTTTCCTACTCACTCCAACCAAGCCCCAACAAAGTTTCACAGAAGTTGAAATAAGCTCTAAGCCTTGGGAATAATTTTTATTAAATGGGACTTTTAAAGTTTTGGAAATACAGGCTGTCTTTAGTCAGCTGCTATTAAGAGATACTGGGACTATCTGGTGCACCACTGCTAACAGCAGTGGTTAGCAAGTAGACATTTTTCTGAGTGCCTATGGTAGCATTTTTCATTAATTTCAATATATTTAATTCGGTTTATAGTACTAGTTTGCATACTCTGGTTTATACTGCTTATTTATGGAACAGGAATATTTTATCAGTTTCTGTCATGGAATTTCCTTAGGATAGTCAGTCTTCTTCCAAGAATTTTCCAGAAATGATAGGGAGGAAACTGGCACTGGCCAGGATTATTTCTCATACTGATTTTAGAAGGAGCCTATTTTGGATGCAAAGGAAAAAGTATAATCTGTTTGTAAACATAATTTTGCCATGTTTGCTTGTATCCAAGACAATGTTTTATATTAGGGTTTGTGCCTTTAAAGTTCTCTATATAACTCACTCTTCAGTCATTTAAAAAAAAAAAAGCATCCCTGAATGTTGCTATTCTCATCCTCATACCCTGACCACCTGTCTGAGACTCTCAGTGTTAGTAGTTATACAGATACACATCCTACAATTCCATTAAGGATGTTCATTTTGGAAGTGTTACAGATATTGGGGAATTTTTTTCCCCCCAGTATACCAAAAGAATAGACATAGGAATTGTTTTATTCTTTATTTAGTAGTGCAATAGCAATATAATTTGGATTTTGAGATGAAAAAAAGCAACACAAAACACAAGAAAAAAGAACTCCAAAACCTGAAAAGAACAGCTTTCTCTAAATAGAAGATGAGAGAATTCCAGTCTGAAATACACCTATCTTCCTCAGTTATCAACCCTGTTTTCAGCACAACTTCTGCAAAACCCCCTCCTGTATCTTTCCTCAGGACTGCCTTTGTCCAAGTATTGACCATATACAAAGCACTATATGAAGATCACAACTTTATAAATAAAATTACTCCCATAAATAGTGTGTCTTAAAATTTCTTTAAATTTGAATTAATATTTTTTTAGAAAATAAAACACAATTGGAAAATTGTGTTTATTTCTTCTATAGCTCATATTTTGGAGATGGCATTTTACACAATTCCACAGCAATCCCATTCATTCTTAGAAAATGAGAGGGGGCTTTGATCTGGAATTAAATTCATGATCATTTTAAGTCTTAAATCTATTTATCTAAATTTAAAATAATAATAATAATAGTAATAATAATAATAAAGAAATCCAATAAAGATAAATTGTTCTTTATCTTTCTCATTTCATTTCATTTTTTTCTAGCCATTTCATTTCTCGTCTTCCTTCCTATTCAAATGGCATGAAGGCAATGGGATAGTTACCTCCCAGTAACTCAGCAGGATCCCCAACAAGAATTTCTCTAGGATGCATTGAAAGCAGGCAACCTGTTTCTTCCTTTCTCCTTCACCTCTCAAAATCAAGAGATTTTTCACTGTTATTACATTCATTTAAAAAAAAATTGTAATTGTTTTAAAAGCTATTCTTAAATATGGTATCCAGATGGTCATATTGGAATGGGAAGATACTAAAAGGACATTGGCATATGTTCCCACTATCTACTTAAACACTGCTTAAAGTTATGCCTATGTCTATACATAAAATAAAGTGATGTAATGTCAGATCGTTATTTATATAACTGCAACACATACCATACCCTGCCCAGGACCATGACCATATGTTGCCCTGAAAACAATGATATATTAGTCCTATGTAAGCAAAAAACAATTAGAAAGGGTGCTGGAACAATTCATAAATTCCTAATTCTATTTCCTTCATCTCTTCCAAATTTTCAGATTACGTAGGTATAAATATCAGAATGCTGAAGATGACTACTTCTGCCTTTCTGGAGGACTAAAAAGATAATAGAGAGTATTCAGTGATGCCATCCAAAGTGTGATGATGTGAGGAAATCAGAACACATGAATGGACAAATATTTTGAGGTCAGAAGGAAAACAAGCATGGAACTTGCCATAGTTCATGGAATTTCTATTAGAAAATGAAATAAGTCTTATTCCTTTTTTTCTTTTTCCCTTATTAATGATTTAACCCCAATATTATTTACTGTGAGACCTTGGTATCCTTCTTTTCTCTTCTGTCTCTCTCTATCAAAATTGTAAGGAAATATTCTTCCTCACTGCAGAGACAATAATTCAAACAACATATCAGACAGTAGTGAAAAAAACTGAGAAACATAGCAAACATAAACTGTATTTACAGACATGCAAATGTATATAAAAATATTAGGTTCAGAAAAGAATAATTGTAGAATTATATTTCAAGGCTGAAGTTTTTGAAGAATAAATTTTGCACCACTGACTTATCTTCACAGGCATTTTTATATACCATTTTCTACAAGTGCACCACAGACTAAAGCTGAAGAAGGTTCCCTTGAGAAACAGGTTCTCTGTCAGGATGAGGATGTGCTTTTCTGACAGATTTTGCAAAGCTTACTAACTTTACTGACAGGGTTAAGGAGAAGTGGTCGTTTCTTGGATAGCCTGAGAATTCAGGAAGCCAAAAAAGGGATAAGAACAAATGTGCACCCTGTAAGAAAAAAGCCTGAGAGAAATAGAAGGAAAGCTCTTTTATAGTAATGATTCCTTAGGCTGCTAAGCAGAAAATGGGTTTTTTGAGACCTCAGTCTAAGAGATGCACAAAGAATTTCACAGTGTGCATGCAGGATTATACACAACAGTTGTTTAAGTCCATCTACATTTTTATATTCTTCCTCTGAGGTGATCTGACACCCCCTCTCACACATCAATAAATCCCTACAGGTTGCATAGCAAGTACCAAACAGAAAAAAAGTAAAGAAGTAGTCTTGGTACTACTATCACTCACAGCTGTTGTAGGAAGGCAACTGGGAGCCAAAGAAAAAAATGAGAGGGATGTGACTACTCTTCTAAGTAATACTGTGGCAGACACGGCTGATATTTAATTTATTACTTTTTACACCTTTTCCTCCCCTCATGTTAATATCTAAAAAGTACCATTGTATTATCTCTGTTTTCTGTGCAAATAGTTATTACAGTGTTAGATGGATAAAGTAACCTTTTCTCTATTAAAATACTCAATATATTAAAATTAATTGCTGTTCAAAACTACCTCTTTGGCTTCAAAAATTATGTTGAGTCCTACTGATATACAATAACTCAGTAAATCAAAATTCACTTTGCATTCACTTAACTGTTCAAAATAAGTTTCTCCTGCAGCTGCTTTAAATATTTAAGGGGAGAGGGAATAATAGTATGCCTTTGCATGTATTTTTCTGAGGCTAATAAATATTGTGGAATGACATTTATTTTGCATTTTAAAAAAAGATACCTGTGAAGGTTTATACCGTCCTTATGTTTTAAGGATTGACTGACTATATGAAATACTTAGACAAGGTTGTCTTTTTGCAGGTAAAATCAAATTTTTAAAAAAAGGAAAATTTTGGTGTCTCTGCCTTGAATATAGACAATTACCCAGAAAATACTTAATATGTAATATTTGAATGAAACTGTCAGAATAGAACAATAAATAAAATGAAGGCACTATTTTTATTTAGGTACTTAAACATTTTATGATACTAAACCATACAAGAAGTTTATTGGCAGAATGGTCTCTGAGTGCACTCAATAAAGCGTAAAGAGCTGCCCCATAACACTGTTCAGTAGGCATTGGTTTGGGTTTTTTCACAGTGAATCTAATTAAATAAAGCTAATGACCACAAAACATGCAAATGAATATATGACTAAATGCTTATCAATTATACTATAGTACATCATATTCTAAAATTCCCATTGGCTGCTTTTCATAAATGGACTGGGACTATAATAACCTTGTAGCAATCTCCAGTGCTCGGCTTTCAGAGCCTGGCTAAAATCTGTTGTTGGAAAAATCAGGTGGCCACTCAGCAGAATCCTAGGAAAGACTTGTAGCTGCACTGGTGGGAGTCATTGCACCTGCAGTGTGCAAGACTGTATCCACATCTGTTTAAAGTCAGCTAAAAGAAATAAGAAATTTAAGAATACAAATTAGCAGAGTTGTTTTAGACATCTACCTTAGATGTAGGGGATTCATGAGCAAAAGATGTCTATCTCTCCCTATTCCTTTTAAGTAGAGGTACATAGACAACTCAAAGGCCTGGTTTCATAGTCTTCTTGTTCCATAGTCCTCTCATTTCCAATCTTTGAAACAGCATCTTCACAAATTCCATACCTGTTCATTTTAAAGTCCAGGCATTCCCCAGCCATGCCCTTTCTGGTAATCCTGACAATTTGGAAGTCCCATTTAGAAAACTGCCAGATCTTCACAATAGGACGCATCATCAGGAGATGTACTTAATTGTCCAAGCAAGTACATAGAAATTCAGAAATATTCAATTTTATTTTCAGGACTCAGCATTAGTATGAATTTTCTGACTGAAAACAAGGTGACTGTGGTAATTCCAGCAAGCTCTGAGAGCTAGCATTTTGAATTTATGAACACAGACTTATTGGGACTGCAGGCAGGCATGCAGCCAGTTCCTCTAGAGGTTTACAGCTAGGCACCAGTGGTGAGATAATTCCAAACTGGCATGGAAATCTGGATCCAGTTCATGCTTCTGTGATAGCCTGTGGCAGTCAGAAGGCTGCCACCTAATATTATTTTTATAGCTGAATGGTAATTGTCAGAGAAAACGTCAGGTCAGATTCTTCACAAACTCACATGGGATTCTGTAGAAAGGTTGTTAGATGTTAACAGGCTATTTATGGCTAACACCTTGCTCTACCTTTACAGCCACCAGAAGGAAAGTGGCAGATTATATTGTCTAAACACTCCTTCTCAATTACATCTCTGTGCTTAGCCAGGACATAGCTTTTGATAAATTCACTCTTTCACTTTTCAGGCAAAATGCCAACATAAGCACAAATGTTCTCACCTTTTCTTGGAATGAAAGGTGTCTTTGTAGCACCTTCAGTTTTGTTTGTTTGTTTGTTTGGGTTTTTTTTGTGACTAGTGATAAATACTGGACTGCATTTTGAAAATTAATATAAATTCCTAACATGAATATGAATCCCTTACACCATGGGTTTTGGACAGCAAAGTAGGGAAGACTTATGATTACTTATCAAACACTCTTTTTGGAATCTACATTAATCAGAGTTGTTGCAGCACAAATGTCCGACAAGAAAATAAATAATTCTTGAGAGGTATAAGAGAAAACTTCTGATTACCAAGAAACTAAAAGATGCAAAGGAAACACCAGTCAAATTAATTGGTTGCAGTTCCTAGTTTTTGTCTGCACGTGTTTGATCCACAAACAGTCCTGTTTCCTGATATCTGTTGGTAGAATTAAAGGATATTTTGCTTTTTCAGTGACAGTGAAATATATACAATAAGGACTGTCAAGTGTATCAAATGTGAGAAGCTTATATACAGCAGCTTTAAATGGATATGTTTTTATTAATAGCAGTTTTTAATAAGGCAGCTTAAGTTTCAGTCAGGAGTTGAGGTAGTCCAAAAACAAATGCCCCGCACCAAGAAACATTCAAGGTTAGGATGGAATGGGGTCTGAACAATCTGATCTAGCCAAAGATGTCCCTGATCACAGCAGGTGACATTGGAATAGATGGGCTTTAAAGGTCCCTTTCCACCCAAACTATTCTATGAGTCTATGATAAAATAATTAGGAAAAGAGGAACTATCAAGGAATACTTAAAATGACATAAGCTTTCCCCTTCAGTTGTATCTATTTTTTTTCTTTCCTTGTCTTTTTATTCTTCATTTATAAATTTATGATTAATAAGTTTTGTAGACCTCTTCTTTGTGTTCAGCACTGCTCAGTATTGCCAGAACTGCCCACCACATGAGGCTGCCATAGGAAGGGCGATGCTGCAGAAGGAGCAGGACCTGGTTGCTGTTTTCATTTGTGCTGGGTACACATGCTCAATGGACAACTAACATGGACCAGCTCCTCTCTCAGCTCTCCTCTGGCAACAGTGTGCCCACAAGGGAAGAGAATGGAACAACTCCCCTGTGCTGGATCGGCAGCTGAAGTGTCCTGAAGAGAAAATGTTTGCGCTTGGACCTGACACAGCAACCATTTGGCTCACAGTGAGAGTCTGAGCAGAAAGCACAGAATAATGCTGAAGCAGATATGAGATGAGCCAAATCGTTCAGCTTCCCACAGTCTGATTGTTTGAAACAATCCCATTTCAGCATACAAAAACACACACTATGGAGGTTTCAGTTTCCCTATATAAAGCACATTCATTGCTTATGCTGTCAGGTTGTCTATGTCAGCCAAATACCAAATACCAAATTCTGTGAAAACTGAACACTGGATTTTAATTAAATAGGAAGTCAGTATTGTATTATGAAAAAATCCAATCTCTTTGGAAATAATATGAAACTTTCAATCACCATCTCTAAAATATGGCTTTTAGGTCAGAGTTAGGTTTCTTCGGTTGGTTGGGATTTTCTCTTCAGATAGTATTTAATGAAATATAGTTTTTATGGGATTTTTTTCCATGGAAGAATGTATTCCTTTAATATTAATTAAATATTTTATTTTGTTAGTAACTCTTATTAGAAATACTTTGTACAAGTCTAGAACTCTGAGAACTTTTCAACCCAAAATTTTCCACAACTCTGCATCTTCTCTTCACCAAAAAAACGAGACCTCAGAATAAAGGTTTTAAGTTAGGGACCTAAAGTTCACAATTAACTTGCTTGCAATCAGCTCACTTGCAGTCAACTCAAACATTATGTCAAATCTTTGTATGGGTAATAAATACCTAAATGCTTTCAGGTTCTGTGTTGATCCAACAGATTTAACAATGTAGGTGTACACAAGATCTCTGTGTGCCTTTTCTTGGATCAGAAAAATGTCTTGGATTTGAAAAATGTCCTGCATAAGGATTCCATAGACTTTGGAGCTTATTATTATTAAAATAACCTATATTAGCAGAATAACTGCATTTCTAGGATCAGGATTTTTGTCATGTTAGTGGTATTTACAGCTTTACAATATTAGTTTCTACAAGGAAAGCAAACAACTCTCTCCAGATAGAGTTGAAGCTTCACAGCATACTCAACTGTATAATCAGCCAAAAACCTTCGAAAATCTTGGACTTAATTCTGTACTTATTTGCCTTAATTAAATCACCCTAGTTGTGAAAGGTGCTATCAGCATTCTGAGCCTTAAAATCATGCAGTTTTTAACCATGATCATCCAGTCAGGAACATCTAGCCTGGACTTTAAACTACCCAATCAGGGGGAATAGTTATGCTGATATGTAAACAACCAATCTGCAATTACAAATATAATATCTTAATAATTATCAGTTTAAGACCCGAATAGGAGCCATCCCAAAATTTTGTTCTAAAGGCAGGGTTTCAATATAAGTACGGCAAGTATTTCACTTCTGAAAATCAAAAGCTAAGTCAGGAACCTAAAACCTAAAAAAAAAATAACATAACATATAACATAATATAGTAAAGAAATTTGCTGTCTGATCTGCCAAGTGGAACTACATAAAACATAGAGAATATATGACTTAAACATTTTGTGAAATGTATTATCAACAGGGGAAAACTGTAATTATACATGAAAATTGTTTTGTTTATTTAAAATTCTGAATACTCCTTCAAAATAGCCATCTAAACTTAGTACCTCAATTTGATTTTAATGTTCTTTACCTAGGAGAAACTAATACAATAGCTCTGTGAAATTTTTGTCTTTTCCTGTTAACTACAGAGGAATTTTTTTTTGTAGATTTTTTTAAAAATTGTAAGGATAACAAATTACTTTTAAATTGTCAGGATGAATTGAAGGCTTAGGCGTGTGAAAATGTAGTTACATGCAAAGCCAGAAAGGTTTTGGTTTTGACGGAGATGGACAGCTGGATTTTTTCTCACAACCTGTTTATGGATAAGAAACTATGCATTGTTGCTAGTAAGCACAGATTTCTGTACATCCCAAAGTATCAGCTGCATATCTGTGCTAAAATGATTCCTCAGAGTGTGAGCTAATCCTTTTCCACATAAACTGAGGCATTAGTTGTATCCAATGGCCTTTTCTGTTCCAATGTCTCTGGTAAAGCCAAGAAATGTATTTCTGCTGGACCCTGCTATAGGTCTTGCTGAGAGGCTCAAAAAATACCCAGCAATATGCTGAAGATACCTAGTAGCTGTGAAGCTGGAGAGGTTGACACATTGGAATCTGAAGAAATATATAAAGAATTAAATTATATCTGCACCATAACAATTATAGGCATAGAAAATAAATCAGTATCTATTAAGTGTCCTGGAAACAGTGACTGAAAGTCACGACCTCCTCTTTGCTGCCCCTAGGCTTCACTCCTGAATTGAAGAGACAAGTTCTTTTCTCTGCACTCTCTTTTGCCATGAGGTATTTTGAATTTCTTTTTCAATGTTTCATAGCTGCAATAGAAATGTAGAGTGACATAATGACAGAGAAGTTCACAGGCTGATGATTATAGAATAATGTCATGCAAATTTGGACTCTTACAGGTCTCTCACTCTCTAAGTGGATATTTGGTCCATGAAGATATTCTGTAAAAAGAGCAAGAATCATCAGCAGCTTTTTAAAAAGCAAGTGTGCAACTATGGTTAGTCATAATTCTTCTTGGAGTGTGTGCATCCTGGGAGATCAACTCAATGTTGGATTGCTGAAGCTAAAGTATAACTTAAGGGGGAAAAAGGAACACTCAAAACACAGAAATTTTGCACAAACACAGAGCATAGGTCTTGATCTCAGGGGACTTCAAAGTTAAACAAGTGCTGCTTATTTTCACAGAGATTTTCTGGAACCTAAATCTGTATTTAAGTGCCTAAATCCCACCTAATATATTGGAGCTATGCCAGAAGAAACATAAAGAGAAGGAAACCAAAACTTTCAACAATATAAGCAAAGTTTTCTTTTCCATACAGACAATTTTTCTTCTTTTCTAATAGTATACATTAGTATAGATATTCCATTTTATCCTGTTTTAATTTCTAGAATGATTCATAATAGTCAAAAATTGGTTCATGTACCTTTAATTTAACTTTATATACATGTAAATAAAACATTTTTGCACCTGTGGGAAATTATCTTTTTGTATGCTTGTTTGTTGTCATTATGTTTAATTATTTAAGTTTTACATGTGATGCAAGGATCTGTTAAGTTGAATATAAATCATTAATAATACAGTTACAATATTAAATATTGCATCATTTCACTGACACATTTTCAAATTATTAATATATGTCTGTTGTATTTTTACCTTGAAGACAACCTTAAACTGTAGTGGATGATACATGACTGAATAAATAATCTTCTAGCAGACTAAAATCTCTATGAGCTTAAAATATTCTAAAATATTTTAAATACTTCTTGGCAAACAGTGGACTTTAGAACTACTTAAATAGGCTTACATCAATTGAAATTCCTTTTATCATCCCCAGCTTAGTATAAATTTGTATAATGTGGTACCAGAGGACCTGAAAGAAAGAAACGGATCATACTTTTAGTCAAGACTCTTGAGACATGATGTGCTTATAGTCCTGGATGGCAACACTCCAATTATCTTACCCTTTTCATCAATACTATACAGCATGCATTCTGCAATTGTTTCTCTAAATCTGAAAATAGGACAGCAGTAAGGAAATTACTCTAATGAGTGAAGGATCAACAAAGGTATTTATTTTTTAATTTTTTTTTTCTGAATTGATTGAGTAACACTGGTGTGTGTTCAGTCTTCTCATTTCTATGAATGATTACTAATAAAGTAAAAGTGGAATACATGGCTGTTTCTTATTGGTCTTCACAACTCTGCCTTTTTCATCTTCTTAAGTACTTAGGTTTATTAATAAAATGAAAACTCTAAAAAGGTAAGAAATTAAATGTAATTTTTATATAAATAATGCTTAAAATATTATCTACTTTTGTTGTAGAAAGATCACATGATGGGAAAACTACATAGCATATAAAATCAGCCAACCTTGCAGCTCAAGTAATGTCCTACTAGGCTGCACTTTGATAATTATGTGAAGATTGGCCTAAGCACCAGAACACTTCAGAATGTTTAACACAGAAAAAATTATGAAACTTGAAAAGCTGTTGTTAAAAGCTGTTAAATATTAGTTCTAATAATAAACATAAATACATTAACAGGGAAAAAATGCACAGAAATATGCTTTGGATATGCTAAAATATACTTTATGTGATTAAAGCTGAGAATAGGCTAATTTCTTTCCTGAAAATTTTCTTTCAAAAAAATTGTTGATAGACATTATGGTTACAACTTGTCACCATGAAGGTTTTTAAACAAACTGTTATTTCTATGAGATGTTGTGTGTTTCAGCTAACAATAACCCAGTGGTTGGATTGCTTCAGTTAACACTATCTTTTGAGGTTTTGAGTGAAAAATAAGATGATATTGACACTACTAAGGCTGTGTGGCAAAATTGACCTCATTCTAAGGAACAAGAACCAAAGGTTAACAAAAAACACTTTCAGTGATCTTTTAAATTTTCTGTTAAAATTGAGGTATTTCTCCAAAACTTCATGCCAATACTTTAAAAAACTGATTAAGTCTGGGAGCTGGGTGTAAATACATGCTATATAAAAAAGTCTTGTAGAGCCAAATGACAAATAGATGCCTTCATCTGAAAACTATTATGCATCTTCAGAAGCTTGTGAATTGCTTAATTAAAAATTGTTGCCTTTACCGTGAAATAGCTCATCAGAAAAAATGATACAAATCTGTGTTAGAAAATAGTAATTTTGTACGTGTCAAGTATTCACTGAGTTACATTACTACAGCAGTCACATAGTAAATGTCACATTTTTTAAAGATAGGCAACCCCTTGTCCAAGATGTTCAGTTTTTCTCACCCTATGTCCCAGATGCTCTGTTACTTCTATGTGTGAAATCAGATACAGCAACAAAGTAGGACTGAGAAAAGCTGACTTACCAATAAAAAATAATGCATATGCAGATGAGTGGTTTATAAATAAAATACCATTCCAAGACAACACTGAAAGGGGGAATAATTTCTAAGATGGAAATCTCTGTGCAACGACATTCTGAAATCAGACTTGTATTTTCCTCTTTTAGATATACAACACATTTTGTGAATTTCTATTTTTTAACTTCTTTTTTTTCCCTGCTTACACTGACAGTTTGATGTCTTTGCCCTTGTGAGATTTAAAACTTGATGTACTGAAAGAATCTAACTTTTAATGCCATTATTATTTTTACCACAGTGTACAAAGAAAGTGCTGAAGTACTTCTGTATAGGACCTCCTGTTTTCTGAAAAATTCACTTTAGAAGCTAAGCTAGCATCCCGTATGCCTTTAAATCTTACTAGTATGTTCCCATCTGGTCTTCTAGGGAAAAATTAACCCCTTTAATGTTATGATTTTCAGACCTCAGTATCAATCTTCCCATGTTCTCCACCTTCTGAATATATTCCTCCTGTTCCTCTACTCATTGGGAGAACCACATTTTGTTCACCAAGGAAATTCAGCTTGGCATTTCTCATGCATACATCTACACAGATACATATGTGTACATAAATACACATACTCCCACATATTAACACAGCAAGAAGCACTTGCAATATTTGTATGTATAGTGAGGATTGAAAAATTTGGTCTCTTTTCATTTAAAGAATAGTTAGAGTGCATTTTAATTTTAACTTTAAAAATCCACCATTTTTCAGGATATGGAGTGATATCAAAGACTGAATAATAAAAAAGCCATTTCTTATACCTTACTTTGATTTGATAGATATCGGATTTTAAATTTACCTTGTAGTGAAGATTTCTCCTTTTTCAAATTTTTTATTTTTATAACTTCTTGTGATAACATCTGTCTAGTTACAAAATTATGGACCTGTCTGTACCCATGTCCAATTATGTCTAAATCAGAAAATGGATTTCATCTTATTTGGAAAACTTGCACACTAGTTGGACTAGGTTTCTTTTTTTTAGGGTTTTAATGCACTGTGGATCTGATTAACTAATTAGGTAATAAAGGATGTTTTAAGATGAGAAAAAAGGCTTTATGGAAAAAGAAAGAGCAGGAATAAAAATGGGAAATATAAGTAACTCTGACTGGAAAATAACTGAAGGTAACTCCAATTGCATTCATAATGCAGGCCATACGGGAAAATTAAATGAAATTTGGCTTGCTATTACAGTGACATTTCATATTGTACATTAGTACACTGTGTAAATTATTGATTATTAAACTATTGCCCAGTTGAAATCACACTGAATCACATTAAAGCCACATATTTTCTTTATATTTCATCTGAAATTAGTGACCTAATCAAAAACAAATTTGTACAAACACTCCAATGCCTCAAATGATTTTCTAATTTGAAAGGAATGACATTCAGATTAAAGCAGTGAAAAAAAACCAAAAAAACCAAACCACTTGTGCATTCTGCATTCCATTTTGTTTTAAACCAGTTGATCATCTTATCTAGATTATTTTTTAGCTTTCTTATTCAGATAATAATAATATTGTCATTTTTCTTTTCCTTTTTTAAGAACTGTCAATTATTGTCACGTCATGCAGATTTCTTATAAAGTGAAGTAAATTTTGGAAGCCTCTGACTACCTAATGAATCAACAGAGCAAGGACATAATTGTCAATTGGTTTTACATTAGCAGGTAATGTTGATGTTGTTGATGTACTCCTGTAAATGCGTCCTTCATGTTACTGAAATAGAATTTTTCTTGTATTTATCAAGGCTACAGGAGGACAACAGGGCTTTATGCATACTGTTCAACTAGTTCAGAGTTACAAGGCTTCTGACATAGCAAAGTGAAGAAAAACCAGCTAATTTAAACACATCGTGTTTGATTTGTCTGTTTTGAATTCAACCACTAAACTTCAGGTATTTTATTTACTCTTGTTCTCCTACAGTTAGTAAAAGGAAATTGGCCATTAATCTATCATCAAGGCATATTTATCTCACATGCATCAGGGGGATCCTCAAATAATGGCTTCAGAAATCAAAAACTAAGGAATTTGAAACATATTTGATTATGCCAAGAGGCTGTGCCACTTATAGAAATACTTTATACTTTATAATTTACTTTATATTAAAATAATTTATACTTTAATAATTTCTTTTACATGCATACATGCCTTCTTCCTCTATGCATCCACAAAATCACAGAGAGGTTGGTGGTGGAAGGGTTGCACAATGTATACTTGAACTCACAAATATTACAAATATACCCTAGATCCTCTTGGGAGTGTCAAACAAATACCCTCAAAAAACTTATGTCAAGATCTTATTATCACTCTGGATTTTCTCACTCACCACACGGGACCAGATATGGTCCATGTAACAGAAGATGAAGCCAAGATGTTATTAAAGCTCAGTAATGTGGACCTACCTAATATAAGCAAAGGGAAGAAGGAAAAAAGCCCATAGGCATTAACTTTTCACTTTCACAGAATAAATCAAGTTTATTGCATTTTTTTGTACAATCACTTTGCTTATTTGCTCAATGTTATTTAATTCCTGTGTAGTCAGTGCTGTACAAAAGCAAGTAACTCTCAAGTGTAATAGTACTGCTTTTACATTTATGGTACCATAAAGTGTGAGAGCTACTTAGTGTTGATATATATTCTCAGATACCCCTGCAGACTTTTATATGTTAGAAAGATTGCGTGTCTAGTAAAACCAAGACTTAGTGAATATAAAAATGCCACACTGTCTTATAAACCAAGTTTGCCATTCACAGTGTATTTTACACATACTTCTCATAATGCTACTTATAAAAACCTTCTTTGTGTATTATGGGTTTGTCAGGTTCTAAGGAAGAAAGAAAAAACAGGTAAGTATTCCTTCTGCATTTCAAAATCTTATTGCTAAGTAATAAGAAACTAGCAACAACCCAAATTTCAAGAATTATGTAAAATTTTATCCTTTCTGCTGAAATGACTGAATGAGATACATTACTACAAGTATCTGTCATTATTCTTGCAGGTATTTCAACTGAGCGCAATGCTGAGCATTATAAAAGGTAGGTTTTTTTCCTCATGTAGTTCAAGCTATCGATTAAAAACCTCTTAGAGTAAACTTCACACAGAGCAGACAAAGAAAAAGCACATCATTGTTCCCTGAGCAGGACTAAAACAAAACCTTTGAAGACACACAGTCAGTGGAGGACAAGAGGAAATAGTGGTGGACAATTGGGAGAGCTTACTAACGAATTAGAGATGTTCCATGTGCTTGTATATTTTCTGTCCTTGTATATTTTCTGTCCTTCCCCGTATGCCAGCCTGCATGCAGTCAAGTGCTCAGCTGTTAACATCATAACTGGCTGATGCTACATTAACTTTTTACGTCCAGTGAAAATGAGGATCAGAAAAGCCTTTTCTGGTAAGCGCTTCTGACTGTGCTAGCCAGCTTCCCCATAGCTCTTCTAAATCACTAGTGATCAAATTATCTGCCTTGGGTACTAATTGTTTAGGAGGTACTTTAGACATTCCAATGTAGCCAATAGAAACAAAGAGGTAAATAGAAGGGAAAGAAGAAATTCAGTGAGAAAATCAGCTAACTGAGTTCTACAAATAGAGTGCAGCAGTAGAAAAGTGCACTATGGAGCAGCACTGCTGGGAGACTGTATTTATGTGACTCATATGTACCCTGAAGAATATGAAGCTTTGCCAATTATCAATTCTGATTTAATTTATATTATTCTATATCTATAACAACACAGCAAGAAGACAGAAATTTAAACAAGAGATGAAAGCATTGAAGTGAAAAAAATAAAGCACAAACAACTGAATAGAAGGGAAAAATTCTGCTTTGCAAAGGCAGCTGTTTGAAACCGTGTAGGAAGTTAAAAAAATTTGAAAATTTGTTCATGGTGGGTAGGAAAATGAAAAGTGGATGAGGGCTATTTTTAAAAAATTGTGGCTGCTTATACATAAAAAAATAGGGCAAGACATGAAAATATGTTAAGGGTCAAAAGTGAAGTGTGGGAGATCTAGAATGATGGAGATGTTAGCATGTGGGAAAAGGAAACCTGTATTTGCTGCCAAAAAGGGAGAAGAATTAGGGATGAAAATCAGTCGATTGAGATAAAAGGGAGGGAGAGGAGGAGGAAATTTGGCTATGAAATTTAGACAGACTGGAGAAGTGGGAAGTAAGGTGTAAATAGAGAAGCAGTGTTTGAATTTGCACTTATAATTGCAGGTGTTGAGTGATAACCTCCCATTGAATAGTCTTAGTTGTAAGAGCAAAAGGTAAGCAAGCAAAGGATTGGAATTTTTAGTGAGATTGTGGAAAAGAAAGAGACACGATTCTATTGGTTCAACCACTTGTTTGTTTGTTTGTTTGTTTTGGATATTTTTGTGGGGTTTTTTTAATTGTTGTTGCTGGAAAGAATTTGTCTGTATGACTGTATAGTCACTACCTATGAATATAGCACTTAATATGCTGATTCAGAAATTCTTTTGTTACTTGATGGTATCCATGAGACTAACTCCAAGACAACAACCTTTACAATTGTGACATAAATGCAGATAAATCTGGAAATCATTACTCACAGTAGCTCAAGACTAAAATGGGCTTGGATATTGAAAGAAACTTCACAGTCACAAAAGTTAGCATTTAAAAATAATTGTGATCTAGAATTACACACCAACATTTTTCAAACCAAGAACTACAGAAAAAAATCTGGCCAGAAGTAATACAATGGCATTTCTGAGCTTATATCTTCCTTAAGAAAGTGATGCTAGACACTACTAAGTCATTACTCATGTAAGTATTTAAATACAAGCAGTAAAATTCTAGAAGATATCTTCTATCTGAGTAGCAAATCTGAAAATCTCCTAAATAATGGTCAGAAGCTTGGCTTGCCTGTAACAGGAGGGAAGTTCTCCTATGCATAACTATAAGAGAACTTATAATGCCCTTCATTAGCCTAATTTTGGCCCTGTTGTCTTAATGTTATTACATTTTCCTGTATCCTAAGAATAGCTTGAGTGTTGTTCATATATGATATGAACAAAAGGTCCAAAAGGTGTGAAATAAACTGTGAAATTTTATTAATCAAAATGGATTTGAGGAGGTGGAAGGACTATAAACAATATAATCTAGTCTGCAGATTTATGATGCAAAAGAGAACTGGAGAGTATTCTTGCCCTTCATGCAAGCAGGAAAAAAATTCACTGCCAATATTGGAAATCAAAGGGAGAAAAGGACATAATGCTGGGAGAAGTTTTGTTTTGGTTTTGGCTGTTTTGCCTACTTTGTTTGTTCCGTGGGCCTCATAGTGATTTCACATGTCTTATATAAATTCCTAGAGATGTCCTACTGTAGGGCTGAATTTTCTCCTTTTCCAAGCAGGTGCTTGGAATTTTCTTTGTTCATTTGTTTGCAGGTTTTTTATTTAGTTGTGAGAAAGTTATTAAACTGATGGGCTTTGCATTTTGGCCACATAAGGCTCAATTCAAATGGATTATAGTCAAGAGAGTTTAGTACATTGCACCCGCCATGTGATCATATCACTGGGGTCTAGATTATAATGCACAATAATAAATAGCACCACATTTTGGACAGAGACATGGATTTGAAATAAAAATTCTTCCTGATATCTGGAGTGTTATGTACAACTACTTTAGGATTGACCCTTAAAATACCTTTGTGCTCTTTTCCTAGGTTCCATGTAGTTAAATAGCATTGGCACAGATGAGGATGGAGAAAAGAGACATATACATCACTGAATCTGATTATCTTAATTCTGGGTAAACTTACACTTTGCATTAAAAGATACTGGTCAACAGTGTCAGACTGTCAATAGAGCCCACGTCATAAAGTGTTGTGATTAGACATAAGCAAACCAGTTACCATGATGAATAGACTTGCTTGATTCTGACCTTCCAAATTTTGCTCCAAGAACTGATTTTTTTGTGAAGTATTTATCAGATCATGGCTGGTTCCTGGTATATTTGTTATTACTCTGGGAAAACCTGTCTGGTCCTGAGGATTTCTTCATTGCATACAGATGCAATCAAGAATATCACTGAAGTTGCTCTGCAGTTTATTTTTCTGCATGAGCAGTCACTGTAGGTGCCATACCAGTGGTTATATGAATGACTGAGGAGGCCACCTAAAACAGTGTTTTGTAATGTGGCATATTATGCCAGTAAAAGAGAAGGCTCTTATGGGTGATGAACACTAATCTAATTCTTTCAAAAGAAAGTGAAAGATTAAGCACTTTCTTTGGAGTAAGAGTCCAGAATTTATATAGTAAATAGGATGCAAATGGCCCAGATTGGATAATTTTACCACTTTCCCAGAACACCATATTACCTGTATTAAAGCACCTAAAACAACTTTATCGCTGAAAACCAGCAGCAGTAGTAATGGTAGTAGTTGTACTATTAATAGGAATTTTTTGCATTTCCACCAGCAGTCTATCTCCACCTGCTGAAATGTTTTACTTGACTGAGATCTTGACATTAAATTTTGGAGTGTTTTCTTTAATGCTTTGAGGCAGTTTTTATTCTTGATTCAAGGTGACTCTATTATGGTGTCACACATTTAATGTACAAGGCCATTGACTGGATTAAAATCCTTTTTGTTCTTCATGCTTTTCAAGGAGCCTGAAAATCAAGCAAGAACTATAATGAAAAATCCTAGTATACTGCTTTAGGTCTTTTATATTAATTTTGCTATTTTCATACATTTCTCTTAAAGTCTTTAAAGCATATTTTAATTTAAAAGATAGAAACAAGAAATGTCAAAACAATAAAATAGAGAATTTTTTTATGTAATTATATTTCTTTTCTTTTGAAGGAGAAGAGAGTTTAGAAACAGCTTTTCTACTTTTTCCACAAACCAGCTATGCAGCAAGAAAATCAAGGACAAGGCAGTCTCTTTATACTATATTAATGACACAGTGTTTCAATATCAAGTATGAGAACTCATCTACAAAAAAACTCCTGTATAAAATGCACTATTCATTTACTCAGAATGAAAAAAAAAAATAGTTCAGCAATATAGAAGGCAAAAATAGTTTAGCATAAGTTAAAAACAGACATCATCAATATTGTTTGACAGCACACAAGGGCAAAATTTATACCAAAATGCCATGAAGCCATTATTTAAAAATTTCCTCAGGTGAAGGTAGTGTCTGTGGAAGTGTTTGCTTCTTCTCTTCACATTTAAGCTTGTAAGCAATACTTTGAGATATTTCTGTATACTTTGTTGAAATTGTCTAATAAATCTTGACTTAGCTGCTTCTGAAGCAGGTCATTCAAACAATGTGATTAAGTAAGCACAATGTCCTAAAAGTTATGTTGACTTTGTAAGCCTTGGACTCAATGCCAGATTAGTTTATGCAGCCAGTGCAGTCATGTCATTTTAGCGACTGCAATCCCTTCATTAAAATTAATTTAGCAGTGGGTTTTTTTTTCATGGAAACTAATTATATATGTTTAGCTAGGGGACTTATGAAAGCATTTCTATTTGATTTAAATATGTTTTTAGATGCTGAATATTTTTTAGAGTGTGAATTGATTAGTAATTCCAACAGTTCTGTCTGCTTGCAAAGACCTGTGCAGACTTTTGCCACCAGTATTTGGAAAACCTTTGTTTTGCATCATATGTAGATTTCATGCTGATTCTTAAATGAATATTTAGACAGCAGTGATTTTACATGATACAGAATTCCCATGACAAGAAACTGCAACAACAGCTTTAAAGACATTCTCTTCCTTTTAGTTCTTTGGGTGAAAAGTTAATTCTTTCCTATGTAAACAAAGCTGAAGCTCTGAGTGTAGTCCAATTCTTTATCTAGTAAAACTTAATTTAATGCATCCAAAATACTTTTAACCAGGATTTCAAAATAGCTTTTAACTAAATTCTAATACTAAACCAAATATTTTTTGTATTTCTGTAATGCCAAGGTACCTAGTCAGAATCAGCTCTCCATTGCCATCAATTCTAAGATTAAATACCTCCATCACTGATAAAGTGCAGCAACTGCCACAGCCCTCACCAGAGTGAGACAGGCAAGTCCCTTCCCTGAGGAAAAGAGGTCTTAGAATAAAGGTGGTTTTTCTCAAAATTTTTTACAGCTTTTCTGATTTTTAAGAGTCTGTTTTTAAGCACATGAAGAGATCAGGTGTATATATATACAACTTGCGGTTGTATTTTTCAGAAGAAGAAGAATGGTAACAATTACATTACGACTGTATGACCTGTTGTGAGCACAGCCTTTGAGGACTGAGTAACATTTGGTAAGAAATCTATGCCAAAACTAGAAGTAATAACCCAGTTTTCTAAGGCTCAATCTGGAGTGTTAGTCATAGATATTTCCCTTGCATTATTTTATTGTTCTGTGTGTGTCTGACTGTAACTCATTTTTTAAAACCATGCTACTTATTTGAAGATGCCACTGTGAAAAGTGAAAAGTGTTCCTGTATCATTCCTGCCCAAAAATGTTCCTGTATAATTCCTGCCCATGGGACATATAAAAGGGTGAAATCCTAATCTTGTGGGGGTTACATTAATATTTTTCCATTGAGTTCACAGAGAAGCCTACAAGAAAGATAGAGAGAGACTCTTTACAAGAGCATGTAGTAACAGGAGAAGGAGTGGAATGGCTTTTAAGTGAGGGAGTATGTTTAGATTAGATATTAGGAAAAGTTATTTATTGTGATGATGGCGAGACATTGGAACTCGTTGCCCAGAAAAGTTGTGGATGTTCTGTTTCTCAAAGGGGGATGAAACCAGGTTGGATGAGTCTCTGAGCAATCTAGTCTGGTGAAAAGTATCCTGCTCATGGCAGGGGGTTTGGAATTAGATGATCTTTAAGGTCCTTTCCAACCTAAGTAGTTCTATGATTTTATGATTTTTATGTCAACCATAATAGTTTCTATAATGATTTTTTTAAAATACAGCCTTGTTTGTATATTTTTTTAATATGAATTGAAGGTCAGAACAACCTAAATGTTCTCCATGAATGAAAAAAAGTCACAAAAATCTCCCTTATTTGTTCTTTTTCCATTAGAAAGGAACATAGTTGTATTGAATTTTGATAATAATTTAGGTAGCTATAGAAAATGTAGTTTTGTTTATGATAGGAGAAGAGAGAATACAAGAAAATATGACAAAATTTTCTAAATTACCTCGTAGAGCATAATCTCCTACAATCAGTGTTTTTACATAGGTATCACTCCCTAGTCCAACCCCTTCAAGTCCCAAGGGTTCTTTGATAATTTCTTTTTTCATTTATAAAGATTAAAGGCTTCCATCAGAGAACAAAGACAATATTATGTAAAAGGTGACCATTTAAATAGTCCCAACAGCAAACCATTAACATTAAACACATCCAGTGACTAGTCACAGACTAGACATTATTTTCCCAAATTAGTTCTTGAATAACTGCAAATAGATTTCAAATTCTAAGAACTATTTCGTGCCCTTGAGCATTAACCTTTCTAACTGCAATCCAGTCTCCCACATTTCAAGACATAATTTACATTTGCAGACAATGTGCAAAAAAGAAAAAGCTAAATTAATTTAATAAGGGTTGTTTCAATATCTTTTTCTTCAGCTGAAGTCTCTGGTAACTTAAATGAAGATGATTTCTAGATCTAAATAGTTAGTGCCACAGTAGCTAGGAATAAAGAAAAAGGCACTTTTATTTTCACCCAAACTATATTTTTTATTTTTACTAAAGCAAATTAAACTTCATCTGCCTGCTATTGCATGCTATTTACAGAGAAAATTGCCTGATGATTAATGAACCGAAGTTGGTAGCAGACAATTTTTTTAAGGTCTGAATTGAAGTCAAGAATATGCTTCAAGCAATTTGTTTTCAATTCTTCTTTCAGGAATCAAAAAGCTGAAGTGTTGGGGGAGGTGGTGGTTCTGTATAGAACTGTTTTCATTTTTTGTGGTTTTGTCTAGAAATGCCCCTTTAGAGCTGGACAAAATATCTGCTAAAACTTGTATGATTGGGAAAAATTCTGCTTTCACAGAGAAGACCAGGATATTTTGATTGCAGCCAAGCAGTGCAGCTTCCCCATGGGTCATCAGGAGCAGCCTGCACCTGACAGGAGTCTGGCAGTGCAGGGGCAGCCTGCAGGGACCCCACATCTGGGTGTGGAGGCACCTTCAGGGCATCTCCTGAGTGGTGGGTGTGTTGGCACAGGACCAGAGCAGCACAAAGCTGGAGCAGCCATGTCTTCTGCAGGAGGAGCCTCCCAAGGCTGGGCAAGAGGGTGTGTGTTTGTGTGGGTGGAATATGTGCATGCCAGTACTTTTTGGATTTATTTATTTTTCTCCCAGTATCTTCTTTATGGATGAGCAGCAAACATTCCTTACATATAAAACAAGCACTTACTCCTAACATTGCCAGCTGAGGGAGGTGATTGTTCCACTCTTCACTCACTGGTGCAGCCTCATCTTGAGTCCAGTGGGCAGTTTTGGGTGCTACAACATAAGGAAGACATAAAGCTTTTAGAGACCATCCAAAAGAGGTCTGTGAAGATGTTGAGGGGTCCAGAAGGGAACCCATATGAGGAACAGCTGAGGTCACTTGCCTTGTTCAGCCTGGAGGAGACTGAGAGGATGGCTTAATATGCAGTAGTGGCGAGAGGTCAAGATGGGTGCCTATGAAGAGGGACACTGGCTGTTGATTTTTACTGGGTTTTATATTCTCTATAGGTCATTTGATTTCCTGATGGCACTACTGCTCATCCAATCATCTTTGCATAGTCTGATTTGCTTTCACAGCCTTCAGGCACCATTTTTGTTTTGTACAGAATATCTCATAGCTGAAGTTTAACTTATGCATCTTTACCTACTTTTCACATTTTCATAGATAAAAAGCCTAAAATACAAACCATGTGGCCCAAGTCTCATTTAACTTAGTCACTGGTGTGAAGGTCTGGCCCATTTTCTCCTTTCTGTACAAAACCATGGTTTTAACACCCAATTATATGGGAAAAAAATTAGTCACAAATATCTGGTCAGGAAAAAAAAAAAAGATGTAGCAGGAAACTGAGTAAAACAAAGCAGCAGTCAGGTAAATAAAAAAGCTAACACATGTTCCACATTACCAATTTCAGCCCCGAGGGATTGCAAAACTAGTGCAAAGGCCATGATCAGTTACTGGCCACAGTGACACTGTATGCTGGAGCTAATTTGTATTGCACAGTTTAAACAAAACCAGGACTCAAATGGTGATTTTAGAGATCCTTCATAGATATCACTCGAGTCCTGCAACAATTGAGTTTCATGTAGAAGCATATTCCCCCACATGACACAGAGCTAAAGCCATGTCTGAGTTCTTGCATTTTAGGTGATTGCTACTTTCCCTTCTCGGTATTTTCATCTCTAGGTACCCATCTCAGTTTATCTTTCAGATCAGACTATTTTACCACTGAACATTTTGCAACTAATAAATTATTTCTCTCAGGGAAAAAAGGCAATATAATATTTTTTCCCCTAAAATTTCATCACTCTGTAGAACTCTCCAGTGTATAACAAAAGTTTATAATGGATATTACATACTAAATGTATGCCTGTAACACAGGGATTATTTGGAAGTAATCTTTTATGTAATATAGAACAGCATGATTGCAATACAACAGGGACATATATTGCCACACATTTCAGTTAATAAGCCTTGCTTTAACAGATTTCTCAATTGTTCCCAGATTGCTTTGTTAATAATGGAGGCACTGTACAGTGTGTTGTGGATAAAGTCATCAGATTCTCAACAACTAAAAAGTGATATTTCATGTCAGCCTCTATTGTTATATTTTTGAAAAAGGGGTATATTAATGTGTATTTGGCAATACTGACCATTGTTTTAGAGACAGGAATAATCCATTAGAGTATGTTTGTACTGCAAGCATCATGAGGAGATGACAACTTTGGGTATTTAAACAGTTTAAATTGAACACTGATGCTATCAATCAGAATATGATTTTTATTTAAGGTATTCCTTAGCTTTAAATTATATTGACTTTTCAATATTGTATGCAAATAATTTTTGGGTTTTTTTTAAAAGGAAGCTAAATACTTCATAATTCTGTAGTCTTATGAACCACAGTTTTACACATCACTAAGAAATACCACCTAAATAAAGCATAATAGGATGTTAGACGTTGTAGAAATTATTTGTCTTATCGATAGAAAAATTTGTATGATTCATAACATTTGAACATTTAAATCTGAATCTTGATTCAGTCCCTTTAAATTTATGAAAATAAAAAAATAGCCTTAGAAAGAGGAACAGAATTATCTGAAAATAAAATCCCAATATCACAATGATTAAAAAGCGTTCTAAATGCTCTTGCCAAAATTTATAATGTTGTGGCTTTTTATTTTTCTGCTACAAAGAATAGTCTTTGTCAGTAATAATCTAAATATGCTACTAGTAAGTCTATTATACATTAGAAAAAAATAGTTACCTTTTCCCAAGTCTTTTTTGTTGTCTTTTGAATATGAAATTAGAATTTCTTGGTCAGCTAGCACAAATATATGATTTTAATTTAAAAAAATGAATATCAGTCATGTTTTATTCCTTTATATCTGTTACCATGAGACAAAATTATGGATTCAAACTTGTGTGCACAGCACTTCCTGATCTTCAGTTTTATATATTACCCACAAATATGCTTTATTCCACTTAGAATGTTATGCCACTTTCTTTTTTTTTTTTTTTTTCCTCTGAGGAAATAAAGCTATTTGGACTTCTATAAGCACTAATAAAAACATTTTACTGCTGAAGGATTTTGGCAATCCTATTCGATATTGACAAGCAGTTTTAAAGGAAGAGTGGTAAGGAGTTGGTCTATGTCATCACTCTTCATAAGCCTCTGGAATGCATTCTATTTCTTGTTTACAGTATTTGATGTAGACAGAGAAAAAATGCCTGGAGCAGATATGAATGTTTGCTTTGCTATAGATCTTTAGAGAAGCTCATCTTCAATGAGTAGACATTGGTTTAAACTTTGTCAAAACCAAGGAGCTATGCTGCAATGCCCTGCAAGTTTCAGAGGATGAGAAAAAAAGACATAAACTAAACCTCACTTTGAACTAGCTCTGCATTTGCTCTTTTCATCTATGTTCACTAACAAAATTTTTTTTGCTCTAGTTTTCAGCACATCCAGTGCTGAAACCCTTAGGTGGAGGTTTACATGTGTCCATTTTTGTATTGACAACAAGAATAATTTTTAATTTCCCTATTAGCTTGATGAAATTAGTGATATGCACACACCCTAGACTGTGATTACATATAACCAGTGATATAACTGCAAATACAACTACTAACCATTGAGTGTCTAGAGTTCAGTGACGGTGATGAGAGGGTTGAGTGCTCATGGGTAGGGGTCAGGGGGAAGGCCAACAAGGTAAATATCATGGTAGGTGTCTGTTTTAGACCACTCAACCAAGAAGGAGAATGAAATGTTCTATAAGCAACTGGAAGAATTCTCACAATGGCTAGACTTTGTCCTTGTGCAGGACTTTGACTTACTGAAAGTACAATACAAAGAGGAAAGAGTCAAGGAGTTTTCTGCAGTGAGATGAGGCTGTCTTGGACGTAGAAACCATGTAATTATCAATACTTCTGTATTCTCCAATAAGTAAATTTTAATTTTATTTTTTGCACAAGCATACTCATTTGTATACAAATATATTTACAGAAATCTACTTTTTATATAAGATACTACTTCTGAACTTAGTATAAACACATTAATTAAAAAGAGTGGGGAAAAAAGTGATAAAGTTGTTTCCGTGTTAGATTTGAAGCGGATTTTGTCTATGTGGAAAGGCAAAAATTATTGTCTCTCAAAGGAAAAAAATTCTCTTCCTCCACAACAAAGTAAATTATAAAGAAGCATCTGGCTTTAATATTAAATTAAAAAGCTAAGCAGGTTTGTTTGGATGCACTATTCCTATTTTATAATGATATATTAAAAAAGATGTCTTCACACATGCACATATAAAATGTGTGAGTATGTATATGAATAGTTTATAGGTGAAGTCTTCTGAGTTGATAAATTATACATCTTTGAAAAAGCAAAACACATCCTACATCAACCTGGAGAATTTATTTCCCTCTTCAAACACAACAATAAGAAGTAAAGAATAAATTGAAGAATACAGCTCAGTTTGGAATAAGAAAACAATAATTGATTACACTGTTGCCTGAGGCAGCTTTGTTTATTCCTGATAATAAACCAGTGCAGATAATATTGCAGTGTCAAAGGTCATTTTCACAAAGTAAAATTCCTTCTTCACCTGATATCAATGTCTTCCCCAAAAGCCCTGATCTGAAATTAATTTCCATAGTGCCATCAGCATTTAATAATTCTTTAAGTATATGAGGTAAATTTTGCCTCTGTACAAAGGGTGAGTGCAGAGGTTATACACTACTTCCTTACTGAGTCACACAGAGATTTTAAGCACACTGAAATCATCCTACATGACAGCACATAAGCAAACATGTCTTAAACATGCAGAAGGAAAAAAAAGATTTAAGTAATATTTTAATGAGACTAAAATTATTCTAAGAATAGCAACTCTTAGAAATATTTTAGCAAGAATTTATTACTGAAAACATCCTTGTAAATGTTGATCAATATGGTTCAGGTTGCTCTTTGTCAAATGCAAAAACCTCACTCCTTTATAAACAGTCCCAGGTTTGGTGCAGTTTGCAAATATTAATTTCTGTTTCCCTTCTTTTTTCTGCACCATATTCTGTTGACTTTATAGATAGCATAATGGGAGTACAGTATAATGAATGGCATATCTCTGATATCAGTTATTTTGAAATTTACTACTGTGTGTTGATCAAAAGATAGAAGACTGATGCCTAAAACTGACATCTCATGGCATTTTCTTTGAACACTGATGTATTGTAGTAGCATTTATATGACACATTGCTTTTCAGTTTATCTCCAGATTTTCCTTACATATATTTATGTTTGAGAAACATAAGATAATTAAGGAGGTAAAATTAATTTTGAAAAATAGCTGTCTTTGTAATGAAAGGAAGCTTTAATGCAATCTGTACCATTATTCTTTTTTCATATGGAGCACAAGTGGATATGGATTTATGATTTGTTTTGACTTCCAGATTCCTTTTTCTTTCATTCTTTGTTAGTGGTATTGGTTTGATTGAGATCATCAAGGTTTCTGTAAATTGTAGTTTGGAATCGTGTGGCTTTTGCAAGATTAATCACACTCACAAACTTCAGTTTTACATATTTTTTGTTAAAAGGGAAATAAAGTATTTCTCAAGTTTAGACTCAGTGATTTTGTCCACATTTTATATTATAAAAAAGAACATGATAGTATATTTTCAATGCCTTTATTTCTGAGAGGGGTTATTGTTTTTTGTTTGTTTGTTTGTCGGTTTTGTTTGTTCATTTTTAAATACTTGTTACATTAACATACTGGACAAGCTGTTGGTCCCTGTACAAAATGTCAGCACCAACTCTAAAAAGTCTGAAGCATATGGCCTGTGTGTATCCCTCCTTGCATGTAATACACATATTTTCACAGGACAACACAGAAAAAAATAATTTGAAATGCTAAAATGTAGTTCTTTTCGGTTCTACTAAGACAAATAATTATGCAACAAATTATAAAAAGAAGTGCAGGTGTAACATATTGCCATGGATGTTGGGGAAAGTGAAAAGTTCATTTGGAAACATTTTTGTTTTAACTGCACAATACTAAATTACCACACAAAATACAGAAAGAGTAGAGAATTCATGCCTATGTTAAAACACAATCCATTAAAAATATAATAAGAGTCTATATTTGCCTTTATATGTAGCCAATGAATATTGAATGAATGTACTACATTTGTAAGTTGAATTTAAACTTATTTTTAACTATAGCTAGGAAGCAAGAAACTTTTAAATTCTTTGCAAGAAGTTTTAAAAATAATTGCATTTTTCTTTGACTATTCGAAAGAAATTTACTGCATTGAGTAAAATCTCATATATATGTATGATTTTTACTATTACTCATTTCGATGTGTTTGGTCAAAGTCTGTTTTTTCTTTTTAAAAGAGATGATTGCTACACATTTATACAAAAATACATAAACAGGGTTGTGTTTACTTAGGCAATATTTCCTTGGAATCCTTATTTACACATTTTTCCCAATACGACTAGAACAAAAATGTCTGAATTAACACCAGTGTTTAGACAAATAAATTGTCTATGGAAGAAAAATTCCTGAGGAGTGAAATGTGAAAAAGTTTCACTGATTAAATGGAAAGCCACATTCTCAGTCTGTGTATAACTCGTGCTATAAACTGTGTGATGTTTTTCTTTTGCCTGAAGGGTGATTTTGGTCACCTACTTTAATATAAAAAACAAGGAAGATTAGGTAGAAGTGATCCTCTTGTCCTTAAGCATGCAAATTTTGCATAATCCTGATGTAAAGAAGTTGTCTAAGTACATATATACTCAAAAGACATGTTCAGCTATCTTGGATAGAATCAATACAAGTAAATCTCTCTCCCTTAGTTACTGAGGGAAAGAGATGAAAACTAACCTTTGATGGGGTTCATTTTACATAGCTTCAGATATTTTGTTTTAGAAATCAGACATGCAGTATAAACAGTCATCAATACTCTCTTCACATTTAATGAAAATATATTGCCTCTCTCAGTTAATTCATCCTTTTTGTCTCAGTTATTTCAGATTGAACTAAATATTCCATGCAACTATATGTTTCTTTCTTTTGATTATGGATAGAATGTAGAAGAACTACAATAAATAAAAGACAAAATTAGGCAAGATTGATTATTCCCACACTCACTTGTTTATCTGGATATTTCCATTTTCCTCCATCATCCACAGAAAAGTTGCAAAGCCCCACCACAAATCCATAGTATCAATAAAAATCTAGACATTTCTCTGGGACTATGTGGAAGAAAAGAGCCATCCATAAGATTTATCCTGTATTACAGTATTTTCTTTCTTTTCTTTCATTCTTATCTACCTCTTCCTTTTATTTTCTTCCTTTTTTTTCCATGAGATATGGGATGTAACCTAAGTTGTATTGGTGAAGCCACTGTATCACTATCTCCCCAGACAGTTTTACACATACATGAATCAGTGATCTTAGTCCAGAAGCTTTAGGAGATATTTAGATGCGGAAGGCACTTGGCCTTTGCAAAGACTTGGAGATGATGTGCATTTCTCTGTGAGGTTGTTCCACATAGAAACAGAACAGTGTACAAGAAAAGGAAGTTCAAAACAGCTAGCACTTTGTCATTCAGGCTGAATCTCCAGTGCTGCTTGCTTTTTCACAGACAAACATATATGTTTCATGATCCCATTGCTCAGGGATAATCTATTTAGAAGCTGATGATGTCTTTCTGAGAAAGACTACAGGTATTTTGCAATACACCCTAATTTCATAGGATGAAGTCAAGAATATGTGTTATATGACATAGGTATGGCATGAGGGCATCTAATGCTGTTCAAAAGTGTAAGGTATCCTGAAATCATTCTAGAGGAGCAAAGTCAAGTTTCATAGAATAGTAAATTACACTGGGTTGGTAGGGACCCACTAGAATCACCAGACTCCAGCTTCTGACCCAGCACAGGACAGCCTCAGGAATCACACCACATGAGCCAAGATGAGATTTATCTATTTTTTCTTACCAGAAAGAAATGTAATTTCAAGTCCCCAGGTTTTGTTTTGGAGAGAACTAGTTATTCATCAGTATTTTCATTTGAATATTATGGGAATGACTTGATGTTGTAGATACTTTTGAATCAGTAACATCTAGGCTTAATTTTTCCAAGGGATACAGTCTAATGGAAATAATGCTGGTATCAGTCAATTGAGCCTGGGTTTAATTCAGTATAGATGCCAAGAGACATGGTCAATCAAAGACCTAAAGAAAACCTCATTTCTCATAGTGCTCTAGTGCAATCACAGAGGAGGAGACAAGAGGTAGTGGGGAAAAGAGGGCCTGAAGGACAAAGAGCACTGCTTGAGGGAGCACTTGAATGCCTCCATGATCCCCATCTATTCTCTTAAAGCTGGGACACTATATAGTCAGCAATAGTCAATTTAGGAATGTTGTGAGAAATTCCTCTCATAAAAAGAGTAGTGCCTTTTAAAAAGTGTAGCTTCTACCTTTTATTTTTTTTAATTAGCTTGTACAGTGTTGTGTAGGGGTCCTAACAAATTTTCGGAAAGTGGGAAAGTGTCATTGTAATTTTTCATAGGTTACCAAGTGACCCGTTAAAATAGTAATTGAGTAGATTGATATTAACAAACATAATTAAGAATGATAAAACAAATTAAAAGTTTATTTCCAAATCCTGGATATTTTAATCCATGCAATTTTCCAAATCCCCCTTTTTTTTCCTCATGCGCACATCTGTCATCTTTGTTTAATTAAGGCCTGAGTCCAAACAAAAAAGCAGTTTTTAATGTAAATGAAAAAAAAATAGTGAGGCATGTAAACTCATTAAATAACTTGATACATGTAGAAAATAACCAGTGATCTAGGAATATGCAAAAATTACAAAGAGCAAACAAGTGAACATAAGATTCCTACATTTCCTTGGGAACTAAAACACCCTCAGGGATTTGTATAAACTTTTATAAGTTTAACTGGAGTTTCCTTCACTGCTGATACTTGTTTTCACCCTAATTTGTCTTTTTGCTGAACAAGATTTTGCCTTTCAGCTATAACTTATGGCTGTGCTGTCTTTGCAGGATAAATGGAATGAACAGTTTTTTGAACAGTTTCCAGTCACTGCTTTTGGATCTTAAGGCCAGGAAGATAATGAGGAAAGACTGTCTCAAACAATTAAGGAGGCAGAATGACATATTTGAGAACAACCTTGACTATTACTAGACTATAAACATTCAGAAGAAAATAGGACAGTTTAGACCAGCCTTAATGAGATGCTTGCATATAAACTGTATGTAAAAAGAAGAGGGGAAAAAATGGGTCGTCTAGAGGTCTGTTGTGCTAATGAGGAAAAAATACATTAAAAGATCTATCTAACCTGTTAAATCCATAAACTGTATTACAAGAAAGTGTGTCAGAGCTGCACAAACCTTTATAATCAACATAAGATTGTCTTAAGATCAGAGTTCTTAATGAAAAAAAAATTATGGAATTTCTTTTAATATTCACCTTTTCAGTTTTTACAGGAAAGAGGAAAGATAAATGAAAAAACCCAAACCAAACCAAAAACACCCCCCAAAAATTAAAAAAACCCAAACACATACCCAAAACCCAAACTAACAACCCAGTTCATTCTGTCTTTATTATGCTGAGTTACAAAAAGTGTGCTTCATTTTCTATTATGTGGCAGGTTTCATATTTCCTTGATTGGCCAGAGGAGTCTTTTCTTATTCTTTGGTTTGAAGTTAACATCTTCTAACCCTGAGATAAAATATTCCAGATGAAGCATCTGCAGTATTTTATAGATGTGAGAAAGTATATGTCTAATTCATCATTTTCTAAATGTCATTTATTTTCAGCTTTGTGCTTTGATGGTTTCTGTTCATGTAGCAATAATTTAACATGTTTTACTTTACAATTATTTATAGTTCAAGAATCCTTGATTTGGACTCTTTTCACTTATCTCTACAAGTACAAGGTTGTTTAAAATTCCTTAGGGTTCAAATACCTTTTTCTTGTTACTTTAAGTTATCCAGTTCTTTGTGAATTTGATTATTTCTACATGTCAAGATTGTGTCTTAACTCTGTAACTTAGAAAATTGCCTTCATACCTCCCTACTTCCTATACTAAGGTCACAAACTAGAATGTACATCAAGTTAGTCCCAGCCCTCACCCTGAAACCTCCAAGTGGCTGCCTCTTCTCTAATCAAATAATTATTTTCTCTTTATATAGTGCTGTCTATACTTTATATTTCATGTACTATCAGAGCCTTTTCCTCTTTAAATGAGCATCTCTTCTTTGGCATTGTATTATAATAATTTTTTTTAATTCTGATAAATTAATTTACCACTGTTCCTTTTCTCATTTTGCTTCCTTAAACTTATTAAAGCATCAACAGAAGCTGTCATAGGACATTTTGTTTAATATTTAGATATATCTGTAGTGAAACTTCAAATTATAAATGCCTTAAAATTACTTACATTTAACTTATATGAACAGTTCAACTGTGCAAACAAGGCAGTGGACCTAGCTTAAAATGGAAAATTTTCAAAAACATATTTGGAAAGCTTTGCATATACTTCATAAGCTTTTATAAAATCATGCTTTTTTCAATTATGAAGAATTAGGTTGAACTCTGGGAGAGGAGTTCACAATAGCAGTGTGTAACTGCCTTTGCAAAAGAAGAGCTACTTGTGTTAAACAGTGATTTATGAGAACTAACACAATGAAAGCAAACCTTGTTAAGGTTCTGAGACTAAAATGTGTAAAAATAAATACCATGGAGAGAGTTTTATGAAACTCTGTTGTTTGAATGAATTTCACTTATGTTTCAAAACTGCAACAGCTCTTTAAAATTAGGATTTTGACCCTGAAAATTTTCATATTAGATTCTTACACCAGTATTTTTTTTGTAAAGGTATCACTTTTTCCAGCAAAACAGTAAACGAGGCATCCACTGAAATTGTCCAAGCAGCTTAATTTCTTTTTGCTGCTCTGTCCACAGTTTCAACGCTGTTGGAAATAATAGAGCATTTTGTTTTTTCTTTTCCATTCTTAATATGGAGAAAAATGTGTTTTAAATGCTCTAACATGAATGCATTCCCTAAATACGAGAAATTTTCTAAAACTGAAGCAAATATTCTCAGCTCCTACGCTGTAATTGTCAAGATAACTTCAGAATTCAAGTGGATTTTTAACAGTTGAACAACCAAAATGAAAGTAATCTAAGATTTTATGGCACATCACATACCTGAACGACCTAACCCAAGATCTTTAGCTTGCTACTGAGGAATCCAGTAAATTATAAAATTATAGATTATTTAACCTTTCAGGTTACTCAGTCTTATTACTTGTAGAAAAGAAATACAATGTGTAATTGCATCATTTCTACCTTAGTCAGTTTTCTTATTATCTCTGTGCTTGACTGAGCAATCTGTCCATCTTACTTCCTAATTTTTATCTCTAGCATCCAATGTTTTGCACTGGCAACACTTTCTGTCTGATTTCCCTCTCTTGTAGAATCCTGAGGTAAATACTGGAAACTGATTTTTTTTTTTTTTGTGTTATATTTACAGAAATATTTGGCTTACACAGACCACATGAATTAGATGCCAATCTAACCTGACACGAGGAAAGTAATTTTATAATAGTACCAGTTTCTCATGGATATTGAAGGAATAGTATTCCACAATCATTCAAATGTTCAGGGAGCCATTTTATCTACTTCTGCAGGAACCTGATCTGTCACACTTCCAGGAGCCCAATTGTATAAGGCCTGTGGGAAAGACTGTAAGAAGATTAGTTTTGAAATATTATCATTTGTGTTGGGTTTATGCGGCCAGATTTTGACAGTGGGGGGACCACAGGGGGGGCATCTGTAAGAAGCTGCCAGAATCTTCCTCAATGTCTGGCAGAGCCAATTCCTGACAGCTCCAAAGATGGACGTGATGCTGGCCAAGGCTGGGCCAATCAGGAATGGTGGCAACACTACTGTGATAACATATTTAAGAAGGAAAAAAAGGTGGTATGCAGTTGCCACCAGAGAAGAGTGGTGGGAGAGTGTTCTTAGGATTAATTTAATTTCTCATTATTCTACTTTGATTTTGTTATGTAACAAATACAATTAGTAAATCTGAACCAAGTCTGTTGCCCGTTATGGTAATCAGTGAGTGATTACCCCCTGTTTTCACCTCAACTTATGAACCTTTCATTTTATTTTTTCTCCCCCATCCACTTGTGGAGGGGAGTGAAAGAGCAGTTTTGGTGGATGCCTGGCATCCAGCTAGGATCAACACACTACATCATCACAACCTTCAAGACTCACACAGAGATAACAAAAAATTAAAATTGTGTACAGAAATTGTTTGGAATCACATAGTGGAATATTTAGAAGTGCAGGTCTTCTGGTTTGTTGTTTGTTTTTTTTTTTCCAAAATGTTGAATATAAATATAACAATAAATAGTATTGCATTGGCTTTTTGTGGTAAGGTTTTTGGAGTGGGCAGTGACTCCAGAAGTGGCTTCTGTGAGAAGACACCAGGAGCTGCCTCCATGTCTGACAGAACCAATTTAAGCAGTCTCCAAAATAAACCTGCTGTTGTCAAAAGCCGAGGCTATCAGAAGTTCTGGTGGCACTTTTGTGGGACCACATTTTAAAAAGGGTGAAATAAAATTTTGAGTGCTGTATGTGAGAGAGAGGTCTAAGAAAGATGTGACAGAAACATCCCAGCAGACAACAAGGTGAGAAAAGAAGGAAAGCAGGTGTGCTCCAGACATCAGAGCAGATGTTTCCCTCCACCTCTTGGAGAAGACCATGGTGAAGCTCTTAGTCTCCTTGTAGCCCATGGACAACCATGGTGGAGCAGATATCCACCCTACAATCCGTGCTGGAACAGGTGGGTCTGTCCTGAAGTAAACTGCAGCCCACAGAGAGATCACTCTGATGAGAGTTCTCAGCAGGATAAAAAAAAAGAAAAAAAGTTGTTGATTTTTGTCCTATATCATAACCACTACTGAATAATTTGGAGGAGGTGATTTTCATCAGGTCTGGTATAATTTGATTATGTTTATATATTTATTAGTTACTGAAAAAATAAGAAGTCTGTTTTGTTATGTGGCATATTCAAAGTACTTGCCTTGAGCTATAAGTTTTGATTGATGTGAGTTTTGATCACTTGAGGATACCTGACTTTCAATTTCTGCAGCAACAGAGGATGTGTTAAAGACAGGAGTTCCTCTGAATTTAAATATTCAGAGGAGGGTGAGTTGAGTTCAGGGCCCTTCTCATTATGATTTTTTACAGCCCAGATATACCCATTACCAGAAAAATAGTTGATGACACTTATTTCCTCAGTTGTGTGGTGTGAAGAATGATTCTTCATGCTAAAACAACAGTTTATAATCATACAATGTTGATATTAATGAACATAATTTTTTTTAAATTAAAAAAGTGTTAGTTATCTTAAATGTTGTTCAATAATCAAAGATAATTTGATGGGTGCTCTTCACAGACACCTACAGAGACATCTGCGGTAGTCAAATATAACAGGTTTCTCAGTATTCAGCAGCATGTTACATTGTCAAAGTTAATGAGATGTCTGATAGAAAATAAAGACAGGCCTGGTTTGAAAATTTGCATCTATTTGTATCTCAGTTTTCTTTCAAGTTCTTCAGTAAAAACAATGTGCAAGACTGCTCAGTTTTTTTCTTTTGGGTATTTTGTATTGTTTTTCAAAGGCAAGCAAAATTTTTCTAATTAAAACACGTAGCATTTATGATAATTTTTCTATATTCTGAATAATGCAACACAAAACATCTCTTTAGAATGAGAGAGAATAGACCATTTCAGCAGGGAGAGATCTGCCATGATCATGCAACTGCCTGACTACCTCAGGGGTGACCAAAAGGCAAAGCATGGTTTTAAGTGTATTGTTCAAATGTTTCTTAAACACTGGCTGGCTTGGGGCATTGATTGCCTTTCTAGGAAGCCTTTTTTAGCATTTGGTTTAACTCTTTAGCCAAATTGCCTTTATATTTACCTAAAGAATACAAAGAAGCTTGAGCACATACACCCTCAGTTCATTGTAGTGGATAACCCTGAGGACAGAAAATTTCTTGAGGGTAATTTCTTCATCTCAGTTATTTTAGGTAGGTCTTTTCAATTTAAATTGTATTTTTTGTAAAAACAGCTTTGGTTTCTACCAATGTTGTTGCATTTTTTAAAAACTCTGCTTGTTTCAAGATATTATTTTATTACTATCATGAATTCTGAAAACTTGATGTCATGTAATTAAATTCCATTTTATAGCAAATATATATAAGATTGATTTGATTAACTAAGTGAATGTGAACATTGAAGCTAATTGAGGTATGCTCACTTATTGAATTATAATTTACCAAAAGTAAGTTCATATCATGTGAAAGAACACTAAGCAATTTCAAACACTAGAGTTTAAAACATTTAGAAAATACAAAAATACTTGGTCAGAACCATTTGGGAGTCACTATATTTAAATAACAGAGAGTGCATATGGGTTGGGGTTTTTTGTGTGCACATGCACCTCTGTGCATATGTGTATGTAGCTGTATTTATGAAAAGGTGGAAAGCAACTCAAAGAACTCATGGACTGAAGAAAACCTACATGGAAAAAGGTAGATGTAGATACAAAAGAACCATAATTTGCATCAAATGACATAAGGAAATAAAGAGGTGTTGTGGAAGACAGGAAAAAAAATTGATCTTTTCCTGGTTTAGGGCAAATTTGTGAGGAAATTTGCAAAGGGGTCCCTCTAGAAAGCAGATGGAAGTGGCCTCTCCCCCAGCTGGTCTGGGAAAAGATTTCCTTGGAGGAAAGTAGAAAAAACCTGTTTATTTAACAAATAAAGCATTCACAAGCATAAAAATTAAATAATATTAAACAATGGAACCTCTTGTTGTTCTGAAGAGATGGCAGATTCAGAAAGTCTTTTTTGTGGGTTGTAGCTCGGCTCTCTCAGTCTCTTATCAGTCCCTCCAGCACTGGAAAATGCCATGTCCCAGGCCCCAGTGGGCCACAGGTGTGAGCTCCCAGTGTTTTTCTGGGTTTTCAGTTCAGAGCTGGGCTGATCAGTTCCAAGAAAAAGAAAAGTCACAGTCCAGGAAACATCTCTGCCTCAGCTAGCTAAAAAAAACTAACTAAAAAGCAAAGGAGAGCTCTCTCCCACTGTCCATGCTGCAGACAGCACAGTCCATGAGAGAGAATGCTGAAGCTCTTATCTTTATGTTCTTGAATACAGCTGCCTCAGACATTCCACCACTTCTCCTTCTCCCCCCAAAGGTGCAAAATTTATTTCTGGGCTAAACAGATGAATGGAGGTACAATTCAGCATCAAAAGTCATCCCAGGACAGATATGTATCCAATTTATGCAAGAATAATAATATTTTTAATATTTTTCAAAAGACCTATCACCTCATTTTGACTTACAGCCATTACCCATCTCTGAATAATAACTCAGCAACCACATTATAGTAATGTGCAAATAATTTCATAAAGAGAATGGATCAATTCTTATCAATTTAGCATTGACTCGCGTCTTCGAGTTTACAGCTCAACTATATTCTTCTTTTTTAAATATCAGTCCCCTTTCAATCCAGGTTCTTTTCTCTTCCTTACCCTGTGTTAAAGCCTTTGATGCAGACATTCCACAAGACTCCTGTCTTGTGGAATGGAGTGCAACTTTTTCATTTGTAACCATTCCCTGACAGAAAACAAAACTCTTTTTACCCACCATGGAGGAGTAGTAAATTCCTACTTTACAGCAGTATGGAGTCAAATTGTTCCTGATAAAGTACTTCATTCTGTCTGATTTCAGAAGCCTAGAAAAACAGATGCCACCATTTCAGTTCAGTGTATGAACTTCCTATGTGGTTGAAGGGCAGAAACGGGAACTTCTAGAATGACTTTGATTTCGTATTTGCATAAACAACTAAAATAAGTTTGGTGAATCATTCCTGACAAGAACCATATTTTTGCCATTGAATGTAAGTGCCATCTAAATTACAAGCCTGGATATAGATAGCTACACTGCAGTCTGTGAAGGACAGATGAAGTTAAAAGCATCAGTCATTATAATCATGATGCAAAAGATGTGTAGAACACCAAAGAGGAAAAAAATAGAAATAAGTACTGTTGAATATATTTTCAAACTCCAGAATGAAATTTGTATTATTATTACCCTAAATTTTTCTTCTTTTTTTATTTTTTTTGGCTCTTGTATGATAGGTTTTTCTCTTTAAATTATTGGTTTTATTCCTAGAATATTGACTCCTAAGCAGATAATGAAGTGCTGACCTCAGATACAGTAGCAAATAGTAGCTATGAAGACAGTCAGAAAACACTTCCAGTTAACAAAATACAATCCTTGATCATCCATTTCAAATTTTGTACTCAAGTGTACAAAAAGTTCAATTTATTTTAGACAAATTCTTGAGGGAAAAATTATTTTATTTCATTAAAGTCTGTTCTCTACTCTTTCACTACTATCCATCTTTGTGTATAAGCAGAAACTTTTAAAATAAAAACCAATAATAAATAAAGAAATAAATAAAATCATAATCCTTTTAAATAATTTTTTCCAATATCAATTGTCTACATTTTTCTCTCTCACATACACAAAAAATATGACTATATAAACACAAATGAGCACATTTGTGAAATATATGCCAATTTTCAATTGTTTGTTTCAATAGCCAACTAATTTCACATTATTCTTTTTTTTTTTAGAACTTGTTTCTTTTTTAGATTGCTTTACTTTTAAAAAATGTTATTGTTTCTGGGCTTCTTTCCCAGCCTGTATTTAAATAATTCATCCTGAATCTTAGCCATGATTTCTGTGATGTCAGTGGTTTGGGCAACACAAATGAAATTCCGAATGGTATTATCTTGTACTTCATTCTCAATAAACAACAAGCAGTAATTCCTCACTACAGTATGTGATTCAGGCTGCTTAATTTAGTCCTGAGAAAGTTAATGCAGTTGCTACAGTTAGGCACCCCATGGTCTCTGAACTGACACAGGATGCCCAAGCTTGCACTACAGGGATATTTGACAAGCCTTAGGGCATAGCAGAGATTCTTTCCTTTCTGGAAACCAGGAGGGATGCCTTAGTGACTTCTTGAATGATTCTATTTTGGCAAGTGAGGATAACACCACGTGGACACAGTCAATGGCTTGTTACAAGGCTTTTTACTGGACAAACTGCAGATGTCTAAGAGGAGCTCAAGGATTCCAGACATTCCATATAGTAAATGGACAGAACATATTTAATTCTATTTGTAGATGTGCACCGCTAGATACCTAGATATAGGCACCTACATGTTCAAAGTGAATCTCACCCTTCAAGTTCTTTATAAAGCAGTGTTATTAGGGAAAATCTGACTATGTCCTCCAAAAGAGTAGCTCTGTGTTTTTCAAGTGCTACAGAGAAAACGACTTTCTGTTTATATTTGGGTATCACTGTGAGAATTCCTCTGTCTGTGAAATTCCAATAGATGTGAATGAAAGGCTAACATTGGAGAGAGACTACAACCTTCTAAAGCAGCTTAAGTGGATAATTTGCCTGCTAACTTGGAAAATCAATTCACATGTATTCAGAAGTAAGTAGATAATGAATCACCTGAGTTTTTCAAATGAATCCCTGAAAAGTGAAACCCAGTGAGAATTTTTTTTTTTAATATACATATATTTTCCAAGATCAGAGCTCTCAGCTTACTGACTGAAGTGCCATTGAGGCAACCTCTCAACTGTAGTCTTATAGATGTTAAGCCAGAATTTCATAGCTTGTAAGAAAAACAGGGTAAAAAATGATCACAGGTCTCTTAAGATTAATAAGTCTGTGATTACTTGTGTGATTACATAAAATTCAACATAGGAAATTTATCTGTTGGTGTAAATGTACACAACATGGGATGTTCAGATAAAAAGTCAAAAGGAGGGGTCAAGTTGGAAGAGGGGGGAGTGTGGAGAATGACTGTGTGAAAATGGAGGGAGGATAAAAGGGGCCATACATATGTAAACATGCTGTTGGTGAATATGCTTGTATGGCCAAGCACTGTTCCTGACCAACACAGTCTGTCATGTTTAATTATTATTTTCCTACTTGGGGTGTGATATTGTTCTCCATTCTGTGTGTTTGATTTGCTACTTATCCTCATCCTACACCAGCTGGTAAAGTAGGAGGAAGACGTAGTCTGGAAAGACTTGAGGCTGAATCTGGAGCCTGCATAAACAGAGTCTAGGCTTGGAACAAACCAGAGTGTTTGAGTGTTCCAAAAAATTGGGAATGATTTGGGAAATCAAAGGAGAACATGTTTAAGTCCACTGATGAGTCTGCATCCTGCTCAGCTGGAAGGAAGGGACTGGGAGTATTGTGCATACATAATCTATACAAGTGCTGTGTGTATGCTGTGAGTGTGTATAACTGGATCTCTGGCATACATGTTCTGCCTTGCTACTGGATGGACCTGCAAACAGCAACAGCAGAAAAGAAGTGGAAGATAATAAATCCCTTGAGCATTAAGTTTACAGAAGTCAGCTTCCTTTAACAGTGACCACTCCTAAGAATCTTTCATAATTTTGTTAATACTGAGGGTACAGCCCTCCATACTCAGGTACATTTAAAGCTGTTATATTAGTATGGCTTTATTTCACAGTCGCTATTCTGCCAATATTATATGAGCCTTTCACTGTGCACCAAAGTACAGTCTCTTCACATAGGTTCCTTTATGTACTGACATTTTAAATTGATGTTGACCCAGGAAATAATATAACAATTCATCATTAAGGACATCAAGAATTTTGTCTAAAAGAAGCATTGGATCAAGCAAATAGAGAAAATAGTTTTAGTAGAAGGTTAGTTTGGTTGATTAAAATTACTATGGTAACTAAAAGCTTGGATTTTTATGCATTTTTTTTCTAACTCATATCAAGGAACACCTATTGAATTCTTGATAATGATAATTATTTCATTTACTTCAATTTACTATTTTACACTAGAACATGTTATTTCTGAATTAAGTATCTCACTGAAGTATCACACACTGTAGATGACAAAGAGAAAATCTAATAAAGGCAGGATCCTTTAGAGTTTGGAAATTTTTCATACTATTATTATGCAAAACGTACAGCAATATTTGATGTGCAAGAATGCTGTAAGCATGCTGTAAAAGAGACATGATAGGAAACAGAGTATAAAAAGCAGCTGTGTGTCAGCTGTAACTGATTGTGTGAGTGCTGCTAATATGCTCCCATGTAGTGTTACATTAATTGGAACCTTCACTGGTATTGTTTAAAGTAACCTTACCTGACTGTTATGAATCAGACTAAGTAGGTTTAATTTGCTATTTCTTCACTGACACCTGACACCTCCTTAAATGATGTTACAGCTGTAACAGAACTCTGGGAAAGGTAAAGCATGATAATTTAAACCACTTTCTATAGTAATGCCAGAATTTATTATTTTTACTGGTGAGATCTTCTACCTTGTTTTCCCTTAACTTAATAGTTGATGATTAGTTCAAACAATTAAATCTTTTAAAGAGTTTTCTAACTCAAGGCTACTGCTCTGGTTTATTTTTTCCACTTCAGTTTAGAGGTGAGTGCAAGACATTTTAAAAGATATGGGAGAATTCTGAATTGTTCCAGGTTTTACAGACATTATGGGTTGTCTTCACAATATTGTCCTTAAAATAAAATATTTTGGCCTTAACCTCATCTTACTCATATAGCCCAAATTTTCATACTCCAAAATTACTCCTGAAAAATTATTATTGAATATGTCATCTTTTGTCTTAGGGTCTCTTTCAGTTCTTGAAATCATAGAGTCTTATTTACTGAGATGCAAACAGGTTTATTTTTTTCCACATGCTAATAAGTTGTACTATGACTTTTTGTATTGATATATAACTTAATTTTCAGATAATGATTGTTAAATAGTTAAACAAACCTATGATTTGTGTTACCATATTATTGATATTTTATCTGCATAGAAGTAACAATCAGATAGATGAAAAGCTATCATTTACTGGAGAAGAAAAAACACGTCAAAATGCTGCTCCTAAGATTTCTGTAACATTCTTTTTCCAACATGAAGCTCACTTCATATGGTTAAAGTCAGTGAGTCTGTGTTGTCATGATTTACTCACAGACCACAGTACTTATGCAGGATATTTCAAAAAGTTTTCTATTAGACCATTACTGGTGTTAATTTACACTTTTGTTAATTCTCAGAAGATAGGCCAGGGTCTGAATACTGAGGGAACATGAACAATCTGATTTTACTTGGGGTCAGTATTGTGTCACACAGGCAGTGCACAGGCTTTACACAACAACCTTCAATCCTATTAGACCTTTCTAACTGGAGGCAGAATTTGACCTCAGTACCTAAAGCCTAAAGTTCCTCACCTTTAACAAGCAAAAATCAATATATTTTTGGATCTAACAAACCAGTCTGCTGAAATAATATTGTTGGTATTTATAATAAAATAGTGAATTGAATGATGATTTATATGCATTGATTTCCATATAACTAACTCTGAAATAAATATGATGCAGACAGAGTCCTGAGAACCAGCCAGCCTGTAATAACACAAATATATTAAAAGAAAGAACAAATATCAGTAGGAAGACAAATGTTGAGGCAGAAGGAATTAGCTCTTGACAATCAGATGCAGTTCATACTGGATGTAGAGAGTTCACTTATAGAGCTATTATGTCTTACTCTTTTGACTTTTTAAAACTGAGACAATTTCTTTGGTACCTCATCTCCAGACGACACAATATCTTGAATAAAGACACAGCTAAAGACTTTCTTCTTTGACTATTATAGAGTTCCTTGGCAGAACGGAAAAGATAGAAGTCTGACAATATTTAAAAAGTAATTGGTTAAAAGTTTGGATGAAGAGACAGAAGCATATATAGAAGTGCAGAAGTTGCATTTTATTTTATACTTAATGTTTTTAATATAATTAAGTACTTTATAGTAATTGTTACTTCTGATTTAGATAAAACTTATAAAATTGCTTTATGTGCAGAATATCAGTGTCTTAGAACTCTTTTTAATAAGCTGTTTCCATTTAATGTAGAGCTGCTACTTCTTGTCATAACTTTGACGTGTGAAGGTAGGGTCAAAAAAACCAAATTTAGCACGTTCTTGAATTGAATTACCTGTATGTTTTTCACAAAGTTGTTGGATATTTTTGTAAGACTCCTCCTGTTTCATGACATGAAATAAAGAAATAATTGAGAAGTCTCTCAAGTTCTTCTGTTTCCTTTTTTATTTTTCATTTTAGTCAAGCAATATTTTATTACTGTTATAGTTTTTTCTTTGCAGTGCAAACATTTGATCTTTAGAGAGATAAATCTTATTTCCTACCTTTGCAAATATATTAGTAATTACAGATCTCAAAGTAATATTACTGTATTGCTGCCAAGTCCAGATGATATCTGAGAGATTGGAAAGTTTATTTCTTTTGTTGGCCAGAGCATTCTCTCATGCCACAAATTAGTTAAAAAAAAAAAGACAAAATACAAAACCCCCACAGTCCCACAATTACAGCTGGCATCCCTGTGAAATCAAAATTCATCCATAAATTATATTGCCCGAGATAGTGATGCCTATTAAGGTATTGGCTCCCATGTATTTATATGTTAAGACCATGCCTTTTGGGACAGCAGGTTTTTGCTGGTTTTGCAATTCTTATAATAGGTAATTTATGCAATTCATTAGGCAAGGTTTTTATTGCCGGTCAATATGAAAAAAAGGAGGATGAAACGCAGAATTTTTCAGAATCTATAGGATTCAGACATACAGAGCTACGTGACTGAAAAATCCTTAGTGTATAAACACATGATGCAAATCCTTTTAGCCACCCTTTATCCCTAAGTGTGCAGTCAGTTTTATGGTTTTATGTGGCACTTTCCTGCTTGTTCTCTAAACAACCAGGAAGCAGTATATTTCATGTCTATCTCATAGGCCTCAAAACTGATTCTTTTCTCATCAGTAAGAGGATTTGACACAAATGAATCAATTTCAATCTTTGATTTCTTCAGCTTCCTCCAGAACTGCACTGATTTCTGAACATTTTACAAGGTATCATTCATTAGCTATAGCTTTCTTTCTAGTTAAAAATGCCTTTCTGTCAGTCAGCCTCTAGTTCATATAGACTTATTGGTTACCTGCATGCTTCTTCCTTCCATATGTGCTTATTTGCTTTCCTAGGCCAGAATACTCTAGAAAATAACATATGCTAGTAAGTGAGTAATTTTATACATAACTTAGCACACAAATAGTTTTCCATGTGCTTCACTCCTGAATATTCCTGAATATCTTCACAATGTTTGAGGAGTTTTAATTATAGAATATTTCCTTTCTCTTCTTTCTGGTTGGATGGTCTATAACAGACTCCATCATGATAACTCTGGAGATTAGAAGTGGAAATTAGCTTGAATAAACTGTAGTGGGATGAATACTCATAACCACTAATCTCAGTACTACAGAGTGAAATATATCCTGAAAGATACCTTTACACTTCAGACCTTTGGGTGGGATTCAGCTGCTGGTGCAGATTCCTCAGTATGGGCAGATAGGACCATGTAAGTGAGGAATTATAATAGTGTAAGAAAAGATAATCAATATATTCAACAAAGTCTAGAGAATTTTTCATATTGCCTCAATTTGAACAAGTCATGTCAGCGAAAGAGGTCTCTAAACTCATTTGACTGGCTGATTTTCCCAGGAATCTAGTTTCAAATTGATTGCTAAACATTACACAGAGTCAGTAGTAATTCATGTACTGGAAATTGCATCATCTTGAATAAAGCTATGATTTAAATAAATCCCAGTCAGGCTTTTTCTCTGTCCTGAAGGACAGGAAATAGGCCATAGCTTTGTGATTGAACTTGTTCCCTTAAGAGCACCCTATTCATGGTGTCTTTGATTTGATAAAATGAGTGCTACCTCTTTAATTGTTCCCAAGCTCTGTCTAGAAAAGGACTAGCTAGAGCCAAACACCATGGAAAAGTATCTTCCTGTGCCTGAATAGAGTCCTTGTTTGGTTTGCTAGTGTGGAGCCTTTTAGATTAGCATACTGACAGCGGCTTTGAGTTCTTTGATGCAAATCATCTGAACAGAGAAATTCCATTTATTCTTCTGCGGTTTCCATTTATTCTTTTGTGGTTTCAGACATACCAGCATTTAATTCTTCAGACCATCAACAGAAGACAAGCAACAAAATATTTCTGAAGGTTCTGACTCCATTCTATTGTACAGGCAGTAACTACATATGTCATGTTGAATACTAAGTCAATAGAATTGAATTTTGCCATAAATATTTAGAATTAATGACCTTGATTAAAGTAATAAATATTAAACAAAAATACATTGATTAAAAGGAAAATTGATCTTTCTTACAAAGCTCTGATAGGATAGCAGAAGAATTATTTTATTTTCAAATGCAAATAAAATGTACATAGCCAGAGGGGGTATTAAATTTTTAACTGCAGTATTAAATTTTTATTGTGGCAACAATAAAATGATTATTGAGTAAAATCCCTTAAAACCTCCATGATTCATTAGTAGCATATAACATTTCTCTTGGACACTGAAAGAATATATTTGGAAATTACTTACAATTGTTTCTCATTTAAAACACAGAATAAAGAATATAGCAGTACAAAAGGCTTCTTTATGGCATTAATGTATTTAAATTTGTTAATTTAATTGAAATTTTCCTTGAAAGCAAGAACCTCCATATCGATTTTGAGCTACACAAAAGGAAAATACATAATGGTGGTTGACCTTGGCTGACTGTCACTGCTCTCTCACTCCCTTTCCTTCATTGGACAGGGAAGAGAAATTACAGTGAAAAGTTCATGAGCTGGGACAAGGACAGGGAGATCACTCACCAACTGCCAGCACAGACAAAACCAAACTCAGTTTGGGGACATTAATTTAGTTTATTGCCAACAAAATCAGAATAGAATAATGAGAAATAAGAAAAAATCTTAAAGCACTTTCCCCTGACTCTTTCCTTGTTCCTGGGCTCAACTTTAGTACCAATTTCTCTGCTCCACTGTAGACCTCCATGGTGTGCAGGGGAACAACCTGCATAAGTACGATCTTCTCCATGGGTTGCTGGGGAATCTCTGCTCTGGCACCTGGAGCACCTCCTCCACTTCCTTCTTCAATGACCCTGGTATCTGCAAGGTTATTTCTCTCAAATTTTCTCACTCCTCTCTCCTATTTGCTCTTTTAGGACAGTTTTTACCCTTTCTTGAATATGCTATCATAGAGGTGCCGCAAAAATTTCTGATTGTTTCATTTTTCTGGATCCATCTTGGAGCTGGCTGGAACTGGCTCTTTTGGACATGAGAACAGCTTCTGGCCTCTACTTAGAGGTGCCATGTCTGTGGCCTGTAGCTCTCCTGCTAACAAAACCTTGCTGTGTAAACCCACTAACACCTAGAGTTGAATAGCTTGAATGACATCTGGGTTTGCAAAAAAAAAAAAAAATCATCTTATCCTCTCTAACCAAACCATGTTAAGATGCTTGGAGTTCACTTTTTTTTTTTTAAATGAAAAATATGAAATAATCAAATACAGTGCATTCTCAGTTTACTCAAGCCACTTAGTGGCGTTACAGCTGGAGAAGCAAGTTGGGGAAGAAGGAAGACAAGTGCAATGAGATGTATTCCAGCCCTTCAGTTAACAATTTATACATTTTTATGTTATTTATCTGATCATTTGTCTCATCAGCAGGTTTTAAAAGAGTTTACCTGACTGACATGCTAAATTAATTTTTAAGATCCACGATGTTGATCTTTATTTTATGCTTGGACTTCTCAATTGTAATTATTTTTTGTAAAGAAAGAAAATAGGAAAGTACAGGTTACTGTACTGTATATATATATATATTAATAAACTGTATCTATGTCACCATGTAGAATATACATATGGAAATAAGTTATGAAACACATAAGATCCAAATAACTTGTTTCTTTGTCAATGAAATGGCCATGATGTAGCAATATATAAAGTGCACATCTACCATAAAATATATAGGGAGGTTTACCAAACAGTAAATATATTCAATGTGAATAAATGTGTTGTATATGCTGCATAAAACAGGTGATATCTAGGTGATGGAAAGTTTATTGACTATTATTCTGTCAGAGAGAATAGGAGCCTGTAGAATCTAATTGAAAAAAGTTGTGATGGGTGGTGACTGCTCCAGAAACAACTGAATCAGTGGAGAAAGGAAGTATGAGTCCATGTATTTTAGATATAATATAGTCACAGTCTTGTCAGAATAAATGGTTATCACCATTGTCATACAGTAAAACACAGTCATAAAATAAAAATCTGAAGAAAAACCCTTAATCCTGAAGTATTTGCTTTCTCACAGTACATTCATAAATATTAATGTCTTTATTGCTGAAATTGAAAGATGTAGAAGTCAGGAAAATTATGCTAACTCTTGATCATATTTTTATTTTGCTATGCAGAGGTGTCCTAAAAAATCATGTTCATCTTTCTTCTAATAAAAGTCATTAAATTCTATTCAAGGTCACCCAGGATGATAATCCAGTCCCCTTTTTCTCAAAGGTGACTGGTTTTTTTTTCTTCCAGCATGGGAACTATTGTCATCAAGGTCCAATTAATTTATAACAGCATCCCATTAAATTTGCTTACCTTTGTCATGTTTTCTCTCTCTGCAAATGCTATGCCATTTCAAACTTTCCTAACAGTAAATTCTGTGTGTTTTTTCCTTTTCTTTTTTTTCATTAATGTAATACATATATTATTCCATATTCCATACACTTCTACAATTTTCCTTTATTTTAAACACAGCTAAGAACCTGCTGTTTAATATGGACACTTCTATAGTATGGACCCTAAGAAATGTACAAAAACCCATTCTTTATTTGTTTGTTTGTTTGTTTTATTTGGGGGGGTTTGATTGATACAAAATGGTAGTAATTGTCTGTTAAAGTATACTCTGTAATGTGAGCAAATGAAAGGAGCATGTAATAAAAAAAAGACAGGATTATATTAATCACAAAAAATACTCTTAAAGATACTATCATACTGTAGATGTAAAAGCAATATATTTACAGTCTTCAGTCTTCAGTCAAGTTTAACTCTCAAATGCAGATATTTTTAGCATAAATTAAGATATTCTGATTTATAATTCAGTCTATTGAGCTGTTTGTGCATTATATCTCTGTTAGACACTACATTTATATTCATCTGCATCCTGATACACAAAACCAGAGACTGTCTATTTCAGACAAATATAAAATGAAATAAGTTGTATGTTGTTTAATGTTACTAGTTTTGTGCCCTCTGTGTCTTCCACTTCCTTCTTCATTTTACTCCCTTTTCAACAAAACAATATTGAATAAAAAAAATCTTCTGAAGTCATCTTGGTGCCATAAATTAACCTTCTCTGCCATGGATAAACAAAACGAAGCCACCATGCTTGAACAGATACCTTCAAATAAATTGCTTAAATTTCAGTCACCATGATCAATTACAAGCCTTAGAGAAAGGGACATTCCTAGTCTGATTGCCATTACACAGACATGGTGTTTACCAGAAAAAAAGCTTAGAATACAAGCTTGAAAATTTTATCAAAATTGTTTGACAGCCAGGTCCAATGAGGAAATCATTCTCTGAGAGGGAAAAACAAGCTAGCAGCAGCCTGTGGAACATTGAGTCGAAATATACAATATTTTTCAGTTATAATTTTTATTAATTCAATTAATTCTAGGTATTGTGATAAGACATAATCATGATTTGTGACTTTTCCTATGGATGTGGATTTATGGTTGGTATTTGTTTCTCTACCAGTATATCTAACATCCTGTTTAGGGCACTCTCTAGTACTGGCCTTCAAAAAGTATGTAAAAGAAACTGTGGAAATTACTGATTCTTCAAAATTGTATTCTAAGCTTCACCAGTTTTATCTCTGCTAGCAAGATATACCAAAGAAATGTTTGTTTTAATAGTCGGTATCTTTAATGAGATAAGAACTGACACTTTCTTGTTATGACTGAGTCTAATCCTGAATGTGTATGACTACTCAGCATACTTTTATTACAAGCTTTTCAAATTTCTGATTTTTATTTTAATCATCAAGACATTTCCTATTAATATTTATTTCTACATCTGGAGGACCAAATATTTTCTGTGAAGGTTATTCAGTGGAGGTGATATAGAAGACACACACTGACGGCGAGAAAAATACTGTCACTTTCTCTTTCAAACCACCACTGCTTCTGCTTTTTGTCCTTCTCTTTAGAAGTTCACCTTCTGTTATGATGTGTAATACATTATGCTCTCCTCAGCTGTCCATCTTGTCTCTGGTATAGGTTTCTTGGTTCTCAAAAGCAGTAGAGTTAAATTTAAGTAGGCTGATACTGTGATTCAAGCCTTACTGAAAGCTACAATTTATTCATTAAAATTGAAACTTGTGTTGTAGGTGTTTGGAATGGGAGGCAGGGAGGAAGGGTGGGAGGGGAAGAGTTTGCTAAATGGTTATTTTTCAGTGTATAGAACAACTGAATAGGCTAATTTATTTCTCTGAGCTTCAAGAACTCTTTTCTGAATGAGAACATCTGTTCCAGCACCATTTTTCTAGCTCAAATAATTTCACTACTATGGTTAATAGAAGAAGTATTTGCCTCTGCTGCTTCTCATGATGGTTTTTTTAATCGTTACATTTGTATATTGATTCTCCCACCCCCAAACAAGATCTAATTTTATGCAAAGCTAAGTCATAGTAACAAATATACAACTCCCCCTCAACCATCTAAAGTGTGTGTGTGTGAATATTCAGTTAATTAGAAAATTTTATTTAATTCTAGTTATCACTAATAGATTAAATCCAAAGTAGGGTTCTGCTAGACATTCAGGATACTAAATCCATTACTTACTACCTCCAGCTTTCATTAGCTTAACTGGCTAAAGAAATGTCCAAAGGTGCTTAAGGCTGTCTTTTTGTTTACTAAAGTCTCATCTTTGTAGTAAAAGTCATAAAAGTATATTGCAGAGGGACTGGTTACAAGACATTATTATTTGAGAATACTTTTCCACTCATAAAATTAAACCCTAACAGGCCTTATACATTATGTTTATTAAAAAAAAAAACATTTCAACAGCAAGCAAACATCTTCATATCATTAATTTTCACAAATGTCTTGGTTTGGGGTTTTTGCGGGTTTGTTTATTTCAGAGGAGGAAATCACGAAGACTATGATTCTATCCTGATGAAGTATTTATAAATATTAAACAACTTAGTACTTGGGTTTTAAATTACTAGTATTTAGCTTTCAACCTGTAATATGCATATTCTGTGAGTGATCATTTTAATTACCTTGTGAAATAAGTGTTTAAGTTTGTGTGTGTTTTTAAACTACTTCATTAAGGCCGTTTTATTTTTTCCAAAAATCTTTAAATGCTTACAAATACAGATGACAGTAAATATATTTCATATTAATGATCTAGTTAGAATTTCTGTAGGAAACCAAAAAATAAAATAGGCAATCTGAGAAAAGAAAAATTAATTCCAAATGTATGTTAGGTTGCTTTGACAGCATGTTGTCCAAAGATGCACTGGATGATAAAAGACAGCCTCCCAGTAACAGATCTAAGAAAATAGCAAAAAGCATAAAAAATATGTGAGTTAACATAAATAGAAAATGCTTTAAGGTAGTCACTGTTACTACAGAAATTATAAAGAAAAGAATATCACCACTTAATGGTTAGCAAATAGGATTTTAAAGATAGCAAATTAATATCCTTTGATAGCAGAAAGTTTTGCCATTTGAAATTATTGAGTTGTCAAAGCAAGATAGTAGAGTGTAATAAACACTATTTGTGCCTTTGAAAATCTTACCCAGGGATTTCAAAAGTCTGAGATTTAAGACTGAGATGTAATATTTAATGGAAATAATTGGTGAACTATATACTATTAAATATTTAGCTTCATCAAAGAAGCGGGCATTTGAGAATTAAAGGTATACACAAATCAGCTTTGGCATATGTACTTTTGATGCAAATCTGCAGGAATGTTTCAAGGAATATTCTCAAAGTTTTTACTATTCTTCATGACATTGATATAATTCCTTATGTTGTTTACAGAAAAATATTAGCTAATAGGCTTGTTTTGAAATGAAATCACATGTTTACTGACTCATATATAGACTCCTAGATTTACAGTCATAAAAGGAAATAAATTAATTGGATAGAAAAATTTTCTCAATATATGGAATTTTCTTTCAAGTTTAAGACTTGTGAATTTGGTCTTTTTAGTCTTTGCTGTGATGGACATTTCCTAAGTGATGTTGTGTCTGTAAGACTACACTACTTACACAGTAAGAAAAGTGTAATAATATAATTTCATAAATTTTCATAGAAGTTTGGTATTTTTATCAAGTGCAATTCATATATTTTTGATGTAAACAGCCAGAATGGCAATGAAAATTGGGAAGAAAAAGAAAATGTCTGCAGAAAAATAGTGATAGAAAAATTGTCATTGCAGACTAGAAGTTGTGAGGTGGGGAATCAGACCTTGGATCCAAAAGCATCCTTGAGAAATGCAGCTGGCATCTTTGAACCACAGCCTGGGGTTCTAGAAAGCAGTTACACAGAATCATAGAATTATTTGCATTGGAAGGGGTCATCTAGTTCCAGCCCTCTTGCCATGGAGAAGGACACCATCCACTAGGCCAGATTGCCCAGAGCTCCATCCAACCTGGCCTTAAACACTTCCAAGATGGGGCACCCAATTTAATACTATGGCCTGCTCCTCAGGTGTGGTAACTGAGGTTCTTTTTAATATAAAAAAATAATATATTAGAGTGAAATGACACTGCATGACCTGTGTATTTTTTTATATATGTACATTTTAGGACAATTTAGTTGCAATGGAAAGGAGGTCTATACCCATTTTGGTTATTATCTGGGGTAATATGACAATATAAAAGTATGAAAATATCACTTAAGAAAATATATAAAGAAATTAAAGAAAGAGAAAGAAATTATAAGAGTAGATAGCAGAGAGGAAAGATATTACCACCTGTGGATCCAGTGGCAAGACTCGATTGTTGAAGTTCAGATGTCCATTGATGAAAATAATGGTCACCATCTTAATCTGTAATGGGTGGAGGAAGCTTCTACTTTTGTCTTATGCATGCACAATTTTGTCTCCACTAATTGAGAATTGGGGAACTCAACCAAATTTAGCCTGGAATTTGGTACAAGGATTTATGCATGTTTGGAATCGTATGAATCAAGGAATATATACTGACCTTCCCAGTTCTATCTTGGAAGGCTTTAGATTTATGATTACTTGGTTTAATATTTCAGAGACATAGACAGGTGAACTAAATAACCTTAACAAAACAAAAGAAAATGTTATGTGGGAAGGGGTTGAGTCTCTCTTCCTCACTAGAAGGAAGGACAGCCATTGACTGCTGTCAAACAAGACAGGGACAGAATAAATGTTATGTGGGAAGGGGTTGAGTCTCTCTTCCTCACTAGAAGGAAGGACAGCCATTGACTGCTGTCAAACAAGACAGGGACAGAATACACAGGAGGCCTTTTACCAGCTCTCATTCAAATCTAGCTGTAAGCATTCCACATGACAAAAGGCTATGAATTAGTGCAAAATCGGGAAACTGGAACAGCAGGGTATGATCTAAAATGGTAAAAAACAGCCTGGAAATCTAAAATTAGACTGGAAGAATAGAAAACATCATCATCTGTTTTCTGTTATAAAAAAATTCTGCAAAAAAAAAATTAATTAATTACTTTTGCAATTAATTTCTTTTCAAAACTAGAAATTTTTATCTATTGACTGCTCAAAGGGATTGCGTCCTATCCCCTCTTATGTCTCTATTATATAAAAAGGACTTATTTTATGCAAAACTGACCATCTCTCTCTCCCAGAACTTTCCATGCTGCATGTGCTTTTCTCTTCCTGAACAGGCTGAATTCTCCACACAAACGATCCCCAGAGGTTGGACTCTCCTTGGGGACACTTGACTGACCCCATTCTTTGACAGATCATCTTTGAAGTGAGACTGTGATCTTAGTGCTCTTCCTTTGGGCCCACTTCTGGAGTTGGTTTTGTTTGCCTTCACATTTTTGAGATGGTTGGGTCCCTTTCTTGGATTGGTTTGTCCTCCCCTTTACAATGACTTGGCTGTTTCTGAAATCTGTCTAATTTATTTGATACTGATATTATAAGGAAGAGGATGGACATTCCATTCAAACTTTAGAAAAGAAATTCAATACTATTTATAAATATTGTAGAAATCATCATTAAAGTCTTTACTCAAGTCACATGTTGCACATTCCCAAGGAATGCTTAGCATCTTTACAGTATATGTCAGTTTTAAAGAACCCCAAAAAGCCCCATACAGAAACACAAAGCCCCTGTTTCTCTCTTTTTTTCAAGTTGGAATTAGGCCTTACATTGACTATATAAAGAAAAAAAGAGTACATTTTATAACAACACTCTTAGGCCCACGGCTATATTCTTAAGAATTTTGTTGTGAGTGTATCTCATTATCTCAAATGAAGATTAAAATGAAATGATATAGAGAGGAAAACAGCTAGAGAATTGGTATGGTTTTTGTGTATGTGTATAGATATATAATGCACCCTTGATTCTGTGATATGAGTCTTTTGAGATAAACCTGATATTAATAAATTATCAGAGAAACAATAATTCCCAGCAGTGTGATTAGCAATTCAATATGCAATACTAGCACAGTAGAGATGGAAAGATATGCATTGAGCTAATGGATAAAATAGCAGAAAGTGTTGATTCAGAAGACCTAAAGTTATTTAGACTTTTATGTTTAAGGCTTGTCACACACTTCTGTAGAATTATTATCAGAAAACCATAAAAGCCAGTGTAGGAAAAGGTTGAATAATAAGAAAGTGAAGGAGAGATCTATAAAAATAAGAGATAAATATATTTATCTAACTGTACAGATGCTGGTTTCACTGACAGAAATTAAAGTAGGTCAGTTTATTAATTTTTAAGTTTTTTTTCTTATAGGCAAGACAGAATTACTTAAAAAAATATTTTTGTTTCCGCAGTTTTTAACAGAAGGAGTATTTTGACCTTCTTGGCTAGATGACCTTATAGAAAATTTTCAAATTAATGTTTTAAGTTTAAACTATTTGCAATAATTAGTAATAAAAAACCCTGTAATTTTTTTTCACTGAAATGACTGTGGAGTGTCATTGTTTGCCATGAAACCAATGCTGCACTTTTCTTTCAGTATTGCCTCTTTCCAATTAAAAAAAAAAAAAAAAAATTAATCAACTATGTGTGGAATTTTTATGGATGGCTAAAGAATAGTAAGGGAATCTAGTCATATATCACTTAAATATATGTTTGAATTCACTTTTCTTCAATAAACAGTCTGGTAGGATGCATGTTCTAGTCAGCATTATGGAATACAGCTACATGGAATACTACTGCATTGTTGGCTCAGGGCTTCTTAAAAAATATTGTGAGTTTCTCTATTTCAGACTCTTAAATACAGAACGAGGATGCATATTCACCCCTTGCTAATGGCTATCAATACACAGGTGACAGGATTAACTGGAAATCACCCTTCCCATGATTCCATGAGTACTCTTCCACTTTACCACACAACTCTCTCCCTCTTATCCCTACCTAAATAATATTCCCCTCCTACTAGAATCCTTTAGGATCCTAAGGGATCCTTACTGGGATCCCTTACTAGGTCTTTTGGCTGACATGCTTACACCTTTCATCTCACTTTTATGAGGATCTCTATCCCATTTACAGTAGGTGAGACACCTATTCTGAGAGTTGTTGTTTGATGATCTCCAACCATTTCACTCTATTTTTTCAGACATACAAATCATCTGATGAAATGTGGTCAAATGTTTTTGGGTAGTCAACATTAGCAAAATAAGGGCTACCAGACAGCAGTTTTCTCACTATAAGTCAGATATAACTAATCATGAGGTGAACCATCCAGTTAGGGAAAAAGGAAAAAAAAAAAGAAGAAGAAAAGTAAAAACCACCAAAGATTGATTTGTTATTATCATGGCTGTACCAGGCGCAGCTCTGATACTGATAGGGACTCAGGCTGCTGAGTGAGTGGTGAGAAAGCCTCTTCAAGATAAGAAAATCGCAGGTACATCTAGTGGTGGGACTGGTGAGAGGCATCATTACTACCTCAAGGATTCATGAAAGAAAATACCAGAAAGCAAGTTCTAAAACCCTGCAAAAACAAAGGGCAGCCAGGAAGGTGGCTTGGTCTTGTACAGGACTGATTGGAGATTGCTGTGGATGGTGATGGTCGGCCTGACCTGACTCCAGCAGTGCTGGTGCTGGAACACACAAATAGGCTTTTCAAAGTATGCTTTTGTTTTTACTGGAAGCAAATTACTGATAGCAAGAATTAACTAAGAAAACTAATAAAGCGGTAAAAGTTAACCTTTAAGATATTATTTAGAGCACTTTCTTTAGAGCAGCTTCCATATTAAGATTAAATAATTTTGTAGTCTCACTATTACAAAGCTCTGCATCAGAGTGTTAAACTGGTTCTGCTAGTTTCACCCAATGAAGAATTTAACTTAAAATAAATATGTTCTCTTCCTTTAGGTGTCTTGAACAATTCCATCTCATCTATAGAAATGCCTTATAAGCCACACTATATGTACTAAATCCTCCATTATTTTTTCACTAGTAAATTTAAATTTATTTATAAATCTGGTATTATTTTAGAAAATTAAAATGTTCTTTTTCTTGTGTCAATGACATAAATCACACCAGTAAATGTGTAAATTTTTCCAAATATCCATCTATATAGTTGGTCATATTTTTTTAAAGGACATTTATTAAAAATTAGATTAGAGTATTTCTGAATGAACAGCTATGTTTCATTTTTTTTAAAGTGAATTATGTTAGATTTTCATCTTTTCAGCGAGAATTGTTTAAAGAATAAAAACATATAAAACTGACCCCACAACAATGGTATTAAACTTCATCCAGTTACTAATGCATAATAGTAACGGCTTTCTCAGACATGTTTTCTTAAATAAATCTTTAGCTTTATTCTATGTATCATATATGAGATTAGAAAAGCTACATAATGATTTTGTGATTGATATTACTCATAAGTGGGTTTACTTCTTATATTTTTTGCTGTTTATCACCTCATTTTTCAGAATATTGATTATCTTTACTTCTGCATGAATATGTTATCTTTTCCATATTCTTTTCTCTGTTGTGACCTCTACTAGGTGAAAGGTACTGATTTATACAATTGCTGTATCCAACTTCTGCTCCAGCACTTCCACTCTAAATTCAGACAAAAGTTCCTTGGGGTTAAAAAGCCATATAAAGTCATACATTATTCATTGTTTCTTTAAATGGCAACTTCCTTTAAATTCAAATTTAAGCACCTTAATGCACAGTAGATGGTGACTGAGAATGTTATTCTATTTATTTAACCAGCTAGTCGTCTTGGTGGTGTTGGTCCTCCAAGAAAGCTTTGAATCCGATTGATTAATATACTTTTCAGGTGGGAATGCCCAGGTACCTCCCTTTGGGGGTGTTGGTGGGGAGGGCAGTTTGATTCAGTCTCTTGCAGAACTCTGGATCAGTTGCATCACTTAGCATCATGTGCAATCCTGCAGCACAAAGGCTCAGGAAAAAGTCTGGGGAGAACTTAGGTGGTCTTTGATAGATTATGACATGCCTTCATATGCCTCTCATGTCAATGTCCCATGGATGTGGCCTTTCCAGGGTTGGCGGTTCCATAGCTGGACTGGATTGTGTAAGGGAGGATGGGTGTTCAGAGCACCTCTCACCAGAGGTTACACCACACACACCCAAAACCTCCTCCTCTCCCCTTGGCTAGCAGGGAGTCTGTGTAAATGTGCCCTCAGTAAATGAGTCTGTGGGCTGTGGCCTCACCAACACCAAATTCAGCCAGAGATGATTCTCAGCACAGCTCTTTGTTTGGCTTTCTTGTTGGTGCATTCTTTTCCCTCATCCTTTTTTTGTTCTTCCTAGATCTAAGATGATTGAACAATAGTGTGTTATCTTGAATTCCCTCAGGTGGCTTAGCTCACAGTCCAAAGTTCCTCTTAGAAGGCATCTTCAGGGAGGGAAGGGCTTCAGTGGCCATGGCTTCTTTAAACAATTTTACCATAATGGCTAAAACTCCTTCATAACAATGTTTAAGCTATGAACCATAACATTTTAGTCTGTGACAGATATTTGACATTAACAGACAATGGCCTTGCTGGCCCTGTAACTCCAAGCCAATGCCTCTTACTTTCCTGATATCTAAAGCCAATTAGTAGTCAATAGTCTAAACTGCATTATCACTTTTTTACTTTCCTGCCTTTGGTTCATTAAAAGGGAATACATTTAGAGCTTCTGTCTCATTTTTTTTCTTTCCCAGACATATCTAAATCATTAGAGTTCAATAGATGAAGTCTAGAGCCTTTGGAAACCCTCACCCCTAAAAAAAATCTACCTGGTTTTGCTTGATAGCAAATCAGAATCATTTAATGAATTAGAGCTTGACAGATAGATTGAAGATCTCATTTGTCTGAACATGTTTTTAGGAAAGCTTCACCATATTACAATTTTTAAATATAACCAAACATTTTAAAATGTTATATAATATTCATTATTATTATTATTATTATATTTTTAATTTATGGTATTTTATGTAATATTTATAAACTATTTATCATACCTTCATATACCAGGAGCTGTGTTCAATCTGTTAACATTTAGTAGTATAGATTAATGTAATTTTTGTAATTTCGCTAAGTAATAAATATCTTTTAGTGTGTAATTAACATTTCACAAAGAATGAAATTCACTTCACTGGATTAGATTATTAAGTACGTGACTTACTTGAGTTCCAGTAACCTACCAGTGTGTGTTATTTTAGCCAGAATAAGCCGACAGCAGGAACCCAAAAGTAAAAATCACAATCTTATTTGTACCAAAAAGAAAAAATTACAATCCTCCTTTTCCATTTTTTATATAATTAAGTAGCTCTGTTTTCCATTTGATCTTCAAAGCAGCCTCACAAATGAAGTCATGTTTTGTTACTTCAGAACCCCATTCCTAATAAAACATTATAAAAGAAAGAAAAAAAAAGTAAAAAAACCCCAAACCCCTATGTTTAAACTATTTCTTTGCAGTTCAGAAGCAATTTAATGTAGTATTTTTAGTTCTGTTTTGTTAGGTTCCAAGCTTTGTGTCACTCATTGTTGTTCCAAATATTCCCCCAGAAATCTATTTTCATCAGATTCTGCCTTAGTTGGATTTTTGGTTTTTAAATATTTTTCTTTCCTACATCATTGCTAGTGTTGGAAATAAATTAAAACAAAAGATCCACTCTCAAAGTGCAGCAAGACACAGTGGACCTCTATTCCATGTTACAAAGAAATATTCTAAAATTTATACTGTGTTAAATTTCTTCTTATTCTTCTCCCTGTTAATTTTAGCAATATTAACAAAAGATTTTGAGACAGGAGAAAGTAGTGAGTATTAAGATTTGTGTTAGTTAATATATGCTAATATTGCAGAAGGCATTTATTTTTATATTTTCTAAAATGGAAGGCTTTTATAGTTTCAGAGTCTTATATTTTTTAAGTTTTAATATAACTTTCATATAGATTGACTGTTTCTCATCTATTTTGTACAATTTCATACTTCACATTCCTCAGTCGACTGTAATTTGTCTTCAAGGTAATTTCTGTTGTAATCCCATGCTCCTTCTTAGTTTCCCCTTTTCTATTGCTTTTTTTCTTTTTCTCGATTGTTAAGATTCATGGTTCTTCCACTTAATATGTACCTTCTGTTTTGGACTGGAATGTCAAAACTTGAAAGAACTCTGTTCTGTATAGAATTTATGGCAGATACTCATGTAGTACAGATGCCCCTGAAGGTATAGTTCCAGGTAAAAACATCTATGAACAAAACTACTTGTTGCCTGTATTTTATATCCTATTGAACTGAAGAATAGCTAGTACATAGGAACTATAAGCCTGGAAGCCTAAATTTTGTAATTTCCAGGATTTAATACACATTTTCTTTTAGCTAGACAACTTCTTTAAAGCTGAACTGTTGTGAGTCTGTTTCCATTACTTATCTGACAGAGAACATTTAATTTTAATGGCAGAAAACTCTCCAGACATAAATAGAAAGTAGTATTAAAATTTAATATGGCTTTTACTGGTAAAACCCACCTTAGAATTATCCTTTTTCATTATGATGCATTGTTATTACTATCACTTTTAGCCTTGTTCTTCCAATTCTTTCTGATCTTCTCATCCTTTCTTGAAAGAAAGATGGTCTCTCAGGTTGGGGGCAACCTCTGTTATTCACAAATTCACCCTCTGGTTTTCTTCCACATAAGAATTAAATGTTTTGGGACATATTTAAAAAGGGGTAAAACCAAAAAGAGACAGTGCTGACTCTGTGCCAGCTCAACATATTACTCAGTCATTAGAATGCTCTTAAATCTTACTTAAATACTTTGACAAATTGAACAAATTTTATGACAAATTCCCTGCTTTTGGCTGTGAGTCACAAACACTCATTCCTCTTGATGCTGTTACATTTGGTATTTGATGACCTGAATGCAGTACACTATTACACCATAGAGGTGAGGTCATTAAGACAATAACTTATTTTGAATCCTCTTCATACTTGATTCAGTACAGAAATCTAAATTCAATTCCTGTAATTTTTTAAGAGAAATCGGACACCAAGTTCTGATTTAATTTCATAGTGTGTGTGTAACCAACAAAATTCAAATTGAGAAAGGTTAATTCACGAGGAATAAAGCATGGACAGACTATATATAGAAGAGTCCATGATTGTTTACTGTAGTAAGGCTTATCCTTAGTGAAGTGTTTGACATTGTTCCTATAACATCTTTGTAGTAAGCTGGAAAAACACAGGTTAGATAAATGCATGGTGAGGTGGATTAAAAAAATGACTCATGGCCTTGGTCCATAGGGTTGTGATCAGTGGTAGACTCCATCTGGAGGCAAGTCAGGAATTCTGTACTCTGGTCAGTCTAGGACCAATGCTGTTTCACATCTCATTTGTGGCCTGTATGCTGAGACTGTGTGCATACTGAGTAAGTCTTTACAGATATGAAACTAGGAGTAGGAGCTGTTGCACTAGAGTTGTGCTGTCATCAGAGGGACAGTCTGCAGAATTAAACTGAGGAGAATGTCTTGAGGTTCCACTAAATGAAAGGCAAAAAAATTTGCACCTTGAGAGAAACTACTTCAGGCTCTTGCACATGTTAGGGACTGACTGGGGGTGATGTGGATTTCATGGGACAGAGAGAGAGAAAGGGCAAGCGTTTCTCACAGTGGCTTGTGGGAATTTTTAGGGAGTCGCAAGGATGCGATAACTTATTAAGTATAAACCATCTGCAGGTGGTGTTTTTCTACTTTGTCTTTCTGTTCATCTCAAGGTGTATGAGGAAGGTGTTTTTGTTAGTTAGTCAATCAAAGAGAATGTATCATATCACTCTCTATTAACCACATTGTTCTCTTGAATAAAGCTTTCATTTGCTCTTTCTACAATCCTGCCTCCTGCCTGTTCCTGTGTCATTCTCAGCGCAGGAGTGACAGGATGAATAGCTGGAAAGCAGCTCTGCTGAGGAAGACCTTGGATTCCTGCTCAACTGTAACCTGGCAATAGGTCAATAATGCTCCCTAGTGTCAAAAATAAACAATAGAATCCCGAGACATAATAGGCAAAGCATTTCCTGTCAAGGGAAGTGATCCTTCACTTCTGCTCAGCACAGGTGAGGTCACAGTTGGAGTGATGTGTCCAGTTGGGGTGCTCCAGCACAAGAAAGATACAGATATACTGGAAAAATCCAGAAGTAGTCCCCAAAGATGGTTAAGAGACTGGAACATCATGGAGAGCCTCACCCAGCCTGGACACAGACAGAGTTGGCAGACAAACAGCCCTTTCTCAGTTCCGTGGGTGGTGGAGCACTTTCTCTGGTTAATTCAAGATATAATGAACAAAACATACTCTACCTAGTAATGGAAACCCTTCCAGAGATCAACATAAAACTTCTTCAAGGGACATTCAGCAACACAAGATAGATTTACAACAGGTCTTGATGCCCTTCACTGTAAGATTAACCAGACACTGAAACAGCTTGCCAGCAAAGACTCTGGAACCCCATCCTTGGTGAAATTCAAGAAGGGAGGGTTGGACCAAACGGCATTTCAACCTTAACTATTCTGTGGACTTTCATATCAGGAAAGGCTGAGAAACTTGAGATGTAATAGCTTTTCTAAACAATTTCTCTCTTTGTTATTAACTAATAGTTTAACATTTTTCATATTCAAGATTTGCGCATTCAAAAATGTTGATATTCAAAAGATTTGTTTTGTTTTATTTTGTTTTAAGTTATGAAGATGAGCTTACACTTAATAAAAAAAAACAAAACAAAACCCTGAACAAACAAGTTAGCAAATATCTCTTTTCCACTATTTCTGAGACATAAAATTGTTTGGCTTGATTTGTTCTTGACAAATATATCGGTATAAGTATTACTATAACACTAAAACAGCCCAAACTTGTCTCAGGATCTTAAAGTGCAAACAGCCCTGTAAGCAGGAAACAGATGCATGATCTCTGCTTTATGATATTTATGAGTTAAATATAGTACCGAGGATAACAGATGCACTCAGACAGACCTGAGAATACTCAGAAGCAATAAGACAATATTGGTCAGTGAGAAAAGGAATGATCTGTGTGCAATAGCAGTCTAAACATTTTTTTTCTGTCTGTGGATATATTTTAATTTTTGTAATACATATTCTTGCTTTTATTCAAAAAAAACATCTGCATGTATTTTTTAGTATTTTTTAAACTTAAACATACTCTGAGATCTTTGCAGCCCAAAAAGCTGCTGCCAAAATTATTTTTCTTCTCTGTCATTCTGCCCACCTCCCTCCCCATACCATTTGAAACATGTCAGTAATTTCCCATTATGCTCCAAGTCAAACTCATGTCAGTTACATGGTTAGCTTACTCCACATTTCTTAACACCTTGTCTTTACTTCCCACAACGCTAGTCAAAGGATGGCAGCCTTTTTTGTATCTCTACATTTCTATAACAAATGTTACTTGACAGGATTCAGATTTCTAAATATATATGGGGAAAAAACATCAAAAATTTAAGTACTTGTCTTCAGAAGAATTACCCAATTGCCTAATTTTTTTATGTATTTAGTGAAAAAGGGCTGCAGCTCCTTTTTGCCTCTAAAGAATATTATTTAGACTTGCTTATTTCCTCTGTTTCTCTGAAGTCCTTCTCACCAATATGGGGAGAATTTTGAATGACTGAAATTATTTTCTAGTGATTGAATATAAATAGCTTTTGTGTTTTAACCCTTATAAAAAGCTAGGCACCACAGAGCACCTCATTCATTCCCCCCTGGTGGGATGAAGGATAAAATCAGAAGAGTAAAATTGAGAAAGGAAGAGGCTCAAGGTAAAGACAGCTTAATAGGTAATGCACAAGCTGCACACATGAGCAAAGCAAAGCAAAGAATTCATTCACTACTTCTCAGGCAGGGAGGTAGATGTTCAGCCATCTCCAGGAAATTTTATTGCTCCAAACATCTCCTTCTTCCTTCTTCTTTCATCAGATTTTATTTATTGCTCAGCATGATGTCATTTGGTGTGGAATATCCCTTTGGGGTTATCCTGTCCCATTTGTATCCTCTCCCAGCTTCTCATGCACTGCCAGCCTCCTTGCTGGTGAGGTGTTGTGAGAAGCAAAATGGCCTTGAAACTGAGCACTTAACTGAGCTTAGCAATAAATAAAGTATGAGTGTGTCATCAACACTGTTTTGGTCACCAATCCAAAGTATAACAACATAGAAGCTTCTATGAAGAAATTAACTCTATCCCAGCCAAAACAAGCAGAGCACTATCTTATCTGTTAACCTTCAAACTGTGTGCAGAAGTTAAAGTCATAGTATTTCTTGTCAGTTCCTTCTCAGTTTTTCATATAATTCATACTTTCCTTAAAGGATAAATTGCACTTTAAAACCTTATGGATTATATATTCTTTCCTGATATGAATAGTTCTTAGCCTTGTCTCCAGAATCCTGAGCAAGGCATCTAGTCTCTTGGCCCACATAAGACCAGAATCCAATTTCATATAGATTTGAATGAACAAATAGTCTACACTGTTCCTATTATTCAGATTCTTTATGGACTTCTCATTCTCTTTCATAATTAGGATCATTGAATAATTTGCATACTCAATACTGGAAGCACTTTACATGTGGATTTGGAGACTTTGTTTTTTCTTTATGCTCATCAGCCAATTATGAAGAAGACAAGCAAGGAAAGCACATGGGGTGTAATGGAGGCAAATGGCAATGAGTTTATACTCCAAAAGGATAGTAGAACTGGGAAGGACTTCTGAAATGCTAGCATTTTTACTCCTATGTCTTGCTTTAGACCAAAGATTTCTATGTCAGTTCTTTATTAATTGGATTGTATCCAGAGAAGGGCCATGAAAATGATCAGAGGACTGGAGCACCTCTTCTATAAAGACAGGCTGAGAGAGCTGGCGATGCTCACTCTGGAGAGGCAAAGGCTTAGAGGGATCCTTCTAGTAACTTCCCAGAACTTAAAAGGAGCTACAAGACAGATGGACATGTGTTTTCACAAGGCCTTGCAGTGATAGGACAAGGGTAATGGTTTTAAATTTGAAGAGGGTAGTCTTAAATTAGATGTTTGTAAGAGGATTTTTACTGCGAGAGCAGTGAGGCACTGGAACATGTTGCCCAGAGAAGTTGTGAATGCCCCATCTCTGTAAGCATTCAAAGCCAGGTTGGATGGGACTCTGAGAAATCTGGTTTTGGCAAAAGTGTCTCTGACCACGGTTATTATGTACCTGCCTTAATTACAACAATTATTTCCTTAGATTGACCCTCAAGAACAGTTTCATGAGGAACACCATTTTCTGCATGTTGCAGTGATTATTGGTTTAATTTTAGGAAGGTTTGACAACTTTCCTAAAACTAACAAAAACAAAGAAAAATGCATTAATTATAATAATTATGAAATGCTAAAATATTTTGCTAAGCTGTGTCTAAAATGTCAAATAAAAGATGATCTAAAAGCAAAACTCTGGCCCTGAATCTGGCTCTGTATGGCTTGCATCCATTCCATTAAGATGTACCTCTAAAGCAGATTCATTCTGGAGAGTTAGTTGGAGATTTCCTGAAGCCAGGCAAGGACTGAGATAATTGTGGATAAGTAGGTGTCTGAGTTCCTGAACTTATCCCTTGAACAGCTACTTTTGAGCAGAACTGAGGAATCATTTTATGCAGTAAAAATATTAATAATAAGAGCATTATTCTGGAAAAAGTTCTACTAATGTATTTTTCCATAGAAGGATTTTATGTATTAGAAAACTGAAAAAAATAAATTCTTATTGATGAAAGCTTGAGATTTTTTGGGGTGTTTTGAAGGAAGGGTCTCTGAAGAGCATTTCTGTTACTTTTTCTTGAACACTCTTAACTGATCTTTCTAGTGCCCTTGATATACCTCTGGCAAACACACTATGAGGAACTATTTCAGGAGGGGGACTATAGGAATCACACTTCTTTGTGTTGTTAGCTCCATATATATGTTTAAACGTCAGAGGCAGATGGTATTTCACAACACTGTAAGTTAAAAGTATGTGGAAGGTTGCACCTTTTCATTTTGTTTCAAATAAAGGGATCCTTGCCTTCTGCATTTCCTTCCATATTTCAGGTTTAGATACACCAAAGTCCCATGTCCAGCTCAAAACAGTTCAGGACTTCATTCAGTTGGACCTTTAAAATGTAGAAGATTTATTTATATTTTTTAGGCAAGTGGGTATTTCATGGGCAATTTTTGAAGATTCTTGCAGTGTACTGATGTGCAATGATTGCTGTGACTATATTTCATTTTCTACATCGATATATGATTTTGGCCTCCTTTTCAGGAAGATGTTTTCACCAGGTTACAAGCAGTGTGAGGAAATTGAACTGGTTTTTATAGTGATATGGACAAAAGATTCCTAAATGTTATTAAAACCTATCAAAAAGGCACAGGAAATACCATCTCTTCTCTGACTCCAAAGTCTATCAAGTTGACCTCTATGTATTTCTAATTCTGAAGTGTGATAAATACCATTGAACCTGTGGCTGCATTGTGGCTGTAAGGAATCTCATAAAATAACTGTTGAGATGGCCTGACACATCCAGAATGCATCCATCTTACCCAGGTAATAGATACCAGAAACATCTAATACTCATTTAAATGTTTTGGATTCTACAGTATTAAAGAAGGTAGGGTGTTTTTTTTTTCCCCATTTGACTTCACTGAGATTTAATGGATATGCTAGGGTACAGTGTCATCTAAATTCCTACACATGATTATTCTCATTTTTAAGTATGAAAATATTTAAATATCTTTGTTATGAACTTTTGTCCTTGCTAGACTTGCAGTATCTGAAAATGTCCCAGTCTAAAGCAGACTGATCTTTCCTGTAAAATGTTCCGTATGAAAAATTTTATTTTCTGCCTAGTCTGCTTCAGGCCAGTTCATGTCCTTAAGCTGTGCAGGGGATCATTAAAATAGTATGATTAAGACTTTGTTCAACTTGGAAAGTAGCTCAGTGTGATTAATGTAAATACTCTGTGTTGGAGGAAGGAAATGAGTTACATTAAGGTTCTCACTCCTTTGACAAGGATGTGGCCAATAAAATGCAACCCACCCAGAATCCAGTCTTCCTCTTAGTTAAGATGTTGTGGTGATGGTGTTAGTCCATCCTTTCAGTAAAATTTCAGCAGAATGATTTAGACGCATAGAAATTATTTATTTTCAGACTAGCAAGTAGGAGTTTCAAATCCATACTGGTTTTCAGATTAGAACCTGTTTCACAAAAGTATTTTCTTTCTAGGTTCACTCTTAATTATTCACCTTTAAATTTTAATACAGTTTGTGTAAGGCTATGTTTCATAGGAACTGGAGAAGAACAATGGAAATAGTAATGATAACCTAAATATTGTTCTTATATAGGAAAAGAGCCTGAAGTTCAGTCCCTGCTTATTTTATTTAATGGTTGTAGATCCTGCTTATCACTGGTAGCTAAATTTGCTGAAGCATGAGATGGTGAACTTTCACCTACATATGTTATCATTTACTTAGTTAAGTAGAACGTGCCCCGGAGCTGGCTCAAGTCAGAAGTAAAGGAAGCTACAATCATCAGCAGAAGCTACAACATTTAAGAGATTAGAAAAGAAATACCCCACCCAGAGATGATGAAAAGACCCAATGAAGAGAGGAAGGACCCCTGACTCCAATATTACTCTTGATCCAAATTCTTGTGTGATGGATGGGGAACTTCAATTTAGGGTATAATTGCTGATGTCTTTCTTTGTTTAAGGTCCCTGTGGAGGCACGCAGCTCAAGCTGTAATGCCACTAATAATTTTTTTTTAAGTATATTTAGAGAGGAATGTATCTTTCAGCTTATTGATTCAGTGGAAACCTAGAATAGTTTAGAGATTCACACCAGCTGTGATTGCTCTCATTGTAACTTCCCTATTATAATGTTGCTCTAATGTAAGACAGAAATACTTCAGTCCCAGAACTGGCGTATCTGACTCACTCCCTTCTTCCCTATTTCAGCTGAGTATTTATTCTCCTAGTTTATTTATTTTATTTTTTTTTTCCTCTCTTCCTCTCCACCCCCTCCCCCCACCCAGCCTTTTTGTTTCCCTGACTATACACATGCACATTTCAAAACTGAGCAAGAAGCAAATGCACATTTGGGGTTTCCAAGCCTGTGTGTAACTTAAATCTAACCATGTGAACAGACAGGTAAATCTTGAAAGTATTTTGTAAGATTTAGTCATATTCTTTGGAGATCGTGACATTAACACAAAAAAGAATTTTCTAGTACTGAACATATGAATGTAATATCATCTTGCTAAGTTTGTGCAAGAGTTTTTCAAACATTTACATAGTCCATTTGTTATGAGTCTGCTGATTCGCATTAAATTTAATGCAGTTGCAGTTTGTAATTTATGGACTTTATAGATTCCCAATGTTTAATGGGAAAAGGGCAATCAGAACATAAAGGCAAGCCTCCTATAAATCAATGAGTTTCAGCAGCTTAAGTTATTAAAGTGACTATTCACAAAGTTTGCAAAATAGAAAATTACTAATTATTTCAGATGCATTTTAGGGAATTATGATGAAGTTCAGATATTCTCTAAATATTTGAAAAGTTAAGAAGAACCTTGCATAATTAACACAGAGTAGTAAATGCCACAATGATGCTTGATGATCACTGCAATTGAAATATTCTCTCCTCTCCTCCCTTTCCCTCTTGTCATCTTTTTCAGACCCCATCCACTGATTTCAGACCATTCCTTCATATTACTAAGATAATTTTGAATTCAAAAACTACACTTAGACAGCTTGCACTCCCTACTGTTTCATGTCATTTGGAAATGTTTAGTGTGCTCTCCAGTTCTACTAAAACTACAGCTGAAAATACTGAACAAAACAAATTCCTGCATTGATCCCTGTGAGTCCCCATTAAAAAGACAGTCTGAGAACCTAAACAAAAAGTTATTTTCTAGATTATACATACACCTTCTTGGTTATTATACCTTCTTCATGAGATTTTTTTTAATAAAAATGTCATTTAAACTAAAGTTCCACTAGTCAAAGTGAATCTGTTTTATTATTTCTTTTATGAACTCTGCCAGGTTTTCTATGAAAAGACTAAATTAAATTAGTTTGACACAGTCAATTCTTGACAAATCCCTTCTTGATGAATCCTGACAACTCTATTTTTATCCTCTCTGTATATTTTTACCAAATTTAGATATTTAACTGAATGCTCATAGGCTTTTTTCTCATTTTCTGCAGCATTGAAGTTAAAGAAACTTGTTATTAATTGATTACTGAGTCCTTTTTTTTTTTCACCTTCATTTATAGGTCTAATACTATTCTTAAACCTATTGAAAGAGTAGAGCTGAGCAATCATCACTGGTAGTTAAAACAGTATTTTCAGTTAGGTCTTTACATGCCACAGCTTCACCAAGGCATCTTACAATCTAATTTATGTAGTAATTTCTTCTTACCTTATTTTTGGCTATGCTACTGTCCTACTTGCCAGTCACAACTCAACCTTTACATTCTAGAACATCATAACTGATTGATTGATCTTTTCTGTATCACCTATTTTTAAATGTACTTCACAGTTAATTAGGATACCTGTAGTTTATCTTCTTCTCTACTTATATTCTATTTATTTTATTCTACATAAGTTGTAGCTCATCTTTCAAACCCTAAGCTTTTTATGTGCTTGTTTGATACAATAAATGTCTTTATTTATTTTGTATAGCCCTATTTTTATTTTTCTATGGCTACATTTTATATTCAGACTATTTAAGAGTTTGTGGCATAAAAGTTTCTTACCACAGTTCCTAACTTGTTTCACCACTAACAAAAATCTTCTGTATTCTCTTTTGAGTCATCTTTAGATCTTATTTTATTTGGGTGTAAGCCAAGGAACAAGTTATTGATATGCTGCAAGAAGAATTACAATTACTGAATAATTGCTCTGCATCTCCATGACCTTGGTTGTCCTTGATAATAATCAGGCAAAGTAACAAAGTATTCAGAGAATGAAAGACTAAGAGATCTACCATAAGAGATGACAATAACAATTCAGAAACCATGAGGAGGATGTCATGTTACAAAATTAAATTTATATTTATTCAGTGGTATGTTTTTAAATATTACTTTTATTCAGAATGATTTCTCCAGTAACCTTTTAAAAGTATTGCAGTGGGAATTTCACATCATTCACCTATTTTGTATCCTACCCTTAAGACCTCATGTGAAACAAAGGTAGTTCATATATATAATTTTTTTATGTTCTCTGGCATACACTTATATGTCTATCCATTTACTGATATTTCTTCAAGGTGAAGTGTGTTCTAGCACAAATTTTAAGGGCATACCATATTGTGTAGTGGCAGCTTTATTGGTTTTGGCTTGTGCTTCCAAGTTAACAAATGGTTGTTGAGATATATGGTCATGTTTTCTATTGTTCTGAAGAGTTTAGATGCATTATGATTTAGGTTATTCATCACATCTATGCTTTTTAGTTATTTTTGGGCTTTAAATTCAGGAGATTTTTATAATCTCTTTGCAACATAGCATTCAACACTCAAAGGCAGGGAACCATCTATAAAATGCCCCTCTTTAGTCTAAAATTCACACGGTCAACTGAATATGTCTTCAGACTACTGATGGTGCTGATCAGAGCACCACTGATTCTGAAAGGGAACTTCAGTGCCTTGTTCATGTCTGAACTCTAGAAAAGTGGCATTTGGATGTATAGATCTGAAGCTGAATAAGTTTCCTCTTTGTTGCTGCCTTAGAAAACTGCATATTTTTTATGACATGATTATAACACCATTTTCTGGGACTCTAATACCATGAATGAATAAGATAATAGGTTGGCATAACAGCATTTCTATTTTCTACATAATTAAATGAACCATAACAGTCTAGTGATGTTCTAATTTTGTTTGGCTTTGAAAACACAGTATAGAAAAGATTCCTCTGTTCAATCTTCTACATGTGTGAGCAATTTCTAGAAGAAGTACTTTTCATCTCTTTCTATCTTACCTTCTCTCATCTCAGAAATATGTTTAAACTTTCTAGGTAATAAAATATTGTTTACACAAACTTGGTAGAATGCTCAGATTTTATGAAGGTCCCATGTGTTTAGTTGTGTATGACAAAGAAAGAAAAATTATTAAAAAGTCTTATATTCAATTAGATGGACTTTTATATATTACAAATATGTAGATTCTTCTATATATAATTTTTCTCCCCTGATTTGAGAGCAAAAAGATTATTATAAAAACCCAAACAAACCAAACTCAACCCCTTTTTTTTTTTTTTACTTCAAGTTACAATTACTTCTAAGTAATTTGGTATTACAAAAAAAATTGCAAATAGACAAAAAGAAAAATCATTGTGTTAGATATTTCAACAAGAAAAATACTGAACTTAGTGTAATAAGCCATATCACATGGAGAAAGCAATTGAAGCAAATGGAAAAGGTCTTTGACTTCCCAGCAACCAAAAGCTTAGTTTAAGCAAGTGGTCTTCAACTATAATAGTTTCAATTGGTCTTAAAAACAGAAAAAAACAGAACTGCTTTTATTTTTGAAGGTTTAACAAAATAATAAATCCAGAACAAAAACGTTTTCTTGACAAAAAATAAATTGCAAAACAGAAAAAAAGTAGTGTTCGTTTCAGATTTGACTTGAGTTAGAAACAGTTTGGAAATAAAGCATTTTCCTCTGATTTAAGCATTAGGATATGGCATTTGTACTTTTTTTTAAATTTGAGATTTATTCACAGATGAGTAGCTTAAGTATGCTAAAAAAAAGCAATGCTGGAACACATCTAAGTTCAACTCTGTGGAAAAAGAACAATGCAATTATCACATACAATCAAAAATACAAAAAAAACCACATTCTAAAAAAATTCTTCATGAATAAAAATTATATTTCATATAATGTGGAAATCAAATTTCTTATTCAATAATTAACTATATGTATTGTATAACTTTGATTTATTTTTAAATTGATCACTATAAAAATATGCAGCATATATATATTTTTTTTCCTGGAATATGCAAAAATCACCTTTTGTAAGGGAATTGAGGCATTCCTATTCATCTTAAAACTAAATTTTAATTTAAAAATATATAAATATTTAGATGGTTTGTCTAAGCTCCATCTTCCTGTCTCATCCAAATCACTATGTATATTCCCTTCAGGAAAAAATTGCTTCAAAGTAACTCAATTAAGATTTCACAAAAAAAGTCACAGAATTAAATATTGTCAATTATTAAAAAGAGTATTAAGTAACACTTTTTTGTCACTTTTGACTGTGGTTTTTGTTTGTCCCATTCAATGAGAACAACTGTTTACAGTAATATTATTATGTGTCTATTTCTGATGGCTGTGAACTAATGTGGGCAATATCAAAGCTACAAGAACTCCTCCAGTATGTGAAACATTTTAAGTATAGTACTAAATTCATTAGTTTCTATGGAAACAGTTGCTGGTTTATAAGACATAACAGACAATGTATTTACAGAAACACCAGAAAGGAACATAAAATAGTATGAACTTGACAGATTCAGAAAGGATACTCCTGTCAGAAAGATGCTGGAACATCCTTTTATAACAGAAAGTTTGTACTTCACAGTCATGGTTAGACGAGTTCGTAGACAGAAAGGGCTGAAACAATAGAAGATATGGAACAATTCAAGCTTAGAGATTTGTAGTGAATGCTGTAAGGTTAAAATTTCACAAAATGGAAGCACCTATTCAGTTCCTTTTTAAACTACAGAAAGTGAATTCTCATATTAATTCATCAGATGTCACACAGAAAATGGCAGTTCAGTGTCTAATAATTATAATTCTGGCATTTAGAAAAGCACTGAAAATGTGAAATTTCTTACCTTAATACATTATTTTGATCATACATTTGCTCATTTACACCTATCTTTCCCTTTAAAACCATTTGATGTTTTTATATAGTTTCATGTTTACTTGAAAAATGGAGACCAAGGTTCCAGGTTCTTCCACTGAGGTGAAACCCCAGAAATAGTTTTCAGGAATATCCCCTCAGAATGTAGGAGCTGTTCGTCTGAGCCATCAAACTCAGGTAGATTTACTAATCAGGAGTTATTCTCCTTGAGTAAATAGTTTAAACATTAAACTATTGAGAAAACGTATACTACCATTCATTCCACTTCATGTTAAGGAAAATTTCTATACCTACTGGGAAATTCTTGCTTAATTTTTTATTTAAAATTCAATGATGTCAGCATGACTGGATGTGCATACTGCATTGAGTCTCTCAGGGAGTGTAGATGAGATGGGTATCTCTCTGTTTAAAGCAGTCTCAGATTTACAGTCAAGGTATTTCCAAGTCTCCTGAGACGGCAGTGTTTTTCAACTTAAGTTTCAGCAAAACCATGTGCAAAGTACATTTCTGCCCCCCAAAAAATATTTACAGACACAAAAATCTTATAGACACTTTCAATCTTTTAAAATTCCTTATAAGTACTCATTCTAAACATTGTTTTCCTTGTAGATGAAAAAAGACTTTATGTACACGAAATGGAATTTGTTCCTATGGTCACAGGTATTTTGACAAAACAATTCATGCAGCACACAGAATAACCAGTTTATCTAACCCAAAATCTATTCAAAATTATTAGAGTAAAATGTTTTTAGTACTTTATAATTTTCTGGTTTAGTTATCTTACGCTGCCATATTCTTATGCTTCTTACTTATATTCCATAGTAATTTTATTAGCTAAATGCAAATACTTGACATAGGGTATTTTGAAATTTCTGCCCTCACTCCTGTTGTGTTATAAATAATTTTCTTAAAACCCTTTTCTTCTGAGTGTTTATTTTTTTTTTAATTTCAAACTTAACTGAATCATACATTGCTTAAAATACGGTATTTCTTTTCTGTTTCTCTGAAGCCGTATCCTTCCAGTATCTCAGTTCAGTTATCTTCATGTAATATGTATAAATAAACAACAATGCTGGGCCAACCCCCCAGAAATATACATTGAGAAAAACAGACTATCAGCTCTTCTTGACCACATCTCATTATTTTCCAGCTAGCCCTGGGAATTGCTATGGTATTCACTGCAGCTTTCCTACTGGTTTTATGCTAACAAGTTTTATTTTCAGGTCAGACCATGAAATCATTAGGCAGTTATTTCTCAAGCAGATCTCTTATACCACTCAAAAATTGTATAATAATTTCACATGTCATAGGAATATTAGGAGATATGATTAATTAAAAAAAATAAAATGGGAGACTAAAATGATAATGAAAAACCATTTTAAAATCTAAATAAACAGGCCAGCGTTAAAGCACATAAACACTTTACTGATTCATATTCATATGAATCTGGATCCAATACCTGTGATTCCATTCCCACATTAGTATTACAAAAGTGCAGGTAAAGGGAACTTCCTCTTTAACCTGCTAGTTTCCTTCTGCTACCCTTAGAATTTGTGCAGCTGCTTCATCAACTAGATCTGTAAGTACGTGGTTTCTCAGAATTTACTAGTTTATTTTATTTTACTATTTAGTTTATATAAGTTTTGTTAATTTGTTATTGCATTAATTTTTGAAACAAATTCCCCAGCTCCCAGAAAAAGTAAGTTAGAACAAGGGCAGATTGAAGAGCAGTTGTCAGTTATGCCCTATTAAGGAAAACAGGCAACCTCAGCATAATTCAAGTACATTTATTTTTTACAGAAGAATCTTGGTCTCATTAGCCTTAGAAACCAAGGAGTAATTATTTGTAATTGCTTCATGGATCAATCCCGCCTTCACATTCTAGCAAGTAGAACATTGAACAATTAAATGAAGCAGAAGCCTTACTTCATGCTGTAGCTGTGTGAAATTTTTTCTACAGGATCAGGATACAACACTTCAAACTACATGAAAAGAGAATTTTCTAGAAACAAATATATATAATAGTCAGAGACAAGATATTAAATAGGAGGAAAACATTTTCAGCAGAGGGAGCAAACATAGCTTTAACTTTTTAGGTTTTCTCTAATGACAAACAGTGATTCAGACATTTCTCTTCCCCTTACCATTTTTCTTTTATTTAGATAAGGAAGTGCTAGTCAGGCAGAGTTTTAGTCTCTGTGTTTGTTTTTCTCCAACTCACTTTTCAAAATGAAGAAAGGGTAGAAAAACCTGACATTTTCGTATGCAAGTGGATTTGTTTTTGTAATATTGCAGAAATCGAAACTGAAGTTCCATGAATTCAAAATTCCTCAAATGAATAGGGCTACAGCAGCCTCAAGCTCATTAGTCATTAGAAACCCTAATTCTGTGTGTACTCTCTTACAAACATTAATTTTCCTGGGCAAATAATTAGGTTGACTCATCCCTAATGTTCATTTTAATTCAATATGAATAGGCTATTTGTGTAATATATCAAATTCTATCAGCCTTCAGGCCCTATCATCTTTTAAAGATGGCTTTCTTCATTTCTCTAAATCACTATGATGCATCCCTTCTTTTTATGTCTTTGGCTCATTACTTACATTCCACAGTCATTCCCAAATATTTCATAATCCCTCTCACTCCCTATACTTCCTATAGCATTTTCTTATACATTGGGGTACTCCTCTTCAAAGGAAGAAAATTTTATACCTGTTTCATGGAGGAAAACTTCATCTTTCCAGATTGCAACAGTTTTCATCAATTGCTGGTCTCTGGTTCAGACACAGGTACATTCCCATCTGGCTGCAGACATAAGACAGAGGCTAAAACAATCTGAATACTTTTTAAAGTTGGATAATTGCTGAATGTAGGAAAACTCTTAAAAGCTGGAAGTGAGAGTTTTATTCAGAAACTGTCATTTATCACATCGCACAGCAGCTGCAAATATCTATGGCTGATCTAATAGCTACATATTTAGTTTGCATTCAGTGTCTCCATGTTTTGAATGCATCATAGGAATACAATTATAATTATGCAGAACACATTGCACAGCAAAATGCATATTTTTTTATATAAAGAAAGATCACACAAATTATTTTAGGCTTGCAGTCCAAATTTCTTTATTTTCTCTTTCCTACTATTTTCTGGTACTTGCCATTTTGCTTTTGTTATTAAAGTGTCATTTATGTTGAAATTATCGATGAACTTTTTCTGAGATGGTTTTGGTGCCTGACTCTTCAAACTGTTGTTTGTTTTACTGTTTATCTAAAATCCAGTAGTAGCAGTCAAGTAAATAATCCCTTTATTTAAACAAAAATTTAGAAACTAAAGTTTTACTTTCACATCTTCCTGACAAAAATATACTTGCTTAGGAATAACAATCATACATAGTTTCTCTACATGCAAGATGAAAAGAGCATTAAAGTTGAGAAATCAACTGCTGAATTATTTAATTGTCTATATTAAAAAATGGCTATATTATTTCCCAGGTAATTTAATATGGGTTCATTTTAAAATTATTTATTTCTCAGTCTTTATAACAGTGCTGCCATGGTACTGTTGCGCTGCACTGTCAACACAATGCTTCTAGGTGTTTTGTGAGCACTTTCTTCACAAGAAAATTGAAGTAGAACTTTAAGAATATGAAAAGCATTTGAGAACCGAATCCCACCTTCACAGTACCTACACTGTGCCTACACAATAATTTTCTTTAAACACAAAGGTATTCCATCACTAACTATTCCTGCATGTAATCTCCCTCAGACAATCATCTAATGTGCCCAAGTACTTGGGCTGTAAGGCAAGGTTAGTGTTGCTTTTAGTATTTTGAAAGAAAACTGAAATCCAGCAATGAGATTTGTTTTGGAATGGGACACTTACAATTAAACGTCCTTACTTGTATTGCATGCACTTACATGAATTTACATGCACACTCAGTCTAAAAATTCTAATTGTAGTCACAGTTATCAGATGAAAAAAATAATTTCATCTAAAAGTTTAAGGCTTGAGTCTGTTTCTTCTACATAGGATGAAGTTTGAGATACCTTTTGGCAACTTCCCTCACAGTCAGCTGAGGCTTCAGAAGCATGGTGATTTTCTAAAGCATAATTACCAGATCAGGAGAGATTTCTCAGATACTCCAGGGCAGCTCAAAATGTCAATACCTACTCAGGAAGTTTAATCCTTCCCCTAATAGCTGTTCGTCTGATCAGTCTGTAAATATTTTCCACTACATACATCCTCAGCCCAGCTTCACAGTAGGTTGTACAATTTTCAATCCTCATTTCAGAGAAGTGATAGTGACAGAGACATACAAAATAATTCTGTGTTTCCCATGTATTAATAACCTACTCAATATGCAATAGATTATAGGGAATCCTTGATTCTCTATTCGCTCAAGCCACTGAGGAGACTCTTTTGGAGATGTGTACAACATTTGCAAATTCTACTTCACAGAATGGGGTCTTTAATTTCAGGAATTCATGTTAATGTTTTAGATAACTATTAAAGCATTCCTCCTAAATTAACTGTTTATATTGTTGATGGAATAGAAACAAATCCTCTTGCTTGTGGAGACCAGGAGGCTTCTGCTTACTTAGTACCCAGTAAGCATATGGAACTTCCTAGTGAGTCCATTTATATATATATATATATATATTTCTCTGCACATGCAGAAATCTAGGTGTTATCTTCAGAAGGATTAATTCACAAAAGCACACATGGATCACTAAGGAACTTCATTTTACTTGAGTATCACTCTGATGCTTCACAAGGCTTAAAGCTGTACTTAATCCTTTTAAATGTTGATATTTTCATACAAAGTTCAACTCCTGGCCCTGCCCAGGGCAGCCCAAGAGTCACACAATGAGCCTGAGAGTATTGTCCAAATGCATCTTGAGCCCAGACAGGTTGGTGATGTGACCACTTTCCTGAGGAACCCGTTCCAGTACTTAAGCACCCTCTGTATGAAAAACCTTTTCCTGGTATCCAACCTAACCCTTTCCTGACTCAGTCTCACATTTTTCCCTTGAGTCCTGACACTAGTCATGAGAGCAAAGAGACCTTTACCTGCCTGTCTACTTCTCCTCATGAGGATGTTGACCCCAAAGAGGTCCTCCCTCAGTGGCTTCTCTAGACTGAACAATCCAACTGACCTCAGCCACTCCTCATAAAGCTTCCCTCCAGACCCTTCACCATGCTCTTGGCTCTCCTCTGGACACTCTCTAATAGCTTAATGTCTCTTCTGTATTGTGGCACCCAAAACTGCACACAGCACATTCACATCTGATGGAGAGTCCTACACACCAAGAAGGAATTTCCCTGTATTGAGGTACAGTAATTTCTAGCACCTTCTTTCTTTCATAGAATCACACAGACTCTTTCCTGTGATCTGTTGGGATTAATTGAGGATGATTGCTGCTACAAACCTTTCTTTGTATGATTGATTATCACAAAATGTGCTAATCTTGGATCACTGTGCTATCTTCCAGAATGAAATGCATTACATGAAGAGCAACAGTTTCTTGTCTGCTGTAAATTTCAATTAGTAATGGAAGGCATGGCAAGCACAAATCATTTTACAGAGGCACATCTCCACAATATCTTGAGGTGAGTTATTGCTCTAACATGAAGTAAATGCTTGTGTCACTTCACTGTAAAACTGGCTCACTATCTGGAATATTAGGCTTTGTGACTAAAAGCGGATCCAGTTAAACACAAAGACCTAGTAAGGACCAGATGAACAATGATGGACCATGAACCCTAGCAACTGGATCTCATGCCCCTAAAACCATCAAAGGACAAGGATTAGACCATTATCCCTGGTGTGAAACTCTCTAAAAGGTCAAGGAAAGAAAGCATCTCTTTGAAACACCATGCAAACCAAATGGGATTACTGCCTAAAGGGTTCTGGGATTTATTATGAAATTCAGTGAGGAAATAAATTTTGGTACTATACAAACCTTAAAGTGGAGTGTCTCAGATAAGGGCAAAAGGCAGGGAAAAGTATATAGTAAGGTGGAATAGCGAAGAACAACCATGGGAAAACATGAGGAAAACTTTTAAAAGGAATGGGTTGGCTGTAAATAGGTTCTGATCAAACAGGTCAAAACATGTTTTGAAGAGTCCTGTGTTTGATTGACACATTCTGTCCTTCTTAATCATATTTCAGACTTATTTTTTCTGTATGTCTGAGCAACTCGATCTGCGTGTATGTGTAGAACAGCTAGTAAACTTCAAGTTAGACCATTCAGGAAGTAGTAAATGAATCACAGTTAGCAACATCTGGAGAGAGACACCCCTCTTCCCCCAACAAAGAGTACAACTGCCTTGGCAGAAACTGGGAACAGGGGAAAATGGGGAAGACCATAGTCTGGAGATCCACTGCAGGGTAGACACAAATGTGTCACCACCAGGTAACTCAATATGGTGAGAGATAATGACTGTGTAAGAGGTCTGTGGTCTTGGTCAGACTTGAAGTTTGTTCTAGTATTTGAGAGATCTATGAGTGCAGTTATATTTGTGAATCAGGAAAATGAGGCTGATTGATCCTGATCAGCCTAAAAATAAGCCAAACATGGCCTACCCCAATAATTGCTTGTTATACATGTTTTTATCAGGAATGTGTCTTCAGTTTCACCACTAGCTGCAAGAGGAGCTAGCTGTTCTGAGGAGTATGGAAATATATGCATCCATTGTGCCATGGTAGAGTAACCTTGTGCCTAAAAGTCCACACAATTTGACTTTATTTTTTACTGCAGTGAACTAGGAAAGAAAAATCCTCTGAATTTTGAAGTCTTTCAAATTCAACTATCCATAATAAAACTTGTTTCTTGTCTGCTGTGAATTCCAGCTTATGATTCAAGGAACCACAAGTGCAGAGACCCCTTTTAGATGGAGGAATCTCCACAGTGTCTCAGGATAAGGTGATGGCTTAACACAAAGAAAAAGTTTTTGTCACTCCACTATAGACCTGACATCCTCCTCATCCATCCCACTCCTGTATCCCCCCACCAATACCAAAACTTGACGTTCTACCCTGTCCTGTTGTGCTACGATCTGCCTGGTACAGTCAAGGATTACAGATGCCAAAGCTCATTCCAACCAAAGCTGGAAGAATTTGTTAAGCCAAACAGAGATTCCATTAGTTTGGGTTTTTTGTAAAGAATGTTCTTATTCAATGAAGGCAAAATGTAGAAAGAAAGGCTTCAGGGGAGAAGCAATGAAAATATGTTACAGAAAAAAATAGGATTATTGAAATGCTTTTTCTTGTTTCTGAATCTCTTTAGCAAACCACTTGATACGTGCATTATACATGAATTTTTTTAAAACATTATTTACTTAAAAATATTAGAATAGTTTTGTGATTAAATATTTAATCAGTTTGATTAATAGAAAATATGCTATCACAGAAGCATTACCACCATTTCTCATTGACCCAGCCTTAGTCCATCTCAGAGCAGCGGCTCTGCCAGTCATGGAGGAAGCTTCTAGCTTCTCACAGAAGCCCCTCCTGTACCCACCCCACCCCGACCACTATCAAAACCTGGCCATGCAAACACAATACAATATCCTTATGTAAGGCCCCAGAAAACTCTGTCGATGAGACTCATGAAAGGGCTTGTAGTTTTCCACATACTCTGATTTAGGTGTATGGAAAAAATATCAACAAGATATTTTCAGGAAGTCAAAACAACAAAAAGCTTTACTGGCAACTTCAGAAAATCAGATAACTTTGGAAGAAGTTTAGTACAACATTAAATCAACATAAAATACTTCACAAAGCATTAACTTAGCCCATTCGACTTAGAAAATTCCAAACTCATCTAATTTTAAGTTAATCAAAACTCCAAAAAGAGAGAATTAGAAAGAGAGAAAGAAAAATATAGAAAAGAACAAATATATCTACCACTTCTGGTTCCAGTGATGTTCAGCTGACAGAAATCCAAAGTGGAGGTAAAGTAGAGACAAAGGTTTGCCTCATGTCTTGCTTTAAGTACCCTTTGGCTTTCTTGGGCCAAGTGGGACTTTCCCCCAGGTGGGACTTCTACTTATTTGGTCACTCTTGTAATAGGAAGGTGTGGAGCATTTTCTCAGGTATGCCAGGGATTGGTGGCCATTGCAGGGTTGGGGTACAGGCCTGGGTAGGTGGGGTGTGCAGAGTAGGGCATTGCCTCACCAGAGCAAGGTCTGACCTGTCCCTTCCCCCATACTCACACCCAAAAGCTTTTGAGAGGTTTTTTCATCCTTCCAGTTTTTCAGACCATCTCATGTTGGGAACTTCATTGCATGTAGCAAATTTAAAGTATCTTTTCAAAGGGCATTTGCTCATGTGAATACTTGAATTTTGTTACTTTTTATTTATTTTTAGATACTTTAGAATGATCAATGACTTACAATGAATGAGTCAAACAATACTGTATCACTTCACCTTTTTTAGGAAGAGACACAGCAGTTATCAAAGCCTAGATGACAGGGAGCAATTTGGTTGTCAGTCTGAATCTTCAGGTCAACAAAGATGAACAAGCAAGAGAATTCAGTTCTCTGAAAGGAACTCTGATCCAGAGAAGCAGCCATAGAGATTAACTTTTAAAAATTTGTTTATTTGTCTAGATTCCAGATGCATTAGTGGATATACTTTTACACATAAACTCTTATCTTTATTTGTTCCTATATTTATGCTGTCACTCTTCCTAAATATCTGTATTTACTGTGTAAATTACACATTACATATACTCAGTTGAGGGTTTGCTTTTATGGAATGCAGGTCTGTTTCGTCACTGAAGCAGACTCTCCAGGGTGACATAAGTCCATAAAAAAGCAAGGATTCGTTTAAATAGGTTCACTATAGGAAGTTTCAAATAACTCTGCTTCAAGTGGGTTAAAGTTCATAAAATCACAGAGGGGTTTGGGTTGAAGGAAATTTTGAAAGATTGTCTGGTTTAACCCCACCTGCCATGGGCCAGGATACCTTTCCCTGCTCAAAGTCCTTTCAACCTCACTGAACATTTCCAATGATGGGGAATCTGCAGATTCTCTCGGCAACCTGTTCCAGTGTCTCACTCCCCACCACAGTAAAATTTCTTTCCTATGTCCAACCTAAATGTACCTTCTCTCAGTTTAAAAGAATTGCCTCTTTCCTTGTCACTTCAGACCCTGATAAAGTCTCTCTCTGTCCTTCTTATAAGTTCCCTCTAAGTATTGAAAAGACGTAATAAAGTGTCTCAGGAGCCTTGTCTTCTCCATGATGAACAGCCCAAATTCACTCAGCGTCTATCCACAGGAGAGGAGTTCCACTTCCAATGGTCTGATCTTTTTCATTGTCCTCCTCTGGACCTCTAACAAGACTTATTCTAGCAAGCATCCAAAAATGTGTACTTATCCTACATATCGATTATAAGCTAATACATGTGTCACATTATATTTCAGATTTGATGAGGTACAACATGATAATGCGTGACTGCATATTGAGACACCACCACAGTCTGAAATCAGGAGTGCCGTGTGTTCCCAAATCCAGGAAATACTAAAGAATTTGGTGGTAAAACATGTGCCTCGATTCCATCATCTGCCTACATGATTTTCTTTTTAGTGTAGGAATTTGCACAACATATTTTAATTCAAAAATCAGGCTCCGTTTCAACAGGTTCTAGGTGTAAAATGAATGTTTCACACAGCTCTTCTCCTTAGCTCTGGTATAAGAGACTGGGAAGCAGTGTGTTATTTACAGTGAAAAGAAAATAAATAAAATGAATTATTTGTTTCTCTAGAGAAAAATCCTAGTAAAATGGACCCCTCTTTTCACATAAGCCTGACTTATAACATTCTAGGACTTGCAGTTTTAGGGTTTTTTTATTTATTCGCCTACAGTAAATACAGAGACATATATGAGTCAGCAGTACCCTGGAAGCCAGGAGGGCCAAGCGTGTCCTGGGGTGCATCAGGCACAGCATTGCCAGCCAAACAAGGGAGGGAATTGTCCTGGTCTGTTCTGCAGTGGGGTGGCCTCACCTCAATGGAGCACTGCATGCAGTTTTGGGCACCAGAATAGAAGAAAGGTATTAAGCTATTACATAGTGTCCAAAGAAAGGCAACAAGGATGGTAAAAGGCCTTGAAAGGAAGCTGTATCAGGAGTGGCTGAGGTCACTGCATCTGTTCAGCCTGGAGAACACTGCAGGGAGAGCTCATTGCAGTCTCCAACTTTCCTGAGGGGAAGAGGAGGGGCAGACACTGATCTGTTCACTCTCCTGACCAGTGACAGGATCCAAGAGAAGGGCCTGTGTCAGATGTTTAGGTTGGATGTTAGAAAAAGATTCTTCACTCAGAGGGTGGTTGGGGACTGGAAGAGTCTTCCCAGGGTAGTGGTCTCAACACAAGCCTGACAGAGTTCAAGAAGCATTTGGAAAATGCTCTCAGGCACATGGTGTAAGTCTTGGGGATAGTGCTGCGCAGGGTCAGGAGCTGGACTTGATTCCTGGGGACCCCTTCGAATTCAGCATATTTTGTGAATCCATATCCATGATTCTGTGATATTAAAAAAGAACATTATGGAAGGGACATTAGGAGTCAACAAGAAAAACTGTATCACTGAGTGAATCACAAAATCCTTGAGATGTATTTTGCTGAAGGTGGTGGTATTTCTATTTTACCATAACTTTTTCTATGACCTTACAGTTTGGTGGCAATTGAAAAGAGGATGACTTTTTCCCAAAAAAGGTCTGCATATGGAAAGCTGTATATGGAAAAGTACAATTATGCCTGATACACAAAACTAAGTCAATTATCTTAGGACTCTTCCGGTTCAACTACAGCTCAATAGCTAATTATTTTCTAAAGGATGGGACTGTTTAGAGATAAGGGAAAATGTACTGGTGATGAAAAAAACAATGCATGTTACTCCATCAAATGAAAAACAAAGAGCAAAGTATTTTTTGGCAATTCTCAGAAATTGGCAATTCTTTTGACTTCTGAACCAACTTAAACTTCAAATAAATTAAATCAAGACATCTGCAATTTCATAATACGCATTTATGTATTTTCCAGAAAAATAAAAATAAGCAAAGAAACAAAAGAAAATAAGCATGGTTTCATTCAAACGGGATTTGTTAGTTGATGCTGTCTTTTCCTTTCAAGTAGTGTACACTTTTGCTACCCTCCTTAGAACATTAAACAGCACAGTGGCAGGGCAGGTCTCGCTCAGGGGGCAGGCCAGCCTTGGATGGCTTAAGCTGGTTGGAAGCACCATGATCACATCACTGCCATTAGTTCAGGGATTGCAATGAGCTGGCCAGGGATGATGGCCTGAAAGATCCCAGAGGTGGGAGGAAAGCCCTTTGTGTCAAGGGAGAAGATTAACTCCAGAGGTCCAGGGAGAGGCAGCCACATTTGTCATAGGCACCATGCTTCTTCTGAGAACTGCAAAACATCAAGTTGTTGAATCCTTCCCTTCTAATAGGTAAATTCATCTGGGAAACCTAAAATTTTCAAGCTCTGCTCCCGAAGAATATTGGAAGGGTAACCACAATACCAGAGTAAAAGAGAAAAATGGTAGGAAGATGTTATGGTAGAACTACTTAAAATGTGCTCTGAATGAGAATTTTCTGTATTGATTTTTATATGGACAACTGGCATTGTAACTGGACTAGTAATAGCAGCTGATTGTAGTATTGACTGGACTGTAAAAATATTAATTATATTAACAATAAACCTGCTTCTATAAAAGTCATGCATTTCTTTTTGCCAATAACAAGACTTTGAATAAAAGACCTTATACCCCATTAGTAGTTGGTGATGTCCTTGGTATTCAAGGCCAAGGATCTGTCAGAGCTTTAAAGACATGATGACCTTCTCCAGGCTTTGGACTGGAGGAAAGGCAAGTTCTGCAGCAAGAGTGGCCTCTCACCTCTCAGCTGTGGTCTAACTGCATCCACAGTCACAAGGAGTAGGAATGGTGGGTGTATGTGGATTAGCAGCACAGCCACAAGGATGAGAGCAGTTGACTGGTCTGGGCTATCTAGAGATGCTGCAGAGGAAAGAGCCTGAACAATTAAGTACATGGAAAAAAAAAAACCAGAGGAAGACTGTACTAAAGAAAAGTAGAGACTGCCAATGTGGAATATGCAGGAAACATGTGGCTTCTGGAGAGAGAGGGAAGGTTCTTATCTTTGTCTTCAGAACTGCAGTTGGCAAAGAGATAAGGTTGTGGCAACAGGTGAGACAAGATTAGTCAAAGCCATCATCAGACCCACCTGAGCCTCAAGTATGGCACACTAAGAAGGAGAGGCAGATGATTCCCAATCATAAGACAGTTTTACTAATTTGCTGACCTGATTTGGTCAGTTCCCTTCTGACTTCAGATATTCTTTGAATTTCAGAGCTTATAGAAAAGGTATTAAAAATGTATCCTCTAAATATTTTTGAAGGAAATATTTTAAATTTTTATCATTCTTATACTTGACCACAAACTTAAAAAACAAAAGAATAAAAAGAACAGTACCTATAGAGCTTGTGGAGTGTGTATCATGTCTTCGTGACAGCCACAAAGTTTTACACATGCCATAGAAACAAGAAGAACAAAGAATGGCCATGGATGTGCCATAACTATCCAATAGCCCTTTTTCTTTTTGAGGATTACTAGTTGAATTGATAGAGCTGCCAGAGATTTTAGGCAGTAAAATAGCTCAGCTCTTATTCAATAGATTGCAAGAAAGGCAATGAAACGACTCCTGGCCTTGTTAATCAGCTCTGATTTGTGGGCAATGTTTTCTGCAGAGAGAGTTTTTCAAGCCACATTCTATTTTTGTTGTTGTCTTTATTTTTCCATTTCTCAGTATAAACACATCTAATGGCATATGGATTCCTGCCAGTTTTTAGCTATATACATATTCTGACTCTGAAAGAATAATTTATTTTTCCTGCAGTATTGTTTTGCATGTTGCAATTCCAGAATCTTCAAACTAAAATCAGCCAAAGTCTTTTATTTCCTAATGTGTGTACATGTTTTTTTGAAAAGTGATTAAATTGACTGTTTAGGTCTTGAGTCTCTAAAAGCATTGATTCTGATGGAAACTGAACAATGAACCCTTTTGGAGAGGTCTGGAACATAGTCCTAGTTTCCATCTGGAGAATGGAAGTCTTGATCTGGCATTAAATCCATGTGCATTTGTCATGTGTTTGGATGTCATGGTGGTAAAAACCATTAAAAGTCTAAAACAAAAAAAACTAACAATGGCAAATAAATCTGAAAGGTTTTTTAGGAAAATATAAATCTTGTTGACTCAGAAAAGAGAATTGAAAAAATGCCCAAATAACATTTGTTAAAGGTAAACATCTTTATGGAAGTTTGTAGAGTAGAAAGTTGTTCAATAAAAGAAACACTAATGAGGTTTTGTATTTTGTCTTATCTAGAACTGGCTTGCAAAAATAGTAATATGAACATAAAATACAACCAGAAAGCTACTTAAATGTACATTTTTCAGAGGGGGGAAAAAAAAAGAGTGCTAAACCAAGAGAAGGGTGGAAAGAAAAAGCAAGATAGTCAATATATCATATTGCAAATAGCGATAAAAAGTTATCTTTGTGTGCTTTCATATATTTATGTCATAATTAGTTTGGAAAGAAAATCTCACAAGCCAATCACACTCTTTTGCTTGTCTTGTTTTTATAACCCTTCCTTTTTTTTCTTTTTGTTTGTCCTCTTTATGTACCTTCTTTAAGCACTGGAAAGATGCAATGAATCCTTCCAGGACTCTTCTCCATGCTGGACAGACCCATGTCTCTCAGCCTTTCTTCATAGGAGAGATGCTCCAGCCCCCTGATCCTTTTCATGGCCATTCTCTGGACCCAGTCTAGCAGGTCCATGTTTTTCTTGGGCTGAGGACTCCAGAGCTGGAGATGCAGCACTCCAGATGGCATCTCATGAGGGTAGAGAAGGAGAATCACATCCCTTGACCTTCTGGCCACACTGTTTTTGATGCCACTAAAGATGTGAATGGCCTTCTAGGCTATGCGTGCACACTGTTGGCTCAAGTCCTGAAGTGGCAAGCTGTTGAGGAAGGATTATCCTTCCCTTTCGCCTAGCAAGCGACCAGCACTGCTCACAGTGCGGGCACTCTCCTGGGTCTTGCTACCTGGGACAGCGCCTAAGGATACTGCCTCACGCTATGGTGGCGACAGCTCCCTATTGCGGATGAGGCTTGCGGCAACAGCCAATAGAAGCAAGAGAGCTGACTCCAGCCAAGGGTGCAACAAGCTTTAATGAACCCTGAGGAATCCCAGAGCTGAAGCACAGATTACACGAATGCAGCAGCTTTTAAGGAGCAGGGGAAACAAGGGAGGAGTCAACTTGCGGACGAATGGGAGGTCAGAGGGAAGTGGAGTACCGGGGATTGGCATTAGGGACAGAGCAACAGGGATACATTGAGGGAGGGGTCCTGGCCCCTGAGCCAATCACTCGATGCTCCAGCTAGAAGTTTCTAGAGGGAAGGGAGGGAGCGTGGAGTGACGCACCAGGGAAGGACCAAAGGAAGGATACATGGGATTGGGGAGGAGCAGGGATGACGGGCAGTGTGGAGGAGGGTGGAATGAACCAAGCCTGAACCATTACAAATTGAGGGGGGAAACAGAACAATCCAACACTACAAACTGAGGGGAAAAGAGAACAACTCAACACAACACAACAAAGTCCAGTCCTTCCTCTACAAGAACCCCGAAGTCCTTCTCAGCTGCTCTCAAGGAGTTCTGCCAGTCTATACTCATGTCTGGCATTCTCTAGACCAATAAGTTATGCTCCCTCTTGAGCTATCCTTCCCTCCACCTGTGATACCTATGCCATATAAGTTTTTCTGAGATCAAAGTTTGGAAATATGTTCACAGCATTTTTAAGTTAAATGTCTCACCAAATGGGGGTTTTATGTGTTAGAATCCTTCTGGATCAGGACCTAAAAACAAGAGAATACTTAAGGGTCTTTTCACTTGTCCTTCTGTGAGGATTTCAATGAGAGTCCTGTCACAACACTAAGTCACAGAGAACCAATGCCTGTTTCATGGACTAAAAGGCAGTTCTACTAGATGGCCACAATTTTAGAGATGAGACACTAGAGTGGAACATAACACCAAGTCACTGCTTACGTATTTTGCATGTGTTTATATATTAAATGAAAGAGACAGCCATTTTAAAAAAGTGCAAAAAAACACCAATAAAACAACCCCTTGACTTTGGAAATTAACTTCAAACTGTTAAACATACCACTAGAACACGGATATAAATAACAATAAGTAAATAACCTCTAGCCCTGAGAATATGACTTTATTCCATCAGGACCTGGAGCACTGCACAACAAATGGAAACACTGTTAGTCAGCTCAGAGTTCACTTCAATAAATGGTAGGTCACCCAGAATTTCTCTACTGCTTCTTGGTTTCTATTAAAATAATGTAACTTCTCTAATTCAGTTGCTGGCTAACGGGGGTCTCAACTTCTAGAATGTAACCTTGACAAAATATATCATCCTGCAAGTAAATTTTCTTTCATCTGATATAATTAGAAACATGAAAAAAAAAAAAAAAGGATGCAACTGGTTTTGTCCTGTCTTCTAGTTTTAAAACAGGATTTTACCTGTGGTCTCTGAAGGTGAAAGCAATTTTATGTACAGGGTTATTTCAATGATGTATGAGACACTGTGCAAAAATGCTATGCAATTCTGTGTGTGAGAAATGCACTGCAATATTTTAAGTAATGCAACTTAGGCTTAGAGTTTCTGTTTCCCCTTTGAAAATAAGGGCTTTTATATTTAAAATTTTCTCAAGTATTTAATCTAGGAGTCCCTCAAAGAGATCTGAACGCTTTTTATTCTTAGAAAATAAGAATAGTACATAAAATTATTTATATTGTCAGAATAAAATTTTAAATACTTTATATCCTTAATCTGCCATCCTTATCCTTACTAAAAACTTTTTCTCAAAGGAATGCAATTGGTCTCAACCCTTTCACAATCTGTTAAAATGGTTTGGATATGTTTCATCCAACTTTTAGTGCTATAACGGAACATTTGAGATAAGAGTGTGTGGTTGTCATAATCTCAAGATTGGGTAAATGGAAAGAATTAATTTTTACTTATCTGAACTATCCTCCACAACTCACCACTTCCCAGCATAAAATATAGTTACAATATAAGTACCCCATTTATGAGCCTCAAATTAGGTGGAATAAATCCAGATCAAAATAGTTTACTGCCTTCTGTAATTATTGTAGCAAAATGTTACTGTAATTTTTATTAGAAATGAAAGAGAAGGGAACAAAAAGAAGAAAAATGGAACATCTCAATGAACTTTTAGTAAATAAAATTCACTGACAATTCACTGAAGGCGAAATTAAATATTAAATATGGTGTTTGATAGTAGCAATGTATGTTCAATATTTTACATATAAAGAAAGTCATAACTAGCTGCCTAATTTTGCACATTACATACCAATAGTATAAGAGGAAAAAGGGAAATAGAAATTAAATATCAATTATTCTTGTAGTCTTATTTCTCTAGAGACAGACATTGTATTGATTTTCGTAAGTTTTAGCAAATATAGAATAACTTTTTATATGTTGGTAGGACTGAAAAAAGAAAAAAAGTCATGTTGTTTTGTTCAAAAGACGTAGAAAACTGGTATGTGCTTGCTTTATTAGGTACATGTCTGAAGTAATCAAACATGAATAAAGAATGGAATGTATTACAGGGACATGTTATGCATTTTCACTTGAAAGCATTTAATAATCAGACTGTTATTGCAATCAGTATGTTATTAAGATCCATATTGTTATGATAGGAATGCTGAGAAGTGGTAATGGGAACACAGCCCAGGCCTCTTTCTCTTCTTTTTCCAGGAGATTAATTCCCTGCAACACTGTATTGTCACAGTATGTGTTTTTTTTCTAAAGACCAGAGGTCTGTGACAGAACTAGATGTTATACAGCTAATTCTTTGTTTCAGGACCTATCTAACCTAAAATACTGATTAGCTAATATTGTTTACATACTTGGGTATTTTATTTTTCACTCACATTGTATCAATTTTTGCTTCATAAATTTGAAATTGCATATGGTTTTCAAATAAATAATATCAGTGGCCACTATTTGTTATTGCTTTCATAATACATATTTTAGGAAATTTTCTAATAGTGTAGTATTTTTAGAATTATTTGGTTTTTAAAAATTACTTCATTATGAGATCATAATGTATCTAAAAATGCTCCCTCTGAGTGTTTACAGCAGGTCAAGCTTGTACTGAGTTCCATAATGGAATGAGGTCACTGAAGATGGAAGATGAAGAAAATAGCCATGGCTACTATACGTTCATGAAAATAATGCTAGTACCTGCCATAAATTCAGCTTGTTCTTTGAATTATGGCAAAATAATCTAATACAAATCAGAAATATGAAGCTTACAAAAAGGAAAAAAAATCCTAATTTTTTGAAATGAATGAGACTAGACTAATTAATGATATCAGACTAACTCCTTAAGGCAATGGCTTGTGTGAGTTCAGATAGAAAGTGAGCTTGCATAAGTAATTTTACTTGCATAAGTTAATTCTAAGCAATGTTTACCTGCTAGAAATATTGGGGTGCTTATTATTTTGTTTTTTTAAATTGGGTGATATCTTCCATATAAGGAGAGCTATGTTGCTCAATAAAGATAGGTTCATCAATAAAAGGTTTATCTTTCCTTATATTCTGCTTCTGCAAGAGCTTTGCACATAAGATTGCCCTTAGAAGACTATGTTTTCAGTGCGTCTGTTCAAATCGTGGGGTTCAAATTCCTTGAATGTTATGATAATTAATTTTAAGAATGATAAAGGTAGCTATTCATTAAATATCTTGAATTTGAAACAGCAAATTCTCAGGAATACAGTGAATTATATCTATTCTATCTCATTCTGTATAATTTTGGCACATATCATTTTAGCAGTTGTCCCCAGTTGCCTGTTAGGAGTCATTACATATAGAACAGATTTAATAAAATTGAACGCTTTAAAATAATTCAAAATACTGGCAAGAGGAAAGTCTAGAGAAAAAGAGGTAAAATAAAATTGAACTAGAAATAATTTTTGTGCCACCTAGTACATCTAATTTAAGTATCTTATTGATACTCTAATTCACAAAAGATGTGCTCCTGGGCCCAGAGCTCCATTCCATCATCTGAAATTATACTTTATGCATTGATTGATATATCACTCTCTTCATTTGAGAAAAGATAAATTGTCCTTAGTGTAAAGCCATAACAAAAAGTTATTCTTAGTACCCTCATGTACAAATCTGATGGTTAGCGCAGCAAAAGAAGTAAAAAAAGGTAAATCTCAGTTCTTTCTTACCCAAAATTAATTGAACCTGTGCCTCCCATTGCTGAGAAAAGTTGTCTAAGTACTAGATGAGTTAGTTGAGGCCACCTGAGGATCCCGATAATGCTGTTCTCTATTCCTTATATTGTCCCAAAACTAATGTGGTTTCAAGAAAATTATGACTCGATGAAAGAATTCAAGAAAAAGCTGAAAAAGCATTACTTTGGGGAGCACTTATCTGAGAAGTCTCTTCTGTTCTTCTGATTTCAAGACCACAGTTTTTTAATCTGATAGAGGTTTTATGATTTTTCAATTTAAGAATGAAGAGCAGGTTGCTAATATCAAGCTTATAATAGTCTTTTTAAGGGAATGATGGTATGGCAGCAGAAATTAAGACTGGGGGAAATAGTAGCTGATAGCTCTAATGGAAATGTCACTGATCTCTCAAAAAAATATCCAGAAATTAAAATTTAAATCTTTTTTGTTAAATTCCATCATGGGCAAAAGGGAACATAGGATATATGAGTGGAGCTAAGTTTATTGTAAAGCCAAAGAATGCTTTAATACTTTAATTACCTGTATGCGTTATTTGTATCTATTAGCCAGCTTATCTATTTGCAGAGAATCTTCACTAGAGAGACTTTAAATAACTGAAATTAAAATTTAAAAAAAAATTTAAAGCCAAAACCCAGGAGTGAGAATTTATTCTCTTCCCTTGACATTGTGCTTTTCCTTTGAATGTCCTTCAAAACACTGTGCCAAAAGATCTAAGGTGAAGTAGAAGGCAATCACTGAAATCATGGGTGTGACCACTCTCCATCTCAGAGCCTGCTCAAGGCTTTGGGTTGGCATTTCTTCTTTCCTGGACTGTTGTCAGCTCATCTGCAGCCTCTGTGGGGCAGTGTTGGTGTCCCCTACCCTGTGACACAAAGTGCTGATATTTCTCCACCCATGTCTGTCAAGCCACTGGCCCCAGCCAGTCAGAGGCAGTCCCCAAACCAGCTCCCATTGGGAAAAAACATGAGAAGAGGAGAGGGAAAATCCAACCATCTCTGAGTGGCTTGAACTGTCTCCAACCAGACCTAAATGGCTGATACCACCCCTGACCCTGAGGAAGCCTTGTCCTGTGGGGCTGCTACAGGCCCACAGTGTATTTAACTATTTACTGCACTTTCTTTAGTTTCTTTCACGTATTACACATCTTCTCCACATACTGACACATTCACAAACAGTCGAACCCCTTAACTGCTGCCTTCATTCATGCTGTGTTTTACCCCTCTGCTTGTCCTCTCACCCACATTGTCATATACCAGCTAGGCTTCAGGAATGGGAAACTGCTGAACTCAAAGTCAGTGACTCTCACTCTGCTCTCCCTTTCTCCACTGACCCAGTTATTTTACTGCAGAAGACAATCACATTGCCTAGGTCTAGTTTACCATTTACCTTTGGACTATTCCCAAAGTGTTCCATTCCTCCATGTATCCAGAAATGTGTGACAAGGAAAATCAAACAAAATTTTCCCAGGGATTGAATACAGTTAATAAAAGTAGTGCCCCACTGAGGGGCTATGAGGAGGGAGGAGGCCACAGAGACGAAGGAGCCAGGGTCTTCACAGACCTGCTTGGTGGCAGGACAAGGGCATAAGCTGAAAGAGGAGAGGTTCTGACTGGAAATAAGAGTCATGAAGGCAATCAAGGTGCTAATATGATCTGATTAGTGGGAGATGCCTCTGACCAAATTAAGGTACAAATGAGACCATATGCTGAAGTCAATAACATGGGTTTTATTTAATAGTAAAGATAAGATAGAGATAGAAAGACATAGAAAAAAGGGGGAGGAGAGAGAGAGAGAGACAGTGAGATCAAGCAGAAGAGTCACCAGCCAGCTTTTTGGTGGTGAGGGTTCCTGAATTGTTCTTCTGGTGGTACCACCTATATACAGTCCAACTTCCAGGTATCCACAGGACACAGATGCCATTCAAATAACTTAAGGTGATATGTGCAGGAGCAGATGCTTCCTTTCCCACTGTTTGCCACAAAGGGATTGTTTTTTTCTGGATGCATTTCCGCATGTGCTAACCATATCTTACCTCTGATCTTCCAAGCATTACTGGGTCTGGAATTAGAGGCTTCCTGATACAAATTCCTCCCTTCTCTGCTTATCTCAATTTCCATCTGTGGTGGTTTCTTTTAGCTTCAGCAGTGTTTTGAGGTGGGCAACTGTGCTCTGTAAGTGAATACAGGTGTCCACAGAGGTAGGCTTCATTCCTTGGAGATTACAAGATTCAAATGGACAAATACCCAGGCATCCTCAGAGTTCGCCCTGCTCTGGGAAGGAGGTTGGACTGGAGAACTCTCAAGATTCCATCCAACCTGAATTTGGTTGTGATAGCACAATTTTAATTGCCATTCTTTCAAATAAAGTAGATTTTAATTTTCTCTTTCCGGTGAAAAAACACTGAGAATATAAACAAGAAGGCAGAAAGATAGTTACACCTGAGGGTTAGGGTTCCGCCTAGGGTTAGGGTTCCACAAACCACAGAGCCCAAAACTCCAAGCACACTGAAGGTGCAAAAGACATCCCAAGGGGGGCACAGAATTGACAAAAGATGGCTTCGTCTTTCTCCTTTGAACCTGCCGTAGTTTTTTTCCCCAATTTTTGGAATTTCTTTAAGTCTAAGTTTGGCATGGTTTTGTCAAGTTCTATTCAAAATAAGAACAGATCACAGCCTATTGAATGCTCTCCTAATTTTTTTTCTTCTTGACCTCACCCATGTGCTGGGATTCTCAGTAAAATCTTTCTGTTACTGCTCAGCTTTTGGTAAGGCATTTGCTTTGGGCAAGGCTTGAAATAACCACTAAGTCTGATGTTCTAAAGATGCTGAAAAGGGAGAATGGTACAGCTACAGCATCGCTCCCCTACACCTCTCTACCTGGCATCACACATGTGCTAGGTATCTCAGCCTTGGACAAAAAACTGGCTTTAATAAATCTGCCAAGGGTTAGAATTAGGCTTAGGGTTAAGCTTGAGAAAAACACGAAGAACAGAGACCCAGGGACACTAAAACTAAAAAATGCATGCCAAGGGGAATGTGATACTGTGTGAAAAATATTCTGTCCAAACTTTTCTCCAAGACACAAGTCAAAATTCTAACCATAAGCATATCCCTAACCCTAGGAGGAGCAGGAAAAGCTGCATGGGAGTGCAGCTGGTGCAAAGGAGAAATGCAATGGATGGAGCAATGTTGGGGCAGTGCCCTGCTGGCCTTGGCAGGCCTTTTGCAGCTTCAGTGTCCTTGGAGCTCTGGGCTTTGTGGTTTTTTGAACTGTAACCCAAAACATAACCCTAACCTTAGCTGGAGCAGGAAAAGCCGCAGGGGTGTGAAGTGAGGCTGGTGCCCAGGAGAAAAGTGTGGAAGGAGCAATACTGGGGCAGTGATGCGCTAGCCTTGGTAGGCCTTTTGCAGCTGCAGTGTGCCTGGAGCACTTTTTACAGCTATTGAAGAAATAATTTAACTTGGGATTCAATGAATGCTACCATTCAGTTTTTGGTGGGGCACACGTCAAGATCCTCTCCCTCAATTTTCAGGTAAGTAACTCTGGAATCTGCATCCAAACTCCCTGGAGAAGTCCTGAATGCTTTTCAGGGTATGTATGTGTAGGAGACTTCTGCCTCTGTGATAATTCTTGTGTCTTTCATTGTCTTTGTAAAACAGTACCTCTCAGTCAGGAATATTTATTTTATCTCTTCCCGCACCTGCATCTCAAAGATGTTGATTCTTAGCTGGGCCTGAGACTTTTTGGCATCAGAGATGACCCCATTGTGTCAGGGACTGAAGATGGGTTTGAGGCCTGACATAGTTCATCTGTAGTTGTGCATGTTGACAAGATAATGTAGAAGAACTTATCATTAGCTTGTAGGAATAACCTTCAGAAACAAAACTATGTATTGGTCACCTGGTGGGATTCATTCTGTGAAAGGGGAACAACATACAAGTCATTGTTGGCATGGAGGTGTTGGCATGGAGGTGTGACCATGGGTCGTTGTGACCCCATCTCATGGCCCTGTGTGACACGATGTTGAAACTGGCCACTCCTGAGGAGAAGATATAAGTTGTGGTCCTGGGGTGGAGGAGAGAGGATGACATGCTGCCCACTGTTTTCATTCAGGGGATGCCCTGAAGGTGTGCTGCCCTCCTTCCCCTCCTGCTCAGGAGCCATGCTCAATCTCCTCCTCCTGCTTAGTGGCTTCTCCAAAACCAGGGGTGTGTATTTATTTAATTTCTAACACAACAAATAAAATTGACTTGCTTTGCTATTCTGACTGCTTCTTGAGTTTTTGGTGCATGAGCATCCTCCCAAACCTGTAACACCCCTTGCTGGGTCTTTCATATGCACCAGCTATCTGTCCTAGAGAGTGGGGGGACACATCCTGCCACATAGACAAGGAAATTTTTCACATGTACTGTGAAAAATAGTTGTTAGAATGTTTTATATTACAAGTAACAAAAAGAAAAGTGATGAAAAAAACTCTAGTTTTTTTATGAAAGGTCATTTTGTTCTTAATGGCTGCTTGATGTTCCAGACCAATAAATTTGGTTTTCAAAAAAATATTATACATTTCAGAAGCCTCAATCTTAACACTGCAATGCAGTTTATTAGCTTCTCTAATAAAGGGGAAAGAAGACATCAGTCGATCTGGAAGTTGCATGAAACATCTTTATTTAGGATCTGAGCCCTAAGTTTTGGTGTTCTGAAAATATTTGAACATTCTGTAGTGTACCAGCCAGTATTATAAGTCAATGATATATCAAATAATTTTTGAAGTAGTTTGAAGGAAAAATCATAAGGGAAATACAAATATATTGATAAAAACAAATTCTACATCTGAAGCATCACAAAGTTTCAACTAATTAAAAATAAATAATTTAAGCCTTGTCCTTTAAAGGAGTGAAAGGGAACTTCCTTGGGAACCTGAGGATGAAAGTAGAAAAACAAGCAAATCAAAATAAAAAGACCAGTTACTAACAGACCAAAGCATGTTTGTTGTATTTAATAGAAGCCTGAAGTACAGAAAGATGTAAAGTAAGTTGGCATGAATATGTGCTTTATAAAGATTGGTAGAAAAACTCTGATAATAGGGGAATAGACAGTAAAACTCAAAGTATATGAGGGATTCTTATGTGTTTGAAGCAAGCCATAGCTCTTTGCTACTTCTGCTGGATGAACAATTCTAAAAAGCTGTAAAATTATTTAACTATTACCATGTTTAAATTTGATTCCTTTGGTGATGTTTGTGTAACTGAATGGGTAGATTTTTACCACATAGTTTTACTACAGCTTTATTCTTATAGCTTACACAGTACTCATTGCAATCAGATTTAGTTTCTCTCATAACACACATGAGGCTGATTTAAAAAGGATAAAGTATTTTAAAAGAAGACCTTAAGAGATTAGGCTTAGCAGAAAATTCTATATTATACATTAGCTCTGAAATACCATAGTATTTCTTCTGTCTCTAAAAACATTTTTTTTGCATAGGTTCTAGTTTTAATGATAAAATAAATGCCATTGAGAAGAGTTAAATATGTATCTTTGAAGTTACCTGTGTGAGGAAAGAAATAGACAAGATACATTTTTCCTTTGTATATATTGCCTCTAACACTGTGTATATTTCCCAAAATAATGGATACGTTTTTTTATTTCAGTTTGTCGTCAGAAAGATGATAAGGTATAACAAAAAAAGGATATTTATGAGGAAAAATCCCCACAACAGTAATAGACCACTCATACTTTTTCCCTTCCCTTGTGTTTTTGTTAATCACAAACACTGTGCATTCCCCATGTTCCTCTTTCACATTTGTTAAAAGTTGTCTTAAAAATATCCTTTCCATTCTTTCTTTTTTCTACATTCACCTGTATGCTAATTGCCAATAGCTACAGTTAAAAAATAATTTTTGCACAATTACATCTTTTTTTTTTCCCCAGGACATAGAACACTTTCTAATGGGCAAGTTATCTTGTAGTCCATAGACATTCATAGGAAATTAAAAGTAATATTTTATTAGAAGTCCTTAGTTTAATATACCAAACACAATTTCTATCAAACTTGTCTGGAAAAAAAAAACCCTATAAACAAAAAATTTCAACATTTTCACTCACAGGCAATGGTAGAAGTGTTATATTTGTGAAACTTAAACTTGTCTGGAAATGTCTTGGAAAGTTAAATGTATACATCTATATTTTGAAGTTAACATAGCTCCAGGCTAGTGTTATGTAACACTGTTTACTGGCATAAGATAGTTCTCTTAACATGGTTGGCTGCTTTTTTTTTTCATTCCATTGAGTTTCTGCAAACTTCCCATGACTCCTTAAAATCTGTTGCTTAAGTTAACTGCTTTAGAGATGATATTTTTCTATTTTTTCATATGACAATTCAAATTCTAGAACAGAATATTCTCTGTGGAAAAATCACCATACACTTCAAAATGTGAAAAAGTTTAGCATAATTTCTAAATAAATCATAAAAAGTCATGACAGCAAAACTGTTTCAAAACCCAGTGTGCTTTGAGACAAAATCCTTATTTTTCAGTTTATTTTTAGGTTTATTTAGGAAAAACTACCTGCATGGTAGTTAGGTACAACACCAAATCGTTGTTTCAGAGAATTTTCTTGTGTCAGTTCTTTTTACATTCACACGTGGAGCAATAGTACTCTAAACATTGCCTTAGGTTTTAATGAATGTAGAGAGACAATTCAGCAACATGGACATAGAGTTTTATATAAATATGCTTTAAATCTCTAGATACATAGGAAAAGTGTAGAATCATAGAAAACTAAAACTAGTCATAGAATATATTTCAGTTTCTCCCAGCTCCACTCCGATAAATAAATGCCTGAATAATCTGAAGTGCACAAAAAGAAAATTCCATTAGAAAATTAGTAAAAAAAAATTTCAGTGTGAGAACTTCTGAAGAATTTTTAATGGTATGTGTCTGGCTACTGGATTGATGCAAATTATCACTACATTTAACTATGTTCAAGTATCCCTATGCATGATCCAACAATTGTACTTATGCATGTATACGTACACTGAACATCTTCAAAAGATTGAAAGTCCTGATAAAGGCATCAAGACAGGTGATGGTGAGGGGAACCTAGTCCTGTAATGAATGTGTGCTTGCACCACATGGCTGTGGCACAGTTGTTTATAAGGGTAACATAAAGGAACTGCTGTCTAATTATGCTCTCATGCTTCTTGGACTGTGTGCCAGGTGAGATGTTTGAGAAGCTCACAGACCTACTCATCCTGTGAACCTGTGGAATGGGATCACAAAGCAGGGAAGAGACAGGAGTGCTGATATGAAAAATGCAATTCAGTCCATTAATGGTGTTCTAAAGACTGAGCCTCATATTTAGTTCATGAGGTTTTTCAGAGACTTTTTCCTTTTCTCTGCCCTTATCTTCCATCTCAAACAATTGCTGCAAACACATTAGTGGAGATTGTTCTATTTACTTCTATTCAGTCTCATTTCAAACAGAGTAGGTTACCTCTACAAAGTCTAATACTGCTTGTGATAACAGTTTGTTTAGAGCATGTGGTAGAAAAATAAATAGATAAATAAATAAGATTCATATTTTTGTTTCATTATTACATACCTCATTTAGACAAAAAAAAGTCTGTCAAGAAAACAATCAAAAATGAAGGGTTTTATTTGGCATGAAATCTCATTTTAAAATGCTGTTTCTAATGTCTCTATATATCTTTGTGGCTTTGTTCAGCTATTCTGAAAGTACTTTGTTCACTTTATTAAAATGTGAAAAAAGAGATACTAGAACTTCGAGACTTAAGAGTTTTGTCTTATCAACAGACAAAAGGAGTGATTGGAACCTGCTAGTACTATTCTTTAGAAATTTGCTGTGTCCCTATAAGTAACAGTATATATAATTTTTTTCCCCTCTATGGTCTTTAAATGGATACTGTAATGCTTTTATTTTCAGTTCTTTAGGAAAATGTGACATAATAAATCAATATGTAATTTGAAAAAGAAAAAAAATCTAATTTTATTTACTCACATTTCCTATAGAAAATTGAAATCTTTTAAAGAAAGTTAAAATCCTGATTTGCTTTTTCTACGTCTGTTTCTGACATTTAATTTTCTTAAGGTGATGCATAAAAAAGAAAAACCTTTGGATTTGCTTTAGGAGCTAATTTCCTTTCCTTCTTCCTGGTACACATCAAGTTTAAACTATATTGACAATTAAGAATGTAGATTAAAAAAAATCAATGCAATTAAATTCACATTAAAATTTGCTAACATGAAAAGCAAAGTGTCAAGATGATGTTAATGTTAATATGGAATCCTGGCACTTTGAAAACCGTATTGAATTTACTGAAGACAGCTTTTGATCAATAGGAACATACAGATAAGTAGATCTGTGATTTTATCTGCAAACTTTTGCAGTATAATGAACTTAACTTGATAGAAATTGAGTTTTGACAAGATATTCCAGGTAATTGAATATCCCGGTTTTTTTGGGCTCAAGTGAATTTATCAGAATTATAAAAGTGAGATAATCAGAGTTTAGCTTTATCAGGTTAAGAGAGACAAGGGGTGAGAGGCAGATGAGTTAGATGCACACGTATTATGCAGAAGTAGACTTTTTAAACAGGTTGATTTCCATGTGTGGAGGAATTGAAAAAAGTTAGAAAATCAAAACAGAGCAACAACAATAAGAAAAAGAGTTTAGAAGGCAAATGCAGAACTAAACCAGCTGAAATAACTGGGATATATTCTCGAGATCTGAGCAAAATCCATAAAGTGGTATAATCAGGAAAGATCAAAAGGGAAACAGGGAAGTTATCCGAGGCCAGCAAAGTGAGAGGGAGGAGACAAAACTTTTTTTTGTTCTTTGGAGGTGAGGGGAAGGGAGGGAAGTATACTGGGATGAATTCTGCATAACAACTAATACTTGTTGTCTTCAGTGTCTATGCAACATAGTGTTAAAGGCAATATAAAGATGTCAATCCGTCTTTTCCATCATGGCTCTCTTGCTACTAGTATGACAATGCTGAAGTAGACTCCCACTAACAGGTTAGGCTACCCATAGAATATCTGAGACTATGAGGTAGATACTGGAAATAAATCAACCACACACACAAGCAGAAAAGCCAGAGCCAATGAATCCACCCCACTTCTCCAACTGATCCTGACTATATTTTGGGCTCTTCATTGCTGCATTTCTTCTGGAATATTTTTTTTTCTGCATCTTATCAAGTTCAATTAAAGGGCTGGAGTGTGACTTTCTTAGATGACTTTCACTCCAAATTTCAGGAAGTAAAGTACTTTAAAGTACATCCAATCAGTGTCATCCCCAAAGTAGCCCTACAAAACATCCTAATCAGTTAATAAATGTCCCAAGTACACCACTTATGGAGCTGTTTGCATTTAAACTCAGTATAATCGCTGGGATACAGAATTATCAATTCTGACAAAACACTCCAAATAGCCCTAAATCAAACATTTATATACTTATATGTATAAACTATGTCTCCATTTCATCATCTTCTCAAATTAATATACTTAATTCGAGGGAACATTGGCATCAAAGTCATACATTCACTTCTATATATCAGGTATATTTGATTTTATCTGAAGTGCAAGCATTAGGAAATCCAGTTTACACATTTAAATTAACAACAAATTGAAGCTAATAAAAATTAATAATTCTATGTGGTATATTTTTTTACTGTTATGACAGAAAAATACCTTCTTTTTTTAATCTTCCCAGTACTTCATTTTAGTTTTTTATTTTATGAATTAACAACTTGGATTAACTTTTATGAATTAAGATACCTTAGATATGTTCCTGAACAAAGAATACTTTTTATTTTTTACTTTCCTCTTGGTAGTTTTACTTCCAAATACATTTTTAATAAGTATTCACACTTTTAAATGATTTTTGGTGTGAGATCCCATCGGAATTTGTTTACGTCCATAACCAGAATTTAAAAAGAGAAGTAACTGAGCTTCTAAACATAGAAAATTTGAATTAATACTAATAATTCTAAATGAATTAACTTTATTGAATTTTTCATGTTAAAGCTGGAATTTAAATAAATTTAAATTCATAGTAGATGAGTCTTGAATATATTTCTTTATTGTTGTTTAACTGCACATTTTTGTCTTGATCTTATTTGTACTACTGACAAGAAAATCAAAAGTTAATGTCCAGAAATATATTGTATTTTTGACTATAAGATGTGTGAAAGGGAAATAAATAAGTATGCAAATGAAGAGTCACATCAAGCTAGATATGTCTCTGCCAGATTCCAGAATGGTTGCAGCCACCACAAGAGGCAACAAGCAAAAGAACAGTGGTTGAGACTTGACAAAAAAGCCCCACAAGCATTTCAGAATCTGTCAGGGAAGTACCATCAGTACAGCTGCTAAGCTTCAGTCATCCATTGAATCAATGCATCCTCCAGGCTCACTGACCAACACTGAAATGCATTAACCTCTGTTCATCAGGTTAATGGAGTCAAGATGATGGTGTTATGAGGCAGTAAGGTATAACTGTCTCTGCAGTCAAATTGTTAGTATGGTTCCTGGGATGATTTCAGTCCTTCACAATTTCCTGTCTTCAGTAGTAACCAGGTACAACAGAGCAGTTAGCAGAGACCAGAAGCACAAATACTGACCACAGTTATTCTGTCCCAAAGAATACATTAACTGTGCAGTTACAGCTAAGCCTTATCATTTAACATCTGAGTCAGAGGAATGTCCCAACCACCATTTAGCTTAGTATCAAAACAAACCGGAATTTAGAAAAGATATTGTCTGAGGAAAACGTGAATAAAATCTACTCCTACAAACAAGTACAGAGTTATGAAAGAAACAAAATTTCTTAGGATGTGCTGTATAATCATTTTGAGGAGCTGAAATAGAGCCCATTTTTAAAAATGTGCTTTCTGTTTCTCCTGTTTTACTATATATTTCAGCAATGTGGAGTTAAAACATTGCTCAGGCATCAGCTTGATAGTTGTGATGTCTCTATTTTTAACCTAGTTATGAAAGTCACATTCATTTAAAGGAATCAGTGTTTGCTACTTCTTTATCTTTTGCTGTGCTGACCTCTTTGAACCAGCAAATAAAACCAGAGCTGCTTTTAGTTGGCTCCTTTTGATGATGTGATGTTACTGCTTTATGGTTATGATACACCCACATTTAGTAGCCTATCTATCACTGGAGATAGGTCTCCTTTTTTTGGGGGGGAGGGGATTTTTTAGTTTGGTTTGGTGGTTTTTTTATAGGGTGGGGATTTTTATTTGCTTGTAATGTTTGGTTTTGTTTGGTTTTGCATGTTTGGGGATTTTTTTGCATCTGGCATTTCTTTTTATTCCTGCATGGAGCCAACTTGATAGGTAGATCAGCTCTTGGGAGTAAAAGAGAGAATACAATTGAAGGAGTGCTATGGACAGAAACAGAAGAGGAGTGGAAAAGAGGCTTACACAGTTGCCAAGAATGAGAGTATTTCCTTCTCTATGCAAAACTAATGACGAGAGAGGCACAAATAGGACTCAAGAAGGACATCACTTTATTTCAAGATTTCTTATTCTTGTGCCTAAATATCATGGCCATTAGTGACTAAGAAGAGCTAGGTAAGGATTAGTGTTTTGACAATATTTCCACAAGGTGTGATATTTACTAAACGCCTTAAACTGAAAATCAGACTTAGTCCTACCATTCAAAATAATCTTGACAGACACTGTATTTTATTTGTCATCCTACTTCTTGTGCCATTCTCCCTTTCTTCTCCTCATGCTTTATTTTATGACATATTATATTGTCACACCAAATCAGAGTTCAAACAGTATTTATGCTAAATATCTTACTTATAGACTATAAAGCCACATTGTGGGTTTTTTTAAGTGGAAATGTTGATTATGAAAATAAATGTTGCAAATCTTAAAAATACTATTATATGTTGTGCCTCACTTTTTCTGGCAGCTGAAATTTGTTTCTCTTCAGAACTTTTAAGGAAGTCATTAAATAGGCCTATATAATAGATAAAGTTAATCCATTTTGTTCAGTAGCAAAAGTAAATATTCTGTTTCAAGGTACAAAGATAAACACAGATTTATTTCTTCACCTAGGGACATAAATGTGTTTCCTGGATTACAGGTAAAATAATTAACTGGATAACTCAATATTAACTGGATAATTCAAATTAACTTCTTTTTGAAGTGTCATATTATCTTTCTAACTGCAGCATGATAATCTTCAAAATATCAAAGAAATACCAAAATAATATTGAAAAAAATATTTGAAAATCAATTCTATGCTATTTCTGACTTTACAGAACTATTATGTTTAATGTATTTCACTGTGACATTCTCTTAGGAATACTTTTAACTGTCTCGACAGCATCCTAGAATACTTTATAGATGCATGTGAGGATAGTCAGAGTGATCAAAACTGAGAATCAACTATCATCAAAAAAAATGAAAACACTGAAGTTATAGGACCTTACTATTCTCCCAGGTCCAGATTTTGAACTCATTATCATGTAGGGGACTCAAGTTAAAAATATATATATTCACTTAGCTGCAATTAAGCAATTTTTCTTTCAGCTGCATCAGCAATTCTCTTTTCTTCATAAGTGTCTGATATAAAGTGAATATCTGTGACATTGAAAAGCCTCTATATTGTGTCATGACATGATAATTTTGGGGCTATTTATATGTATAACGAAACCCTCAAAACTCCTAAAGAGGGGGTTAGTATACTTCTGCCTGCCTTTCCCATTCCTCCACAACTCAAAAAGCAGTATGAAAAGAGAAGTGGAAGACAAAATTGCTGAAGATGACAGACACATAAAAGCCCCAGATAATCAGGCATTTGTTGCTTACATTAAGAAATTCACATTGCAATATGAAAGGGTCTTTTTCAGAAAAGATCTATATTTTTATTTAATGGAGCTTGAGAAGTCTAACAGCATCCTTTCTTTTCCACTTGTGACCCATCTGTTACATGTTCAACTCAGAGTACTTAAACGGTGAGGAGAGGACAGAGTTGCAAAGGCAAGGCATGATTTTTAAAAGAAATCTATGATCAGTCATGATAAAAACAGCAGAGTTCAAGTATGGAGCAAAGGCCCTGAGACTTGACATGGAGAGGTCATTGTAGGCCTTGATGTTAGCATATCCTTGGTGCACAATAAAGTCAAATTAGGGAGGATCTATGTTGGATTGAGAGGAAGGGAACTTGAGGCAACTGCTGTAATCTATAAGTTCAAGGAGTTCACCGATGAAGGGAAGAAGTCATACAGAAAAGAAAGGGGGAATGGAAGGGTTGACTTTCAGAAGCTGCTGGATATTACAGCATGATTATATTCTTAGGAGAAGAAACAGGAGAAAGGACAGCAGGACTCAAGAAGTCATGGTGTTGAAGTGGGAAGAAATGGAGTCACAGGCAGGAGCAAGGGCCAAAAGATGGAAGGAGGATGTAAGTGGAGAGGTCACGTTGGATCTCGTAGATCTTTGCTAGAAACTACAGCAGTAATATAGATGAAAGGAAGAATCAATTCTTTTATATGTCATAACAAAAACTGTCCCACCTCCTCGTTTGGGCTACATGCTACTAAAGATTAAACATCAAAAAGAATGGCATTTGATTCACATCCTGTTAATAGCCAGACTCTATATAAATGTTATAGTATGATAAAAATAGGCTAAATCTTGTGAAAAAAAATAGCCTATAATCCAACAAAGCAGAACCATCTTTTTCTGTGGTATTTAAGTGGATCCTTTTATGTTGGGAGGTGGAGATGGAGAAAAAAGGACCAACAAAGAAAGGAAAAAATATAAGATTTCCATCCTAACTGAAGAAATATTACACAAATATTTACATATTACAAATGTTTCACTGTTTCATCAAGAGAAGAGTAAATTAATTTTCAAGTGCTCCTATAGTTATATAAAAGCTCATTTCTTCCGATAAATTCTTGTAAATAATATATTTCACTGTTTCCTGTCAGAAGGTAGTATCAAATGGGGAAACTAATGGTTAAAGCCAACAGTTATCCAAATTCAAGTATAGTGTATATATTGATTCTGAAGAGTGTTAGCTGGGGGAATAGTCCCAAAGAGTTTCAGATATTCAAGTGCTGGTTCTTTTTCATTCAAAATAGCACAGCTTTTCTCACACTAAATAGTGTGATCAAACCCCCAGAGTCTCTGAAGCACACAAAAGCTCACAGAATTTAAAGCAGTGTATACCCTATTCTGACACAAATGTGTATTATGGGAATATTGCAAGAAATTAAATTTCTGTTTAGCACAGTGTGTACACTTATAATGATAATGAATTTTATGATACCCATCAGAAAGTATTTCTGAAGACTTTACTGTTTTCTATTCCCCACCAGAGTGCAGTTTATTGCAAACTCCAACATTTTTGCAAATTATTTGACAGAAATAAATTCCCCAGCAGATATTAAATAGTTTGGTAGAAATCTGAAAGTTTTGCATTAAACAGAAATGTGAAAGAAATTAAATTCAAATAATACAGAATCATTTTAAGTCATACTTTATTAGGTGATGGTGTAGATATTTGCATCTGCAGTGATTGAACAGGCATTACAATACTTGTCTTACCTATTTGATTTCTTTAGCCTATGGAGATTTTGCTTCTGCAGTTCTGTTACATAATGATCTCAATTTACACAATAAATAGATATACTTCGGTATTCTCTCACTGAAGCACCAATACTGGTTCCCATAGTAAGTTCACATGTACCATGCCTGTAGCACAGGATGATTAAATGCTGCATTTTGCAATATTGAAGATGATAAATCATTATTCTGTAGAAAGTGATGTTAAGTACCACATTTTGTAAAGAATGGTGCACATGCATGCATCAAAATAAGTGCAACAAATAGATTTAGTTTGGTGCTAATTGTGAAATTATATATATATACATTTTCTCAATTTTTAAAATGAATATAATTCAACTGTTCCTGTGAGGTTCTTCCTTCATATCTCTATTTACAGGTAATCTTGAGGGCAGGGGTAGACAGACTTGAAAGAAGTGCTAGAATCCTAACTTAGGAGTACCAGGGCTCTTTTGATGAACTGCATGCATTGTCACTTGAAAAAAGACCAAATTCTTCATAAAGAGACAATGCAAATCAATCCATGTCAGATCCTCAGAGAAATCAGGACAAATGAAGAAACAAGACAATTCTCTTCTCCATACTTTCTCTGAGGGACAGTAAGCTTTGTAAACATGACCATAAAAATCCTCTGTAACTGAGCTTCCCCAGGTGTCCCGAGCTTCCCTACGTGCAGCAGAAATTGATGTGGTGTGTTGATTATCTATTACACACTTTGAATGAGAAATATCCCCATACAAGCCTATGCCTTCAGGAATGTTGATGAATGAGGAATATGAGGTAGACTTTTGATCTCACTGGTGCAGTTTTGTAGCAATCCATTTGTGAGTCCTACAATTGGAATAAATCAATATTTCTGGCAACCTGCCGATTCCTCTTGAAATGGATGACTAACAGAGGAACATTAATGAATGAGACCACTTGCAGGTGTTTTCTGAAGTAGAAGTTCTCTTTCAAATGTGACTGTTTTTTTCAGAAACATCCTACATTTTTCTGAAATCCAGGAGGATTAGGATCAAAGCTGTTTAAGGGCATAGGCTTCAGATTTCCTATTTCTGGTATCACCATGACAATTGAAAGAGTAGACCTCTACCACAAAACCTTTGAAAACTCAAGTTAAATTTTTGCTGTCCCAAATAAAAACTTTCAAGTATTTTCAATTGTCATATCATTAGTTTCCAATGAAAATGAAGGTCTTAATACAGACAGTATTACCCTATCAACACTAGACTTGCTTCTTAATGTCTTTCACATTTGTTTTTAATGCTGAGAAAAAATCCACTCTCTTACATCAGCAATTCATAGGTTTAAACCACTGCTCTAAAGTTAACAAGAGAAAACCTCAGCTTTGCCTCACAGGGCTCACACTGCCTAATGCTTTTTTGTCCTGCTGATCGTGCTCTGTATTCTCCTCTGAGCCATCTGAGATGAGGCTCTGTCATTCCTCAAACACAGGGCCTACATGAGGCTGAATAGAATGAAACAATTCACTGTCGAAACTTCGGCTTGCCCAGAAGATCTTGGCCTTTTTTTGACTAATGTTCTTTCTGAGGTTAGTTATAAACCCACATTCTGGCTTGTATCAGAAACAGTGTGGCTACCAGGCCTAGGGAAGGGAACCTTTCCCTGTACTTGGCAGGTCACACCTCAGACACTGCGTCCAGTTCTGGGCCTCTCAATTCAGGAAGAACATTTTGGTTTTGGAGCATGTCTAGAGAAGTGCAAAGAGTCCAGAACACATATTCTGTGAGGAGCAGCTGAAGCAGCTGGGATTGTTTAGCATGCAGAACAGGAGCTTGTTGCTTTCTATAACTTCCTGAAAGGAGGTTGTAGCCAGGTGGGGTTTGACCTCTTCTTCCCTTAGGCAACCAGCAAGAGTACAAGAGGACACAATCTTAATCTGCATCAGGAGAGGTTTAGGTTGGATATTAGGAAGAATTTCTTCACAGAAAGGGTGATGAGATATTGCAATGGGCTGCCCAGGGAAGTGCTGGGGTCACTGTCCCTAGAGGTGATTAAGGGAAGAATGGATGCTGCACTTTGTGCCATTGTCTAGTGGACAAGGTGGTGTTTGGTCATAGCTTGGACTTGATGATCTCAGAGGTCTTTTCCAGCCTAATTGATTCTGTGATTTCTTTTCAAGTTCAACCATTGTGCTGTTGTTACTGTATAAATCCTCACAAGTGTCAGCAACAGGTCATATCTTTTTTCTCATGCAGGGAAGAGGTTTGAAATTCCAATGAATAAAGGAATTTTTTTATTAATCTTCAAGGAAGATTAAGAAAATTTGCAGTGACTCTCTCTTTCCACCTGGCTACAGATTCTGGGGATGGAAATACTACATTCTAATTGTGGCAATCAAAGTAGTAAAATCTCTAGCGATGTAATCTTGAAAAACCATCTAGTGACTCAGATATCATGGGCAGTTGTGTTGTGCAAGTGCTAGGCTAAAATCCTCTTATGGCATAGGAAAGGGTGTCTGCAGATTCCCTAGTATCCAGTTTTCATTCATGACAAATGAATCATACCATGAATTCTTGTCTACTAAGTGTCTTGTGCAGTAAAAAAGGTCGGTTCTCTCAATTGCATCATTTCATTAAGTTGAGAAAGCAATGACCAGAGAAATGAAGAGCCCCAGAAATATCATTAAGAGTAGAAATGTGAGATAGAAAATCAAGGAGAAGGAAAGGAAATGTTAGAAGCATGTGATAACCTGGAAGCAAATTAGTTTATTTTATCTGTAGATAATAAAATTCAAATAATGTGGGGAAAGTCATATTAAAAGTGACAAAAACAAAGTAAAGGATTTAATTTCAATTATTTAATAATGAAAAAACCAGTTGAAGATAACAAAAATAGTTCCATTTTGGGCTCCTCACTGCAAGAAAGACAATGACGTGCAGGACTGTGTCTAGAGAACAGCAACAAAACTGGTAAAGGGTCTGGAGTGAGTCCAGGATCATCATTCTTTTTACATTCCTAAGTTTATAAGAATAATTGTGATTACTCTATTTTACTTTCTGAGTTTATTTGGCTAATAGTTAAACATTCCCTCTGATGTACACCCAGTTACCTAAAATCATGGATCTTTCAGCATCTTTTCCTTCTGATGTTCAAGTGTGAGCCATATGTGTAATTGAAATTTAATAAATGGCTGACTGTTGCTTTCACTTCTGTCTTTTCATTATGTTGCTGAATATGTGCTTATGTCCTAAATCACGATTCAGTGCACTACTGCCTCAATTTATTTATATGGATTTTATTAAATATATATTTTTTAAATAAATATGCCTCACTTCCTGAAGAAACCAGAGATAAAAGGTAAGTCTGCAAGCATGGAGTTTTTTCATATTTCCCTCTACTAAGATGAATTTTAATAGCTTTGCAGACCTGTTAGGACTCCAATAGAATTCACAATATTTTTTTAATAGACTATTTTCCTCTTCCCTTCATGTTTATATGCTCCTTCTAAGAAAAGTGTATCCTACCATCCCTGATAGGATGTCCCTATTGAATGAAAAAAGATTCCATACTTTGCTTTAAATCTTTCTTTCAAGTAATAGTTGAACACAGCCTTTGTTTGCCTAATGTCCCTGAGTCCTTGTCTTGTATTGACTCCTTGTCTGGTGTAATAATTATGAAATTAATTGCTGGTCACAATTACATAGTCATACATCTAACCACAGATTTGAGAAGGAAACTGAAAATATTGCTGGAAATTGACTCTAATCTCTAGTGTAGAAGTAACACTCGGGTGTTTTCACTTTTTTTTTCCCAACAATAATCTGGGCCACATGCTTGTGTTTGCAGAGCAGGAATAAGCAATTTGGCAGCTATAAAATGACTTCAATTATAAGTGGAAAATAGCTAAAATAAAGCTTTCCAATCTTAAGTAAAGGAAGAAAAAGAAGAATATCCTTGAAAAGCACTCACTGCCTTCGCTTATTCAAGTTAGGCATTTCAAGTGAAGATGAAATTTTATGTTTCTGCAACAGGCATCTTCAGGTATATTATTTTCATAGAGAGTTCTACTGAGGTAAATATAACTGAAATGAATCCCAGACATGATCGGATAGTCCTGGAAGTATTTTGTAAACCTTGCATTAAAAAAAACCCCACGAAGCAGAGAGAAAATGTTTGGCATGAAGAACTCTTAGATCTGAAAATAGAATAGGCTGTCTTCTTTCACTAAACTGTGGAGAATGATTAACAGTTAATCATGGTGTGCCACAGGAGCCAAACCACATCAGCTTTTTCTGAGACTTTTTACTCAACACATTCATAATATGAAAAATAAGCAATACTTTTTAAACAGCTAAGGAATGTTCTAATTTTCTGTTAAATTTCTTTCTTCTTATTTAATTTCCATACACCAGTTTGTTCCCTTCTCTGAACTAGCAATTTGCTAGCAATGAATAAGTTTTGCTGTCTTTTCTAACCTGTAAAAACTAAGCCAAAGTGCTAACTAAAAGCAAATTGATTTGAATATGTTGTGAATTCTTGCTTAATACTCTGTATGTGAAATGCAAAATTACAGATTTTAATCTTAATTTACAATTAATTAAATCTATGAATTAAATGTAGCATGCAAGTTTATTATAATAACATTATTGCTGTAGTTAGTGTTTGGTTCTATTCTGTTAACCTCATCATATTTTTTATAACTTATGTATAAACATAGAATTTTTCAATTTTCATCTTTAAACTAAATGAAACCTAACCTAAAAAAACATAAATCATTCTTCTTATGGAATGTCCTATAATCTCCACCAGGGAGAATAAGGGGAGTAGAGAACAATTCCCATCTGCTAAGGATAGTTTGGTGCACTGTGTAAAGTTAAACAAACAAAAAAGACAAATTAAAAAAAAAAAAAAGGAGAGCAACATATTTAAAGGTTTAATTTGAATATATGTATCTGAAACCATATTTTAAAATATATCTCTGGCCACTTAATTTTTTTCATGGAGTGGAAATAAAAACTCTCAAGTCAAATGTTTATTCTCTCCACTTAATTAAAATGTTTATCTGTCTAATTAATAAAGAGAGTGTAATAATTACATGCAATATATGTTGAAATCATAGCTACTATTATTTATCAACTGGAGAAGACCCATGCACTATTTATTTGTTTTGCTTAATACTTCTTTGCTTATTATTCCCAGAAGATCACCTCTGAGATCAGTTAGGCATTTGGAACTCTGTGCCGTGCATTCAAGCATGCAAAGAATAATAGGCTTGATGTCACAGCATGGGTTTTCCTGGTGTTCAGCTGTGTGACACAAACCAAATTGCCATTACATGGTTTATTAAGGGGAAAAAAAAAAGACTAAAACAAACAAAAGACCCCCATGAAGATGGGTTTGAAGTTTATTTAAAGCTTTCATAGTATGCTGAAAAAATACAGTAATGATTACAGAAAAAAAAAAAAGGAAACATCTCCTTTACAAATAATGGTGTGTTATTTAGAAAGTATGAATAAATACATTTTTTCTTTGTGGCAGAAATAAACGTGTTAGTTTGAGTCCAAAAGTAAGGGATAGACTGAACCATGGAACTTTGGATGACATGGATATACTTTCCTTTTGCTGGTTATTTTGTAGTGAGCCAAATGCCTGTTCACCCCTCTATACATGAAGGTCCTGTGTGAAAAAAAGACACAAATCTTTTCATTAAGGGAAAATCTGGCCCCTATTATGCTATTTTAAAATGATATTTGGCATAAACAGAGAGTAGTGCTTGCTTGTAGGAGTAGAATTGGATGCCATCAGCATTGGGCTTTAGCTAAAGCCTTTTGAGAGATCAGAAAAGCATAATATTCTCCAGTTTTGTGAAAAACGAGGAAACAAAGGAATAACTGTTACAGTGGTAATGACTGTTTTTCTGTTATAAGTATTATAAATACCTAAAATATATAATTATTCAGTGGTTTTGCTCTATAATTTGATACTAAAATATATTATGAATATATAGATATATAAAAATAAAATTATGTACATGTATATAATATAAAAATGCAAATATATTTATATAAACAGATATAAAATCAATCCTCTAGAGAAATATCTACAGTTGGTTTTGCCTCACATTTTCCTTAAAAAGGTAGTTGCACATTTGAACCGTCTACCTAGCAGTTTCCTGAATCTTAAATCCTTAAGTTATAGATTGCTGCATGATTAATAATAAATATTACTAGTAAATTGTTAGTAGCTTTTTCTTTTTTCACTTGTTAAAGGGAAATATTTCCAGTATATAACTTATATGACTGTTGTAAGTTTGCTAATATTATTGCTGTTTTCCTAAAGTTATGGGTTGGTTTTGTACTGGAGAAAAACTGATTCAATTCACAATTTTTCCTTAGCAGAGGCTAAAAAGAGTTCAATTCTCTCACCCTTCAGAAAGAATATAGTAGCCAGTTGTTGGGTTGCTGAGTTCTTAGGAAAGTGTTTTAAATTTTGTTGTACCCATTACTCCTTTCAAAGAGGTTAAATCTGGATATGGATTTACTCCATTGAACACATTAACATTATCTATTACTTTTTTTCCTATTATTATCTTGCAGAGTGCCCAAACCAGTATTTTCTTCCAAGCCACTGTTGCTATTATAATCTGTTTAATAATTTTCTCACAATCCATTCAATTTTATTGGCAGATAGATTTACAGTTTTTCTCTCCTTTCAGTTTTGAGGAATGCATTTTCACACAGCCTCTATGTATAAAACTCTAGCTCCAAAGTCAGGGAAAAGAAATAATATAATCCAGCAAAAATTTTTGTACTTACTAGGTACCATTTTTATGTTTCTCTAGTCCAATGGCTGGATATATGAATATAATAGTTTGCTACTAAAAACCAAACCAAACAAAAACCAAAAAGAAACAACACAAAATAGTCAAACATCCCTTTCCACATCAACCTGGGTGTGGGATTAATCTACACTAACTTCAGTAATAAGTAAATTCAGTATGTATTCTTAGGTAAATACCAATCATCCTTCAGCAGCCAGTGGTGTTAAACACCAGAGACACAAAATACACACAGAATTAATACCTTGCTGCAAACTTTTCCCTTCTTCACTGGTTTTACAGATATCCTGCAGCATGGGGCTGAGCTGCCTGAATATCTGTATCTGGTATCACTTGACATACATGAAGGTGTTACAGATTTCTGCAGAAGGTCATTAGATATGTTGGACAGTGAAGACCTTTTGCTTTGGTGGCCAAGGGAAAACAATGGGCTTCTGGAAACCAGATTATGTACCCCATCATAACAAAAATTACACTGTATAAACTTTGTGTATGTCACTGAATCCTCTGGTTAGATTTAATTGGCTGTACTTAAGACCTAGATGCCATACTGAAATTTGGTGGGATGAATTCCAAAACTGGAGTGTGTCTATCCAAGTCTACATATTGTTTAGAAAGGTCAGGGAAGCAGCGGGGGAGGAGGGGCTGCCCTCCACATCAGGAGGTGGATAGAGCATGAAGAGACCTGAAGGTAACATTTGATTTGATTGCAGAGTCTTAAATGTAGGTGTTGCTCTGGAAAGCAGTGCCACCCCAGCCTTCAAAACAGCTAACCTAAAGCAGGATATATCTTCCCTTGTCTTTAAAGGGAAGATATACATCATTTACATGTGGCATATGTAAAGTGTTTTGTTATAGAAGATTAAGTAGGGCTGGTAGTGGAAGTGAAATGCTATGTATTACAGCCATTACCATTGCGTTACCTGTGGGATGGAATTCTAATTTGTTATGAGCTACAATATCTCTTTATAATTTAAGTTATAAAGTTTTATTTCAGAGTTCCTGGCAGTGGTAGGGAATTTCTCAGAACTTCTGTTTTTAAGAACATGAGAAGACTTTTAACTTGAGTTTTGGACTGAGTAACTAAAGGTTAAAATGAAAAAATAATAATGAAACATGAAATATATTAGAAAGAATAAAAGAGAACCCAAACCTCAAAGTCACATCTCTTCTTTTTACTTAGGGTAAGCAAGTAAATGTAATTTTTCCTTGATTTAAAAAAATAGTCAACAAATTAATTAAAAAAAAATAAAAAAAAAGAAAATAGAACATAGATATTGACATTATCTATCTATTACAGCAAAGTAAATTTTCTATTCCTCTATAAATACAAAACTCTTGTTTCTATTTAACAGACTGATTTAGTCTGTTACAAATATGCATCTGAATGAAACATTCCTTTGCATATTTTTAACAGAAGCTAATAATTTCAAAAAGAGTAAGTCTAACAATACATAACAATGTAATTTTCTTAGTACTCCACAATATTCTCCTGTATTTTTCATGCCTCTAAATAAAAAAGGCAGGCTAGCAATGATGATTTAAAATTGCAGTTTGTTTCCAACTGTGCCTTCACATTGACTCTGATAAAGAGATTTTCCCTCTCATTTTCTCTGCCATGACAGGCCAGGGGTCTGCTGTCAGATAAAGCAATGAGACTAATGCTGACTGACAGAAAATGCTGTCAGGCTAAGAAAATTTTAATTTTGCTTTGCATTTAAATACCAGAAGAAAAAGTATGCTAAACCACTACATTGGATTTTCACAGTATGGGCCAGTTCTCATTCACAGAATTCAAAATTATAAAGGATGTCAATATCTGAAGGGTTTTTCATAACTATAAGTAATCCACAATAAGAAAACAAATAACAATTTCAAAAAATCAAGTACACATTTTTAGTATGATTCCCCTGAAATTCTCTCTTTCTTCTTCAGCCAAAAAATCTACAATGCACTGTGTCACCACACAATCAGATAGTCTCTAACTAGCATACATCTTCTGAGTCTTTTTTTAATAGCTTGAAGTGTGTCCTCAAAATGATGTTTCCTAAAAGGCACAGAGTTATTTCAAATTACCTTGCTACACTATTACTTCAAAATAATTTACAAAAATATTTTCCTGTGGAAAAAAATGGTTTGGGGTTAGTCTATAATAATGCAAGCCTACATTTGTTTCTTGCTATATAATAGCCCGAAGATTTGGTCCAAAATAGTGTTATTATTACCTTCACAAAAGTTTACCGCAGGTACATTTATGTTATGATTGGATCTTTTACGTAAACAGAAAGGAGATGAACCCCAATTAATCAAAACTCCATAATATTTATGAGATATTAAGCGCTAAAGGTAACACCCTTGGCTAAATGGCTATTTGTCAGCATGAATAGCTATATTTATAATTTGCTTAGATGCATGTTTTGTGATCTCATTCTTGGAAGTATGACTGAAGTAATATATTTTGGAAAAGTCTTAGCATGTCAAAGTGATAGCTGGATAGTAATAAAAATTGGAAGGCTGGAATGGACTTTATGGTTTCTTGCATCTGCAATAGATGTGTTTCATAGATGTGCTTCAAAGGTCTTGCTAAAGAGACCAAGTGTAAACATTTACTAGTAAAGCACCAATAATCCGTAAATATGTGCATATTCTGAAGGGTTAATCCAACTTTTACTAGGGGACCCACCTTAAGAGTTTCCATGTCAATAGTTTAAATCTAGTGGAGAAAACAATGTAACTTGATAAGATTCGCTGAAAAGACAACTAAAAGAACCAGTGCCTTTGAAGGCCTTCAATCTAGACCTCAGTCTGTTCAATTTCTAGAACCCCTCTCTTGACTTGATCTGATGTCTTAAGAATAGAAAGAACATTTGTGTCAAAAATGAGTGGTTTGTCTGCTTAAAGAAATACCATGAAAGATATTGTCAAAAGGGGGGTTAATATGAATTTGTGGAAATGCAACTTTAGAGTTTGATTGCAAGGTTCACTCTACTTACTGCACACAGTAAAGTATATAAAGGAAGATCAATTTTGAAGCAATTCTGAATGATTTACACAAAAATCAAGAATCAAAAGAGGGTTAACGTGCAAAGTATATGGATGCAAAGATAAGGGTGCAAAAGTGTTTAGCAACACTTAATCATTGAGTACGTTGACACTTACAAAGCAATTTGATAGGGTTTACTACTTTTATAAAAATTACTTAGCTGTAGATTTGAAATAGTGACATTCATGCCATACTCAGTTCATACAGATAAAATGATGTGTACACCTCTTTGTGTGCAAAGGTACATACCAAAAATTCCTTTCAAGTTCAGTGAAATACACTAAATCCTTTTATGCTTCCCATGAGCACCTCAAGGACTATGGAGATCTGTGTATGGGGGGGGGTATCAGCCTAGACTTCATCATCAGCAATGACCCTTTGAGTATCGCAAACTTAGAGGTTTGCCAGCTCTGAGAGATGCCAAATTCAGAGGGATGTGCTGGCATAACCTGATTGCAGTCATGAGAGCTCCAAGGGCCTCACTTAGGATCACTGCTTATAGGGTTCTGAGTTGATTGACTTCAGTTATCACTATGTTTCCATCCTGGCCATAATCCAAGTTGCTGTTAGGCTTTTTCCCTCAAGTGCAGTAACAATAGTATCATTTCACTCGGTCTCCAATTCACCTGGGCCATGATTTGGGTGTGTGGTTTGCTAAGGCTTCAAAAGAAGTTTGCCTATCCTTTTCTTCCCACCTTGGTAAGGCAGCGGATGTTTCTGGTTTTTCCCATCTGTACCATGCAAGAGCTCCTGGTACAAACAAGGGAGCTCTTCATGGCCTAACTGGTGTAGTCAAGGGATGCTTTACCGCTCAGCTGGTTTGGCCAAGCCTTATCAGAAGTTTATGAGGTCACAAAACAGGGGCAATGATGGTAGTCACAGAGGGGTATACCTGTTTAAATCATTGAATAAAGAATGTTCATCACTGTTGCCTTTATTAATATCAAGAGTGATTAAGTTCTTAAGCGGAACACAAAGTTAAACACTTCAAATAAACCAGATGCATCTAAAGCATTTTTAATTTTGTATGACTATTTTTGTAGATTTCTTTCAGGTTCCTTAAGGTCAATGGTGGTCTTTTGTATTTTCTTGATTTTTCTTTATTTCATTTATAGGTTACTTCCACCCTGAATTTAAGCAATGCTTTTCAGCTAAGTGAAAACTATGTTTAAAGGATTTTAAAATTTTACTTGATTCTCAAATAGACCACACAAGTTTTAAAACTGAAAAGACTACATTACCTGACTTCCTATCTATATTTATACTTTAATGGTGTCAAGGACTTAACAGTGTGGATCTGTTAATGTTAGGACTTGTAAGGGCCAAAATTCATGAACTTCAGACACTTTAAATCTTGTGTAGCTATAAGGAGGAGATTCTGACTATCTTTCCAGAAAAAGCAAAATCAATCTTCAGAGAACTTGCCAGACAGATGACCAGATCACCCTAAAATAAAGATTATGGCTACCTTTAGCTAGCCTAAAAGCTCCCCAGACACTGCTGGGTGGGAAAGAGGCAAACAGATAATTTGGCTGGCTGATCTATAGCAGGGTGTCCTGGTCTCTTGTGCCTACCACAGAGGTGTGAATTCTCCATCAGTCTTGCATCATCAGATCTGCCAGCACTGCATGGGTAATATAGCTTCTCTGAAATATCTTATATAATATCAGATGTACACATTTAGGCAAATGAACCAAGCATTTTTATTTTGGTTAGGTGGCCATAAATTCTAAGGGGAACTTGAAGATCTAGTTTAGGCATTATGAATTTAGATGTCATTGTCTGCATGAAAGGCAGAGTCACTTTTTTGGATGGACTGGTTGAGCTGGAGGAAAATAAAATGCTTAAATCAGGCAAACTGGATTGATTTTCCAATTACTACTCTCTGTCACTAATAATTCATAAGGTGGCTGCTTTTCTTCCTACTTTAGCTAAATGAGACTTATTCAGAATTCAAAACAGTCTTAGATTTTTAGCCTTGGATCTGAACATGTAACACCTTTGATTAATGTCAGACCTTCATCAGCTAGGTTAAGCTGAACTTTGGACATATTTTTCTCAAAGAAAACAAAAAAAACCCACCACCCCCCCCAAAGAAAAGAAAACAAAACAAAAAACACACCAAACCACTCAATCCTATTTTTAAAAGAATAAGCTCCAAATTCATCAGTAATTCTTTAGGTCATCTTTGTGATGGAAAGAAAAAAATTTCTTGAAAATGAAATAAAATATATAAAAGATTTCTGGAATATTGGTCACCCTGAGATAAGCGCTTCAGTAAGCAAAGAATTAATAAAGTTTTTCTTCTTTTTAGTTTCTTTTTTTTCCCCCTACCAATCATTCAGCTATTGTGAAACAGCTCTTCTATTTTTTCATACTCTATTAGTTAATGTAGTCTTGTTAATTTATTTTTCGTAAATAAGAAAAGGTAGAGAGTATGTCCTAAGAAACAGAGAAGACAAAAAAATAAAACTATAAATGTAATGTCATGGTAATTTACTTATTTCTATGCACACTATGCATCTAAGTAAATAAATTAATGCAATTAAAATAATTTGTTAACAGAAGAAAGAAAGAAACAAGCGAAAAAGTGCTAACAAAAACAAACCACCAAACCCAAAATCTTTTTTGATATAATTTATAAAAAGTTACATACATTCCTATCTGCCCTTAAAAAAAAATCGAATCGTATGCACAGAGAACACCAGAAATCCTATAAATCCTTACCAAATAATGCACAGGTGACATTTGCCATGATTGGTATGAACTCTGGTCATCTATGGTGCTTCAGATAACAGATGGTAATTCTTTAAGATGCCATAAAATTATTTCTGTTGCTCATATCTCTTTTCTCCTCAGTGGAAGAGTCTTATAAATGAAAAACTTTCTATCATGCACTATTTTAATGGAGATCAATATTTCTTAAATCCCCATAGAGTATAACAAGTAGCATAGCAAAAAAAATTAAAGATCTAAGGAGCATGGTAAGCAAAATACAAGAGAGAACAAAATAAGTAGTGACTATATGAAATTAAAAAGCTTACCATTAATAATATTTTGTTAGTCTGAGTAATAATGTGCTAACATATTAATAAGAGTAGGAAAAAAATCCTGAAAAATGTTATTAAATTAAAATAGATCACTCTTAAAATCAGGACTGTATTGGCAAGGTCCACCTATGAGACAGAAAATTATTTTGCAGTTCTTCAGTGAGTAAATGTTTGGTTTTCCACAGATATATCTTCCCGTCTAAGGAAAATGATAGCAGGCTTTCACTGTACTCCAATTTTACAAACCTGCTATTTCAGTGATGGTAAACAATCTATAATAAAAAACAGTTGAAAAGCACTGGAACATTTGTATTTTATTGACTGTGTTAACTAGTGGAGGTACACTTGAAAATTTGGAATATTTGGTGACTCATATCAACTAGGTAGTTCCTGATTAGAAATTACTGCTTGGAAATGGGTGGTCATAATTCGCCTGTTTAATAGGGACAATTCATGTGTTCCTCTGGGAAAAAGAAATCTACTTTTTCCTGTTTGAAACAGAATATGAAGAAATTCCACATTTTTGCTCTAATGATTTAAACTGTTACAGAGGATGAGTCAGCAATGACATGTAATACCAAGAGGAATTTAGTCTTTATCCTTGTGAAGAAACAGCCAAATACACGTGATATACCTTCTTACTAGAACACTTTATCATGCTTCTACAGAATTCTTTTTGATAAAGCAAGAGTGCAGGTATTTACCCTTTATTTCCACTACTTAGCTACTTCTTTCTAAACTGTGTGCAGAACAATAACTGCTCACTTAAAAATGGTTCTTGTAGATAAACCTCAACCAACCAGACAACCTCATTCCTCTGTGTTTAAAATGGAAAATGCCTTTGGCAACTTGTGAATTTTTTTTGCCTATCAATTAATTTCAAGATACACTGTCACTGTAAAAAGGACAGAATTTTTAAACTAAGTAATCTATTTAAAACTGATATAAAATATTTACATCTTCAGTTCACTTTTTTATCTTTCATATTGCATCTCTCACTCCCCATTTTCATTTTGGCCTTACCTCTCATATGCATGCTTGTTCTACATAAATGACCATAATTATTTTCATTGGATGATTCTGCTATCTATCTCACTAATTCTGAGCTGAATGCAGGGAGAACAAAAGATTCACAAGGAACATGTACAGTTTCATCTTTGGAATATGAATTTCTTATAGCTGGGAAACAGTAGTTAATTCTCTTTGAACTTTCGCTTTTTGGTTGTTTTTTTTTTTGGCCTTCGCCTCACTCAGCTTTGCCTCAGAGACTTTTGCACATCATAAATGATTTGCTTTGAGATGTCGATATGAAAACTTTTTCCATAAAGTTCTTGATCTAAGAACATATAAAGGACAGGTTTAGTTTTAGGGTATCTTTAAAGGTCCTTGTTAAACAGCAGGTATCCTTTTGTGAAAAAAGGCAGTTATAAAAGACATAGTTGGAAACCCTGAGGTCTTCCATGTTGACTATGTGACTGAACCAACACAAGTAAAATATTAGAAGCACAGTTTCAGTAGCACTATAAAAAGTAACCACTGTGCTCCTCATACAGCTATGCCATAAAAAATAAACTGAAGATGTAAACTTGTCATAGGGCTGTGCCATAATCCAGAATGGATATCACTGTGGAATTTTTGGAGCAGCCAGACATGATAAATGAAATAGTCACACCCACACATCTAAGGAGAACAGCAATTACACCATATTGATACTCAGTATGGTATAATTGCTGGTTTTTATTTGCCTTTTAAAACAAGTTTGTAAATATTTCACCATCAGTTCTTGCTGAAGAGAGTGTACTTACTAAGGTAGCTAAACCTTCTTAAACCTTGAAACTTATTCTTAATGACTATGATTACTGTATGGCTTTAAAACTGTTTAAATCAAGCTGAAATAGAACTTCTGTGCTATGAGTACTGACTGGTTGAAGGAGAAATTTGAACTGTAAATGCTCAGAAATGATAACTCATGGTCAAGGAATGATTTGGCATGGAGGGCCAGAACACCTAATGAGATGATGAGGAAAGATATACCACAATATTTTCTTGCAGCAAGTATGGAACGTTGGTGTTCAGGGGTCACCCAGTTGTACTCAATGAGAGTCAAGATTTTTCTTTAATAATCAATTTATTTTTGTAAATCAAAAATAAAAGAAGAGATAAAAAGAAAATGCAAATATATTTTGTTGTGTGCTGTGTATTTCCATCTTCTTTTCCTCACAGAAATGTAAAACTAAGCAAATAGGTCTGGTCTGGTGGATATTTTTAAAGATAAGATTTGTTTCCCATATTTGAATGTTTATAATTTAGATCTGAATTTGCTGTACAATCAATAGTGTGAAACAGATAATCTTAGTAATTTATCTGTCTAACATAATTTGAACAGTAATTTTGGAATAAGGTGAATCACAGCCTACAAATGCTAATTCTTGTCACGGTCTGTAAAGGGAGGCACCTGCCTAGCTCAGGTATGGAAATCATATCTCAAATTACTTGCCTGAACAGATCAATCTAGTGCCATAATACTTCAGATATCAGAAAAATTATATTATTGCTTCCTTTGATCAAATGAGTGCAAATTCATGCTTAGAATATCTCAAATATGCCTAAATCCATGTAAGGCCTCTATTGCACTGCTAGATTAATTTAACAATATGGATCAGATTTCTGAATCCTGAAGTGCTAATTTTAATTTCAAATGCTAAGAGTTCTCTTTAATTGCCCAGAAGCAACCTTCAAAAGTGATCCTCTTAGTTATATAATTAAGGTCTATTTATTATATGAAAATAAGTGTCTCTAAAAGACAGCAAATGTGCAAAAGACAATATAACTTAAAGAAAAAGAGCACAAAACTTTGAAATATTTTCATAATATTTTTTTTTTTCAGAAGAATCAACATCATAAGTTTTTATATGCTGTAAATCAAGTGTTTTCATCTTATATAGTGATTTGTTATTATTTTCTTCAATGCTTATTTGTTATTATTACCTTTTTATCATCTTTCAATATTATTATTATTAAAAATGTAATGCTTGAGTATAAGGGCTAATTTTTTTAAGTTATTTCACATTAGTGTTGTTAGTATCAGTAGAAGTAGTAATAGTAAAAAATAATAGTATTTTATTAGAACACATATAGTTCCTATAACTGTAGTAACTATTTTAGTACATCATCAAGGTACATAAAAAAGGACAAGTCAGATTTCCAAATTCCAAGGTTTTTAAGGATAGGCAATGAAACACAAAGGAAGTCATGTATGTTAGAACCACAAGTACTCTGAAGAAAACCTAAAAGTGACTGTACCTATAGCATATGTCATAGTTATACACTGTGGCAATTACCTTGAATAAAATATCTCATTATGTGCCATATATTTCCATACCAGTATAAATCATGGGCAAAAATATATATAAGTTCAGATTTCTCTCAGTAGGTAAAAGATAACTCTAATCAGAACTCAGGTAATCAAAAGATATAATTTAAAAAAATTGACCTAGTTTACTGATTTACAGCAGCAGTATATTTCACCTGTTCATTTTTCATTTATATATCACAGTTTTGTTGCAGCAATAGTGAAGTCCTTGGATAGATATGCAAGTCCATGTTCTGTAAATGCTGCATTTTATTATCAGTTATTTTGTATATAAATCACAGAATCACAGAATTAACTAGGTTGGAAAATACCTTTGAGTTCATCAGTGATTCTATTTGTATTAATTGTAGCACAGTCTTATCCTGGTAGTAAGACATAACACTTGTAATGAAACATGCCCTAGTGAAATTCATAGTATTCATTCTTAATGATTGAAGGCAGAGAGAAGAAATTTGGTAGAAACTTTAAATATAGTGTTTATTCCCTTGTTCTGTGGATTAAAATTCTGAAATATGCACATGTCCATGTCCTCTGTCCCCCAACCCCATATGTGCCATCTCATCTGGTAAAAAAAAAAATTAAAAAAATAAAAATACATATATAGGGACCAGGAAAAAAAATAGGTAAATAGCCTTTTGCCATTCATAGTCTATTGATGATAATGCTAATGATGGTAGCAGCTCATGAGATTCTTATCATCCCCAAACACCATTAAGTTATCTCAGCAATTCTTCAGCTGACTTTCTCTTTTTCATTAATTTTTTTTTCACACATATATACTGTTGATCCAGGCAATCCTGAGAAAGTGTTTTTGAAGTTAATTTTATTCTCTATTAATTTCTTAATTTTCTTTGTCACACTTAACAGCTCTGTGAAACATTTTTTAAGCGTTCAAGGCTTTGGTTGGCAAGATGCTGCATTTCTATTGGTATATCATTTCCTGGTGCTCACATGTTAGGTATGCAAACTTCATTATTATGACCCGTTTTTTTTAAATGCGTCTTCTCTTTTTTTTTAATTTTTTTCAATCTACTTGTAGGTTCCTGCTGTTACATTCAAAGCACTGGGCATTTTTTTAGCATTTGATAGTATTAGAATATTTCAAAGGCTAATTTTAAATAAAGCATTTGATTGTTATACATTATCAGCCTGGTTTAAGTTAGCAAATTTTGTGCTTATTAGCCTGATGTCTACACACAGAAAAGCAACAAAAAATGGATATAACAGAAAAGTCAAAGCAATTATAAAAATATAGCAAAATATAAGAGGAAGATATATCAGGAGAAATAAGCTGTTTTGTGTATTCTACACATTATAGTACTTGGTGTTTAATTTTTCCTTCTGACAAATTTAAGATAAAAATGCCATTGGACACTGTATGGACTTGGATGCTGAGGGGGTTTAATCAGAGATATGCAGGACATAATTACAGTTACAGATATAGATATATATAATCACTGCATTTTTTTTAAGAATTACCTGACCTTTCTGTCCTATATGAGAGTCGGTGGAGTCCAGTAGAAAAGTTGGTGGCGGTTACCACCCTCAATTTGGCTTCTGGGAAGTTCTTGAGACTTTGTGGCTTTTACACTGACTGGCAGGTTGGGTAAGCTCAAGCTGTATTTCCAGAGGGTTAATTAAGTTTGTATGCTGTCAGCTAGGCCCAGCTCCTGTCAACAGTGACAACCATGAATCCTCTTTTGCTAAATGTGAACACTACATCAACTTACTTACATTACTAAATTACTGAAGTGTAGCTTACAACATGTCTTGGTGAAACAGACCTTACTCAGATGTTCTTCAATTCTTTGAACTTCTCTAGTAACAATTCCTTGCATCAGCAGAAAACAAAGAAACAAAATTGTGTAGAAAAGACAGTGTCGTCTGCAAGTGTTGCCTGACTGCAGAGCAAAGAAGTTCACTCCTAACTTTAAAGTAAAATTGTGATACTATGCTTGGGAAATCTTCAGAGTTAAAATTTCATAGCAATCTTACTCCTGTAACAAGTCATCTAAATGAAGATGCCAGAAGACACAGTGTTTTTGCCTTCTGAGAGGTACATATTTCCTCAAATAATAGAATTGTTTGGCATGGAAGGGACCTTAAAATCACCTATTCCAAACCCCTCTTCCATGGATGAGGATATCTTCCAGTATAACAAGAAAAATCTCTATCAAACTTGGCTATGAACTCCTCCAGACTGCCCACAACTTTTCTGGGCAACAGGTTCCGCTGTCTCTTCACCCTTACAATAGAGAATTTCTTCTTAATATCTAATGTAGGTCTAACCTTTTCCAGTTTGAAGCCATTTCTCTTCCTACAAGCCCTTGTAAAAGTCCTTCTCCAGCTCTCTTGTACACTGCTTTAGGTACCGAAATGTTGCTAGAAATTCTCCCTGGAGCCTGCCCTTCTGCAGGCTGAAAAACCACAGTCTGTCTTCATAGGAGAAGTGCTCCAGCCCTCTGATCATCTTTTTGGACCTCCTCAGAACTTTCTCAAACAGGTCCAAATCCTTCTTGTGTTGGAGCCTCCACAGCTAGATGCAGACCCTCAAGTCTCACAAAAGCAGAGTAGAGAGGGTGAATGTCTTTCCTCTACCTGCTGGACTCAATATTTTGGATGCAGTCCCAGATGATGTTGGATTTCTGGACTGCAGGCATGCATTAGTGGATCTTTTTGAGCTTTTCATCAACCAATGCCCTAAGATGTTTTTCCTCAGGGCTGCACTCATTGGCTGACTTCATTCCAGTGTAGATTTTATATATTATTCCAGTGTATGTGTATGCAGATACATATGTACACATATATATGCTTTCTCTATACATAGTTACATATGTAAAATCCAGTTCATATAATTGCTATTTTACACATACATGTGCAAGTATATGCACACACATGCATATATCCATTCAAACTGAAATCTATAATTGTGACTTCTCTGTTCCTCATGTATTTCTCCCTAGTGGGTTAGATCACTACAGAATTTTCTCATAAACTTGAATGATTACTGAGAAATTTTAGTGTAATGGAAAACCAAGAGAATGTATTTTGGATAGCATGGAATATACAGGTAATTAAGCTTCCTTGCCTTCACATTGTTGATGGGAGTGAGAGACAGTTAATGCAACAATAATCCCACTTAATTATTTCAAGATTCACAGATAGAGATGCCATCTGTTTTGCTACCAGCTTTTCAATTCCTGTTGCTCTGAATGCTTAAAAATGGTGAATCTGTGTAATATCCAAGGTTGCTTAGGGTTCATGGGACAAATATTCTCTCACACAAAACTTAGAGGGTCTTGATCTGCTAATTATTCTCAGAGCACATGAAAGACTTTGCTGTTGCTTGGTTCAGTAAAGGAAATTGTACTTTCAATAAACTTTTAATAATGCTTGCTCTTTTCTCTTGCAAACTTATTTCATACCTAACTGGCAATGGCCACAATGGGAAGGGACAGTCTGTATTTTTTTCCACTAATGGAGTTTCAAACATTTAATTTGCAGTTTTATGAGAGCAACAGGCAAAAATATAAGGTGGGGATACAGGGAATATAATTGGAGGGGGAAAAAAATTGCAGCTAAAGTCTTTCTTTTGTGGAAGAAAAATACATAATTCTTAACTTCAGGAAGCTAGAAATCAGGAGCTAACTCTAGGCTGGTACTATGGAAACAGCAGAAATGTTATTGTTGAAACCCTCAACACTGTTTGCACACTTGTTTCCATATCTCCTTACTGCAAAATGCACAGGGATTTCTTGGAGTGAGGATTCTATTCTAGGCTTTTCTTTCTTTGGTAAGGTTCTTTATACCTGCTTTCAAATTTTTAAATTTTTTCATTCCTAATGAATGTATGAAGATCTGGTCTATTCTAAATTCTTTGCAGGTTAAAAAATTTGGGTAATAATAACGTCCTTCTAAGAAACCAGCCTGATTTATTCTTAAGTATAATAAAACTCCTTCCAAAACTGGAAAATGCATCAATTTAAATAGTAACACAAGAAAGAAAGAATTCAGAAAACCAGTGACAAGATAACAGACTAGTGAAAGCAGGTGTAATGAGGATACACAGAAGTTATTGGGGTCAGTTCAGACCTTCTGGTCATTTTTCTCTCAACTTTTACTTAAAAAATCCTAGATGTGGTTGTTCATAAAACCCCCCTTCCCCCATTGTCTTCATAATTGTAGAGCACCCCTTTTTGGTTTTCTGAAAATAGATAATTATATTAAGTCAAGGGTACCTCCATTGTCACTTGCAATACTATAAATCACTAAGTAGGACAGTCATAATACAGTTTTAATTTGCTGATTTACTTACTTATACTAATTTTCTACAACCTGCAGTGAACTTATCAGGGCAAAATGAGTCATTCATTTATTTCCTATAATATGTTTGCCTTGTAAGCACAAATTTACACATTGTCCAAGTTTACTTTGATTGTATGGAATGACATGTATTATTCCTATAGTTTAAAAGAACTGCTTCACTCCCAGGGAAATAAGGTAAAATTTCTTATATAATTTACCTGGCTTTCTGTAAATTTGTATTGTGATTTTAAAAAGCACATGTATAAAAGAAGACACACCCAAACTCTGAGACATATAGGTGTTTCAAAAAAGGGATATAGGTTTAGTGTAAAATCCTTGTGTGTCTGAAAGGTACAAAGAAAAAAGCTACACTGCACCCTGGCAATAGCAGAAAAATAATATCATTGCAGAGCAATCACTAATTCCAGTTGTATGTACATTTTTTTTTGAACACAAAGAACTTTTTTCAGCATATTTTCTAGCAGATAACATTGAAAGTGATCAGAAGTTGAGAACAGCACTTGTCAGAGATTGGTTCTTTAACCATTGTATACGTTATGCCTGCTTGTTTCATGGAGGAGTAGTAACAGATAATTATGTTGCCAGGAAAGGTGCTGAATCCACCTTCAGCTGATGTAAATGTCCATGCTTGTTGAAAACAGGCTGGGTTATGCAGACTGAGGATCTGATCTTGAAAATTTTATGATCTTTTTAATAGAAAAAATGCAGTTACATACTCAAGCCAAAACATATCTCAGGAATGCAATTTTTCCTTTTTTCCCCCACTGTGTCTCTGGGGGAAGTTAGGGATAAGGGAAAATTAAAAAAAAAAAAATCTAAAAATGTAACACATGATTTATCTGAGAAGTTTGGAAATTCTGTTTTGAAACTGGAACTTAAACACATTAACACATTTGTCATATTCTACATGCTTTGAAAATAGAATAACTCTTTTTAAAGCATTATTCTGAGCCTTTCAGAAACAGCCAACTCTTTCATTCAGGAAGCTCTCATAGCAAAATAATGTACTTCTTCTTCCTAAGTTAGATTTATAATTTTTAAGAATAATTTACTAACACACGTCCAAACTGCAAAAAAAGATTCAGTTAAACATCTTTGAAATTGCTGTTGTTGAGATATTGATGTGATTTCACCACCAATAAAAAAGTGAATATTTAGTCTATGAAATTTATTAGTGTGTGAATCTTAGTATTGAATCTTAGTATTGACTCCTTTCAGTCTATTTTACTCCAATTTTTCACATTTGAATAACTTGATATGATATATAAATTATTGTCCAATTTGTACTTTTTCACAAGAAAGTTGCATGTAAAGCATTTGATTCAGTGCCAGATGATCACACAAAAAGAGGAAAAACAAGGAGGAAATAGAAGAGAAAGAGAAAAGCAAGAAGGAAGTGGCGGAAGGAAGTGGCGGAAGGAAGTGGCGGAAG
>JANIJU010000001.1:71544253-71572211 GCA_025504685.1 Leucosticte australis | reverse complement strand
TCTTTTTCTTTTTCTTTTTCTTTTTCTTTTTCTTTTTCTTTTTCTTTTTCTTTTTCTTTTTCTTTTTCTTTTTCTTTTTCTTTTTCTTTTCCTTCCTTCCTTCCTCCATTCCTCCATTCCTCCCTCACTCCCTCCCTCCTTTCCCTTTCCTTTCTTTTCCTTTTTCTTCCTTCTCATCAAGAAATGGACTTCATCTTTCTCACTTCTCTGCTCATTTCCCCTTTAGCCTTTGCAATGAAAATGAATTTTTAATAACAGCTTCAGAATCATGGGCTAAAATTTCATCTACCACTTGAAAATTTGTGGCAGTATTCATGATTTCATTAATGAAGAGAATCATGTCTAAACAATTAAAAGTGATTTTTTTCTTGCAAAATCTCTTGATGTGGGAAGACTGGGGAAAGAGGATCAAAAACCCTCAAAAAATTCAACCAGGAAAAAGATTTCTATAAGTCATAAGTAATAGAAATATCAGATACAAACCCCAGCTTTCTACATTTTTTCTGTTATTCATAAACTTTGCTATTCATAAAAATGTTGTCATAATTGTTTCTTTTACAATGGCTCATGGATTTTGTATTGGCTTGTGAATCAATATTCTGTCAGAATTTAAATGTTTGAGTAATTTTCTAATGAGAATTTTCTCCATAAATGAAATAAATCTGTCATAGATGCAGGCTCTTAGAGTAGGGCACAAGCAGATAAAAGTAAATTCAGACCCCCATTTGTCTCCTCTAATATAATAATATGCTAAGTCTATAGAATAAAAGGATTGAGGATCAGGGTTATCAAAATTTCACAAAAAAAAAATATATAAGTAGAAGATTGCAAAAAACATATCTAACCACTATATCTATTGAACATGCAGCCCTAAGATATATGCATTGAGCTCTAAAGTACTCCACTGCAAAGAGCTCTAAAGTACTCCATGCATTTCTAAGCTTTTTAGTATTTCTTACTACCTGTGTGATTAGGTTATATCTCAATTAGAATTAACTTACAATGGAGATTTTGATGAAATAACTAGCATAAGTGAGGGCAGAGAGAAATCAGAGACAAGTGATATATACACCTCTCTGTTTCTAGGGGGAAAAAACCTCACATACCACAAGTAACTTTGTCCTATTCTTTGTATTGGACTAATAAGGGTTTGATACAGTGAAAAAAATATCATTTTTATCTGACTCTCTAACAATGGTAAAGTGGTAACTGCCGTTGAAAAAAAAAAAATCCATGTATAAAACACTGCTTATAAGTAATCAATATTTGAGACACAAAACACATGAGAAAGTTCCAATGTAAAATTTATTTTTAAAAATCTCTGAACAAAGTGAGGTTACGAATTCCTGACACTGTATAAAAGATATGGGCACCCTGTACATTCACTTAGGTGTAATTCCCTCTGTGAAAAGCCATCAGAAACCTATAAAGCATTTAACTCCCATTTACAGTCTATTTGAAGTTGTTAAATGGGACTTCAAGACTGTCTGTGCATCGATCCGATGATCTTTGCCAGAACACAGGGCCTGATCAACAGGCTGATTCATATGGATGTACGTCTGTATCCAGGAAAGTGATTCAATGGGGCTCAGCATAGATCCGGAGACATTCATTATGGATGCATCAGCCTAAGAGAATCAGGGACATATTCTTCTGAAACAGTTAAATTCTCACAGACTTCACCATTCCTGAAGTTTTGGATGGGCTTTTAATGGAGACCATGTTGTCCTGAATTCATTAAAAAAGATATCAGTAGAAGTCCATCCCTTATTGATTTCAATAGGTAACATAATATATGGTTATGCAATGTGGCAAGTATTTCTGATAGTCAAGAGGTATTTTTTGGTAAGAAAAAGCCCCACTTTTTCCAACTGCGTTATGTATCTTAGCCTTTGGAACAAAAAGGAAAAAAAAAATTCATACCTTAACATCACAGAATAATCAGCAGTTAATCTTCTTAAGAATATGTTGGAAGTCAAAGAAGCAGAAACATTTCCTTTGTTTGTACCTTTTGTTTTGTGTTTGCATATTACTTTGTTCTTAATATAGCTTAGGTTCTTTCTGTGTTGCTGTAGTTATTCTTCCTTTGTGTGTGGAATTTATGCAAACAACTTCTCTTCACCCAAAGTTAAGGGACAGCTGGGGCTAAGTGTAAAAAGCAATGCTAATATATTTTCTGTCCACCACTACCACTTCAAAGGTTATTAAAATGAAAAAAAATAGTTAGGGTTTTTTTCTATTCCATGCAACAGACTGGAGAAAATGCAGCCTTCTCACTTCTATATGCAGTGGTTTGTTTAGGAAATGTCTGAGCCTTCATGAAAAGGAAAAGCAGTCCCATTAGGAAGTATAAGCTTACATACATGATATGGGTTTAGTGACGTTGGTTTAACGGTAGACTTGACAGTGTTAGGTTAATTGTTAGACTTAATGATCTTCAAGGTCTTTTCCAATTTAAATTATTTTTAAATTTTCCATATGCCATCAGAAGTCTGAAGATACTACCCCTATCTGTATGTTTGTCTATCACACATGCAATTTAAAAGACTTTCAGTTGTGGCTTAGAGAGAAGAATTATTCTTCTCTTCACTACTGACTTGTTTCAGGGTCAAACTCTAAAGCCAAATTTTTCCACATTGGATATCCAGAGCTAAATTAATAGAGCAAATTACAAATAACTCAAAGTTTTGATAACCAGAAAGTGGAACCACACTAAGTAAGCACCTCAACATGCTGGAAGGAAGGAATGCTATACAAAACATTCTATGACTTTATGATTCTATGATTCTATAATTTTAATTATCTTCAATTTAAATATTAAAAATAAAAAAAGAAATTTCTTGTATTTTCTTGTAAACCACACATGTAGTAAAACCAAACACTTATCTTTGTCTAGAAAAGCTCTATTTAATTGCAAAATGTTATGTTTTCCCTCTTGATGACACTTATTTAACAACTTAGACTAATGCTTGTTTAGGTTTCAAGCAAATGCATTCCAAATGGATGAATAAAGCAAATTAATTCAACAAATTCATTCCAACATTCCAATATTCTGCATCTGTGTATAAGATGACACTCTTAAAGATCAATATTCACTAAATTGAAGAATCATCATGCAGTAGTTTTGCCCCAAATAAAGGTACAGATGTCCCTTAAAAGAAAAAACAGAAATTCAGCATGTGAATGTTGTGCTTACCAGGACAGTTTCCTTCGGACAACATTGTTTTTTCTCTTTTCCCACATTGTTTTGTACTAACCTGTTGCACCACTTTCCAAGGCAGCTGCTCAAAGTACTCAACATTTCCTGGGGTTTAATTTTTTTTTTTTTTTTTTTGGTTTAGTCAATTTTTCTGCTAGAAATTATTAATTAGGCAATTTTATTTAAGTGAGAACAAAGGACTAATACATTTTCCAGTCCTCATTCTTTCAGAAGAAAAAACAAGAAAATCAAAAAATGCTAAGACAGCTCTTCACTTCTCCCTTCAGTTTGTCAGTATCTGGCTCAGCAAAAGAGCCCTTTAGACACTGGTGGGTGCATTGTGAAGGAGGTTTGTTTAGTTGCCTGAGCATAGGTATCCAATCCAAGCAATTCCCATCTAATCACAGCTGGTTTTAGGTCTGCCTCACCAGGTCAGGGTCAGCTGCTAGGCCCAGCTGAATACTTTGGATGCTCTCAAGTACCTCAAATGGCAGTACCTGCACCGGTTCCAAACCAATTAGGTGATGGATTTGAATCCTATGCCCACACATTAGTGCAAATGTACATGTATATAGTCTGGAGTTGAGCTTCTGAGCTGTAGATATCTAAATTTAAAATTCGGTTGTGTGCCTCTAGACCTGAATTCCAGGTGAAATTTTCTTATAAAACTAGAATGCCTAAAGCCTCAGTTTACCTATGAAATTGGCCTCAATCATATGCAAAACCCAAATACATGATGACAGATCTAGATGTAGCCCAAAGCTGTTAGGAAGAAATGTGATAATGACATCTGGGAAAAAGTTAATGTGTTTTGCAACACTAATGTGCTCTGTCTCCAAAGGAATCTTAAAATCCAATTTTATACTTCAGTGGGAATAAGTCAAGTCCTAATTTGATCCTAGTCCATTAGATTCTGCAGTTTGTTAGAAGTATGTTTGCTTGACATTGGAGCTAGTCATTCTAAACTCCTTTCTTAGTCACTGGAGAGAAATAGATATTTGTTCAAATATAAGTATCTAAATTAGGTCAGCTGAATGAGACCTTCTAAGTGCCTGTTCTGTCTATTGATTATATGAGTGTTTTACATGACTATTTCAGATAAAGATTCTGTGCTGTGGACAACTATTAGGTGAGAGTAATCCACCTCGCCAATTTATATTTGTTTGGTGAGATTAATCCTTCACTAAGGATCTGAGTTAATATTTTCCTTTTAGAAAAGCAAAGGAAATAGAAATCAAAGGGTGGTATTATTTACTTTCTGGAGAATTTTTCATTCAATACAGCAAATAAAGAGGCTTTTTTATAAAATTGAAGGGAAATATTTTCACATATGAATGAAATTCTTACTTATCAATGTCAAAACTGTGTTAAAAGGTGTTGATTTTGGTGGGAATAGCAGAAGCTTTTTTCTAGCAATCCAGCACTTTATTGAAATGAATTAAATTTGTTATGATGTGATTCTGAAGATCTGTTCTGAAGCTGGTAGGAGTTGATATGTAACTGGATAAGCAGACCTGGTGCCAGGATCATGCACAGAGGGGCATCGTAGCATGTGCATGGCAAGATTTCCCAAACTGGGGAATCCTCAGAGGAGCAGAGAGAACTGCCTGAAGCCTGTAGCGTGCATGACAGTGGCTGATGGAACTTGTCAGGGAGAGGAGCAACAGTGGCCAAACATGCCACTGCCCTCAGCAAAAGGAGCCTCTGGATACCACTAGTGAGCAGGAGTGCTGAGAACAGAATGGGTAATTCAGGCGTGGCACATCAGCGAGGGCATGGCACGGCAGTTCACACAGAATAAGCTGTCACAGAAAGGCGTGCAGCAAGAAGATTGTAGCTCTGCAGGCTCTGTCAGGGAACAAAGGCATAAAACTGCCAGAGGGCCATGTCAGCTCTAGGCACTGCACCCATGGTGACAGACACAGCTGCCCAGACAGAGCTACAGAGGGAAAACTGGGTGTCAGGATGCAGGGTGTGTTCTGCTCATACCCCAGCACCAGACAGCACACCTTGGGAGGTGTGCCCAGGCAAAGGAACTCCTCCACTCACTGACTCTTTTTTGGGAGGAGAAGTGTGGGTTGAGAGGCATCAGGGAGTCTGACAGAGGGATTGAAACTGCACTGAAATACTTCCAAAATTGCACTCTACTTTTCCAGGGACAGGACTCACAGGCAGACAAGAAACCTGATGAGGAGGATTCCCTGTCATTTCTCCACCTGGCTGAATGTGGAGACTTAAAGGTGTAAAGGGCAATGGGAAGTTTCTGCCCGGGACAGCAGATGCATATTCTCTGTCCTGCCCCACCTTCCCAGGTGCCCTGGCAAATGGAACCAATGACTAGGACAAATGTTCATCAAAGTTGGAGGTATCTCCAAGTTATGTCAGCCCAAGACCTGCATCAAAACTGCTTCCATAAAGCAAAAGATGGTTCATTGCCATAGGGGATTGTCTCCTGAGGGCAAGAGAAGGCCTAATACGGAGCCCAGAGCCACATTTTAAGGAAGCTGATGATATAGCAAGAAAGCTTTCTACGCTGGTACAGCCATCAGATTATAAGATTTTTAGGTAGACAACGATTAATTTGCAGCTAGAAGTCCAAGGGCAATGGGTTTATAAAAGGCAGGTCATGCTTCACTAACCTGATCTCATTGTACAGGAAATGACCCATGTAGTGGGTGATTGAAAGTGGGTGAGTGGATATGGTTTACCTGGCCTTTAATAAAATCTTTCACACTGATTTCCAGAACATTCTCTTATAGAAACTGACTGCTCATGTCTTGGATGGGTGTAGGGCACTAGTGAGGCCACCCCTTGAATCCAGTGGTCAGTTTCAGGCCCCTCTCCACAGGAGACATTGAAGTGCTCAAGTGAGTCCAGAGAAAGGCATCAAAACTGTAGAGGGGTCCAGAGCACAAGTCTTATGAGGAGTGATTGATGGAAGGGCAGTATTTGGCCAGGAGACAAGGAGGCTCAGGGCAGAGAGACAGCTGTCTACTACTACCTGAAAGGAGGTGGTAACAAGGTCAGTACCAATTTCTTTTCCCAAGTGACAAGTGAAAGGGAGAGAGGAAATGGTCTCAAGTTGTGTCAGGGGAGACTTAGATTGGATATTAAGAAAAATTTCTTCATAAAAACAGGCTCCCTGGAGAAGTGGTTGAGTCAGCATCCCAGGGAATATTTAAAAGTCATGCAGACGTGGGGAATTAAACACTGGAGAGCAGCACTGCAATAAAGGACCTGAGGGTCCTGGTTAATGGCAAATGGAATATTAGTTAACCAGGAGGGCCAACTGTGTCTGGGGTCCATCAGGGACAGTATTGCCAATCAGGCTAGGGAGGTGATTTTCCTGTTCTACTCTGTGCTGGTGTGGCCTCACCTTGGGTGCTGTGTGCAGATTTGGGCACCACAATATAGAAAAAGATAAAAAGCTATTAAAGAGAGTCCAAAGGAGGGCTTTGAAGACACTGAACAGTCTGGAGGGGAAGGCTTATGAGGAGTGACTGAGGTCATTTGGCTTTTTCAACCTGGAGGAGACTGAGAGGAGATGTCACTGCAGTCTACACTTCTTCATGAGTAGAAGTGGAGAGGCAGGCACCCTCTGGTGACCAGTGACAGGACCCAAGGGAATGGCCTGAAGTTGTGTCACAATTGGATATTAGAATGAGGTTCTTCACTCAGGGGATAGCTGGGCACTGGAACAGCTCCTCAGAGTAGTAGTGGTCACAGCACCAGCCTGATAGAGTCTAAGAAGCATTTGCACATTGCTCTCAAGCACATGATGTGATTGTTTGGGCTGTCCTCTGCAGGGCCAGGAGCTGAACTTCAGTGGTCCTTGTGGATCCCTTCAAAATCAGGATATTCTATGACTCTATAAAAGTAAATTGCCTCTGATATAACATTTGTGCTTGTGCATGTATGTAATTCAAGCCCAGAGTAGTTAGCAAGTAGACGACAAGAAAGTCCAGGAGACAAACACTGGGGAGACCATGGCTCTAGGAACTTGATAATGGAGTGGGGTCTATGAGTCATGGGCCATTTCAATACCAGCAGCTTGAGAGATCTGGGGATCTGGAAGCAAACACTGGGTTGGCTGATTTTCTACAATTTATAATGTATATAAATATCTGTATATGCATAAGTATAGGTATTCTGTCAGCAGATTTCAAACTTATTCAGGAAGAGGAGACAGCTATCAGCCATGCTTGTTTGAGTGCTATCTTTTTTGTTTCTTCTGATCCACGTGATTAGCCATGCGTATGTATATTGTGTTTGTGTGCATTCATGCATGCTTGCCTATCAGGAATTTGTGCTCACCCTTGCCACTGGCTGGACCTGAGGACAGAGAACAACAGCATTCTAATACTCATCGGGCTATTGGATTCAGCAACCTCTCACACTTGTACTGTTGATGCTGTCAAAAACCCCTTTTTTATACAACCTCTTCCCCCTCACTACCTCATTTTTTACTGCAGTGAAAAATGGCGAATGATAAACCATATGTCTGATTCCAGGGTGTTTTTTTATTGTGTGCATCATCAAGATTTCTAAATTAAATCTAAAAGAACAGGTCATGAGTTGAATGCTATCTAATTATTTAATTCCTTGAGCACAATATCTGGCTAGAGAAAATAATTTTCTGTATATATGTGGCCCATTTCCTTTCTATCCCAAAATAAAATTATGTGAAAAACCTCACCTTTTTTTTCCTCAAAATGTCTACAGAATGCTGTTTCTCTCAAGAAATTCCCTAAACAGTGAGGCTGTTGTGCAGAGAGTTTACTGCCTCTGGCGTGCCCATGTTCTTCTTTGGGATCCACTGAAGTGAACTGGAAGAAGATGAATGAATTGGGCACAGTGATGATGTACTCCTGGTGGGTCCATTCATAGACAGAGCACAGCAGTCAAAAACATTCTTTTTCAGGCATAGCAAGAAAGATTAAATCTGTTAGGATTTGGAGGAACATTTTCTCTACATCTTCCCTTAGGATAAACACAGTGACATTTCCATAACAGATAGAAATGGGGAAAGGCATTGCTCATAACAATGCTTTGCTACAAGATCTTATCAGATTATCAGGGCCACAAAGAGAAAACACTGATTATTCACATCTCCTCAAAATAGGAGGTAAATGTCTTCAGTGAAGGGCTGTCTATCACTCTTTCCTTTCTCCTAGATGAATGCTTTAAATATTGTCAGAAAGTCTGAATAAGTTATCACAATTCATCTGCTGGGCTTCACTTGTAATGTCCTTGACATTCCAGTATAGTTCCTCTGGGGAGGAGAGAAAGGTTATGCACATCTATTTGCTAAAGCAACATTTATTTATACATGATAGCGTGAAAAGGATCTTTGATATAATGAAGAGTGTTGCTTAGAACTAAATTACTCTTTAGTAATACTAATTAAATCTTCAATGACACTGAGAATGACACCTGAAAGCAAAACGTAGCTTGTAAAGCACTCAGGAAATAATTATAATATAAAATCTGTGGCTTTTTCAGACTGGAAGATTCAAAAATGTTCACAGGAAGATATTACCTGCAATCCTTGTTTTCTAACTTTGGCAGTTTCCAGAAAGTTGGCATTTAATTTAATAGAAAGCTGTGTAGACTAATTGCAAAAGTAATAGGATTAGTTTGGATATTCCAGGTAGTGTAAAGTGTTTCATAGCATAAAATGTAGAAACTCTTCTGCCCTAATCCTATACTCCTAATTCTAGCCAACGTTCTGAAAGAATCAGACAAACTTTCCTCAGAATATTGGGAGAGACTTTCAAAAAAGGTGGAGCTGCTTTGATGTTTGAATCATGCACAGAAAGTTGGATTAGCCAGCTCAGTGGTGCAGAATAGCTGTACTTTCTCTCCTCTGGTAGACATGTCTCCTCGGGGTTGAAGCATAGGGTGTCTAATTTAATAATTTCCTCATTCAGCTCAAATACAGCAAATATGTAGTTCAAATCCAGAATATTTGTTGTGATTGTTCATCATAAATATTAAAGATTATCATTAAATCCAGGAATTAGTTTAAATTGAAAACAAAAAATGAATATTATCAAATTTATCTTTTAAGTCCCTTTGAAAGTGTTACCTAAAGAAATGTATAGAAGTGAAGTTTGTTCTTACAGGTCTCTTGGAAGTGTTTCTACAGTTTCAAAACATTTTCCCCTTCTTTCTTCCCTCTTTATATCACCTTTCCTCTGTTTCTTCTGAACTCTATTGACAAAACTGAAAAGTCCCGAAAGGTTTATCCATCTTGCAGTTTCAACAGTTTTGTTCCTTCAAAGCACATTAGAAGGGTAATAGGAAAAAGAAGGCTCAATATTGAGTCTTCATTTCAGAAAACTAGTTTTCCTTCCCCCAAAACCATCGTCCCAAATTAATTTGACAGCAGACAGAACATTAATCATATTACTGTTATATACTGCCTCTGCACTGTGACAAAGCATGTGGACTGGAGCCTTGAAACATAGGAAAAGTAAAATTTCAGAGAAAGATAAGATTTTTGAGATTTTTATAACTGGCAGGTCAAGAACTCAAGAAAAAACCAAAAAAACGAAAAAACAAAACAAAACAGTGGCATTAAAAGGGAAAAAATGAAAAGATTCAGAGGGTGATTCCTCAGCAACATCCAGAGTCAAACTATTTTAGGGATTTTTTTTTCTTACAAGGCAGCTGCCTAGCTAACAAAGATCTCACTGGATTGCTGAGAATAATAGTGCTGAACATTCTGGCTCATTAGACCAAATTTCATATGTAGCAAATAAGTAACTTGCCTTTTATTTTTAATTTGTGCATATATTTACACAGTCTTTCAGTAAAATTGTCTCAAAAAGGCCCAGAGTGGGACAGTTACAAGGTAAGGAGTGGTCAGAGAACTTTTCATTTGTATTAAGAGGAAAATGCTAAAGAGATAACAGAAGTATAAGAAATGAGAAGGGATATAAAATCAATGTGCTACTGAAATGGTTGATCTAATGAAGTGCTTTTATTAAATCAGTATTTAACAAGATAAATTGGAAAGGTACACATAATTCCAAAGGAATAAAGATGTTGTGAACATACAGTTTGATAAGAAGCTGAGTGCTGAACTCTTAAAGGAAGCACAATACCTCCACTTGGCCTGGATTACTTGTGTTCCTTCATCTCAAAAGCTATTGAACCACTACCAGTATTTCTGAAAATCACAGACAAGTGAAGATAAACCTCTTGCTTTCTGGAGGGGAATCACAGGTTGGAGTTTATTTTCAGTAATTTTATGTTAACATGTATCACCGATATTTCCTAGTGGGTCATAACCATGGGAAGCAATTCAATATATGTCAGCAGTGCATCTGTTTTAGCTAATGTGCAGCAACCATGAGTGCACCTATGGGCAGACAGCTTGGATATACTTGCTCTAAGGGTAGAGAGTAGTGATGACTAGAATATGCAAAAGAAAATGGGCTTTCAAGCAATATCTGGAATATTTCAAAATTTTAAATGACCTTGGATTATTCGGACCTTTGATTCCTGAAACTGTATGTAAGGATTGTAAAGTATTCTTGCACTGGTTCTTGCTGTGTAGAAAACATGCAAACCCCACACTTTCTCTAATAAAAGAAAATTGCACCCTAGAGTTCAGATGTCTGCTATGATGAAACCTAAAATTCAGTTATTGGGAGAGTTAAGAAATGGACTTCAGTTGAGGAAAATCCCATCTTTCTGATAATTATATATATATCAATAGATAAATATTGAGACAGACAGAAGTATGAGCATTCTTAATTTAACAACTATGGACACATTTGACTGTTCTGGTTATTCTAGTATGTCTAACTTTTTACTTCTCCAGTCTTCATCAGTCCTTGTGCATGCATCATAGAATTTGAAACTATGAATCCTGTAATAAATTATAACTTAATTACATGGTAAACACTAGAAATGAATTACTAATTATGCACTATATGTGATATAATACGCATAATAGAAAATATAATTATATTAATTATACAGTGAATGGGGCTGTTTTCAACACCGCCTCCACCTCAATTATCATTGATTCTAAGGAAAGAACTGCATACAGCTTAAGACAGGCAAGTGTAGAAAGAGAGGAGGAAAGGAGATGGCAGTAAAGAAAAGGAGTAGAAGAAGGAATAAAGAAATGAAATAAAGACATTGGAAAATAAGTGTCTGTAGCAGAATCAGATTTGGAAGTGGCTGGGTTTAGAGTTTCTCATGAATGCCCTTCCACCTGTTTTTGGGACTCAGAGATTGAAAAGAAAAATATTACAGAAATAAAATTCTACAGAACTTCTCATTGCTGAGTAGTCATATATCCTTGCAAAGTGGAAAGAACATTACTTGTAGTAAAATAAAATTTTAAACATTCTTAAAATGAAAAAAAAAATGGATAGACAAAAATGCTAATTTAAGTGGTAATAATCAGTTTCTTCAATGGAAGACTATCTAGGCTAAATTATACCTTAAAATAATGTTTGAAATAGTTGAAGTAGAAGTAGATTAACTAAATGAAATAGGATCAAAACCCAGTGACCTTTCAGGGCTATCACATATGCAAATGCTGACTATTGGCACAGTTGCTGTCAAGCCAGTGTTTGATATCTGCCTTCAGGTTTAGTCCAATATGTGCTAAATACTAATTTATGACAGAGTAATGGTCACCAAACAGAAATAAAGTTATTTATTCAATTATTTAATAGAGGAAATCTCGTTGACATATGAACTGTTCTATCTCCTGTTAAAACCCTGTCATACATTTTCTATCAATATTTATTCCAGAAATAAATTATTTAAATCCACATTCCTAATATAGAACTAACTAATATAAACATCCCTGCAGAAAAAACTTTTAAAACTCTTGAAGTGTCTTTCATACTTAAAATTGTAATAAATTCCAGGTATAAACATTTTTTGGAAAGAAAGCTCCATTAAAGTGGTTATGTGTCAAACACAAGTTACAAGTAGTCTGAAAAAGCAAACAGTTGTTTTTCTAAAATGTAACACAAGAGTGTACACAGTGTTAAATGTGATCTAATCAAACTTTCCTGTAATTATTTTTCTCTAATTTGTTAACACAGACTTTAACCTGGCTTAGAGTTCAATGTGATGACAAACCATGGATTTACTTTCTTTCTTAAGGTAAATTTTAATAACTGGATACCTCAAAACATTAATCAAAATGTTAAATATCAATTTTGTACAGATTGCTAGTACACCTGACATCAAAGGTTACATTATTGATATTGATTTAAGTGAATTTTGTGCTTGAAAGAAGGATGCAGTGGTGAATTTTATATTACAGACTCTGTGAAGGATATGTTATCCCAGTATTTAATGAGAAGTTTTATTACAGTATTTATTTTATATAAAAGTAGAATAAATAGGGTGCAGAAGTTCTCTTAACTCAAAGGAAATATGTAGTATGATTTAAAAATAACTAGGTTGAGTGAAACCAGATTATTTAATAAACTCAGATTTGAAAGTACAGTAAAAGACAGGTGTGTTTTATATTTTTAAGTAGATAAGTAAATCAAAAGTGTTGAAAAAGTTTCAAGTCAGAAGAATATTCCCCATCCATTCTTAAAACTTTGTAGCTTCAAAGGTTTTAAAAATATAAATGACTACAGCCTGATATTGTGGATGAGTGCATACATTTTTCCACTCTGCAATTTAAGAAACTATTAAAACACTGAAAATGTAATTTGAATCTCTCAGTGAGGTCTGTTTAGCAAATATTTAAATCAATTAGGCTATTCCTAATATGTACTATGGGTTCAATTGTTTTGAGGTGATGGATCTCTTAGAAGTAATGGGATTATGTTAAGACCTGGTGAAGCCACAATCCCTGCTTTGAATACTAGAAGTCCACCTCCACAGTGTAATTCCAATTACAAGAAAAAAAAAAGAAGCAGTAATTTTGATATGCCCTGAGACATTATTACTCCTTGGTTTGATGGCTCAGCCATTAAAATCTTTTATAAAAGATCAGCAGAAAGAAGTGCCTGTAACTTTTTCTAGTCTTTCAGAGCTAATGTAGTGTAACATTGTGAATTAATGGATTTTGATGACATGTACTTCATAAAATCTGGACTTACCATTTCGACCAGGAGTACCAGAAGTGCTATTTCACTATGTTATGATAATATTAATAGGTGCTTGGAACTGGAATTGATAAACACGAGAGTTCTATGACAATGGTTTTGAGATCCAAAATGGATTTCTCATGTATACCAGTCAGTGGACTGTCTAAAGCATTAATAGAAGAAAATGAATATAACTTTTTTCATGCTTTTCAATGACTAACTAGTTGAAAATTTGCTACTTTTCCACATAAAAGTTTCACAGTTAAGTGTTAAAATCATTATTATTGTGACTCTAGTTTTAGCACTCATCAATAATTTAAATTTATCACCATTTCATTAACATTTAAACACCACTCTATTGTTCATAGTGATTTTTAAAATTAATTCCTAGTATTGAAGACATACTTTCCCCACTAACAGTTATATGATTAATTTCTCTCAAAACCGTAGCACTCAAAAGCTATGTCCTTGCTGGTGTGCTGTAGATGACTTTGTCTTATATTTTGTGATAGTAAAGCAATGAATTCCACATACTATTTTCTTCTCATGCATTCAATAATTTGATATATTAAGAACTTTGTTGCCTCTTCTTTTGGAGGTGTTATGATTTTACCCTGGTAGGCAGCTAATCAACACAAGCTGACTATTTTTTTGTTCTAGTCAACATAGATTTTGTTCATTCCCCAATATGGGACATGGAAGAGAATAACAAGGGTGAATGTGAAACACCTTAAATGTTGAGGTAAAGTCATTTGAAAAGGTAAAGGTAAAGGTGCATATGACAGCTAGGCAAAGTAAAGAATTCATTCACTGCTTCCCATCAGCTGTCATGTGTTTTGCCATTTAACCATCTCCAGGAAAAGCAGAGCTACATAGTATGTAACAGGTACTTCCAAAGCCAGATATGTTTTCTACTTCCTCCTTCTTCCCTGCTAGTTTTTTTGCTGAATATCACATCATTCATGTAGGAGATGGACTTGATGGTCCTTTTGGGTACCTTCCAACTCATAAAATTCTCTGTGTGTGTGTGTGTGTGTTTGTCTGTGTGTGTGATATAATGCAAATGGTAACTGAGATATGGTATAAATTTTGTTTTACCTAAACTGGGTCCACTGCGGTCAGCTGTCCCAGGTATGTAGCCTCCCAGCTTCCTGGTCAATACCAGCTTTTGGCTGCTTCATTATGGATGCAGCATGAGAAATGGAGAAGGCCTCAATATTTATCACAAATGAGTGGTTTAGGTCTCAAAACATCATTATGAAAGGTATTAGCAAAACCAGGTTTCATATAAATTTGTGGAAGCATGAGCTATACCTTGTGTTCAGCTACAAGGTCCCCTCAATTACTTGCTACATTAATGCAGCATATAAAGAAAAATCAGATTGGAATGCATTTTAAATTATTTTTTGGAGACTGGGGATGAAAAATGAAGTTCCAGAAGTTCCTGGTGTGAACAGTGTTCCTGATCATGAGATTATACTGTGCCCTAAGGAGGAAACGGGGTGAATGAACCACCACAATGCTTTGCAAGAACCATTAAGCAATAACCAAAACATTAGTGTAACATTGACAGTTTCTGTTACTGTTTATATCCAAAATGCAGAAACATACATGCTATCATGAAGAAGAGTAACTACCAGAGCCAAAACCCCTGATGCAGCTCCATGACAAAGCTTATTTGATATCCAAGATAACTGCCTTGCATTAAGTAGGTGTTTTAAAGTAATAGGAACAGGAAAAAGAACAAGTAACCAAGGATCACCTTTTATATTTATGTTTTCACCACTATGTGAAAGGGACAAATGTTTATGAAGCTAGCTAAACAGGAATATTACAAGTACACAACAGAGTTGGCATATTTTTTCCAGAATAGGTCTGTTATTGTCTGCATTTTTAACTCATCTGCAATAATTGATAGCTCTTGCTCTATGGAGCAAGTGAAGCACAGCTGAAGAATTTTGCCTTCGTCTTCTTTCTAGATTCCCATACATGGCATCTTCACAAGATGTCTGAGAGTGCCATCCTATAATCCCAAATCCAAATACAAAGGTAAGTAAAGAATATTTTAACAGGCAGATGCAGTGCTGAGAAATTTCACTTCTTCTGTTTTGTTTTCTTTTTTTGTTTTTGTTTTTAGTGTGAATCCCAGTTTTATCTAGATCTATGGATATTTCTCCCATGTTTGCACTACTACAGTATCTCAATTACCCATCCTGCTACAAGAAGGGCAGATTAATAACTTCTCATGTTCTACTAAAATGACAGGTTAACAACTACTTGCGTAGTCAACATCAATTCTACACCAGGCATACAGAACAACACAGAAGTAGAACATTTTCTGGATATTAAGCTAAATTCTTCACTGCATCAACCTCAATTTTCTATGCTTCACTGACAAAATAGGGTCTTCCAGCTGGTAGCATAATGAGCTGGACTAGACTAATTTCACATCAAAAATGACTGTAAACAGAGATTTGAATTCTAAAGGTGCAAAGAATGGATTCCCTTCCTTTCTTCCTTTCTTTCTTTTACTTTCTTTTACTTTCTTTTTCTTTCTTTCTTTTTCTTTCTTCCTTCCTTCCTTCCTTCCTTCCTTCCTTCCTTCCTTCCTTCCTTCCTTCCTTTCCTTTCCTTTCCTTTCCTTTCCTTTCCTTTCCTTTCTTTCCTTTCTTTTCTTTCTTTTCTTTCTTTTCTTTCTTTTCTTTCTTTTCTTTCTTTCTTTCCATGACATGGAAGGGTTCACACATCAGATAACACAGATGAAAGGAAAAAGTGTTAAATTCATTGGAACAGAGGCAAATCCTGACTTATCTCTACCAAAATCCTTATTTTTTTTTTTATTGTATTGTCCCCTTGAGACACTATATTAAACTAAAGATGTACCTGCTAAATTTGGACAGACAGCCAATACACATATATTATGTTAGAATCATAGATGGACACAGTCTGATGAAACAGCTACTGATAGATGTAAAAAAATCCAAGGAACAAACATCGTTTCTTTTTCCTACCAAACCTGATGCTATTGCAACCTCTCTCAATTTTATTCTGTAAAATAAAACAAAATAGGTGAGGTGCTGAATGTTTTGCTTTTAAAACTATTTTCAGGTGCCCCATTATAATCTGTACAGTATCAAGAAGAACAATTGCAAAATGCAATACTCGTTGCACATTATTCCAGAATAAGTTACAATGATACCTGATTCACCCAAGTTATTAAGTTAACCTTTCTTTTTAAATGTTTGACTCTACTGATGTTGTATTTCATTAAAATTTTTTGTTGAATAATTCAGATATAAAGGGATTACTAAAGGCATAAGACAGTTAAGTTTTGATCAGTAAAAGAAGCTTCTGTTCTATCTCCTTCCCTTGAATTGCACAGAATCTACTACACTGGCAAATGAAGAGCTCTGTCTTCAGATAGTAGTAGAAGCAAAGCAACAAGGATATGGGCACTTTAAATTAAGAAATTATGTATGACAGAAAATAATGAAAATTCTTAGCAGTTTCAGAGTATAGAGTTATATTTCAGAGTTAAGAAATATGAGAAGATAACAGCAAAATATTGAAAAGGATTATAGAGAATACCACTCATTGTTAGACTGAAATACTCTAGAATCATACATTACAAAATCCTGGTGTATATCCCCTGTTATTCAATAGAATAAAAAAACCCAAGAGATCAATATTATGAGACTATTATATCAATTGTGGAAATTAGAGATTTATCTATATTATTTAGGAAGGATTTTCTATTTTTCTTATTGTTTTTTCCCTTTTTTCTTTCTTTTTTTTCCCATATTACTGACATATTTTTAGTAAAAATCCTCAAAGTGGTCGATGGACAGCAGTTGAAGAAGTAACACTGCTGCAATTTGTGTTCATTCTTGCAAATAACAGTCAACTTTCATTTTAGTCTGTAGGCTTGCACCAAATAGCTTTAAGGATAGCTTAAGAACAACATTATGAGTCATTTAGAAGCTGGTTCTTTTTTCTCTTTTCCTTTATTTGTGGAACCAGCCATAGTCTTGTTCACATGATTTACTTATCCAATCTATCTTAGTTGAGCAGATGTATGGTTAAGAAGATCTACACCTTTTTAATCCTGGCTTCTCACTCCTGATAGCCCAACTACAGAATCTGTCAAAATGAGCAGAAAGTGTGCCAATAAGTAACCACTTGACTGTTTTGGCTCACACAGGTCTATGCTTCAGCATGAGGTGACATAAAGACTTCCTCATCACTTAGAAAAATTCAGCATAAACTGTTACAGTCTTATTTTGCTGATAATTTCAGATATAGTTAGTCTTTTCCTGTACAGAATTTTTAGGGAATACTTGAGATACTAGCTCTCTGACGGGAAACTGCTGCAGATCTGAAAACTTGCTTTGGAAACAGGATGAAGTGAAGGATGACTTCACTCTCTTGTCAAATAAACATATTCTGATAACGTCTGTAATGTGTTTTCAAAACATATGTAGAAGGTAGTGGAGTTTGACTCCTAGGCCTGTTGTATTCACACTCTGAAAGACAGCAGCTTCCCTTAAAAAGAGAGAAAGAACTGCCACCAAGATTCCATCTCCCACAAAAGAAAATAACATCTAACTGGTTAATTCTTCATTACTGATGATGCGGTGGGTGTGTTATGCACCAAAAGTAATCACCAGGTATCAAACAACTCATAGGCTATTGTGTTTTGACATATTTCTACACAATATGTGTTTGGCAGAAAAGTGTCTCAACTGTGTCTTCTATGCTTCTGATGCCCTAAAGCAGTTGCTCTTACAGTGACACTATCTTCTGGCATGTGTGGAGTCACTGCTTCAGGAAAAAGAGCATATCTCTTGTTCAACACTTCTGCCACACAGACTGCTAACAAAATCCATAACAATTTCTTCATCTCTTTTGGCTTTTACCTACACATATTCTAATGCTAATTTACTACCACTGTGAAGTAGTTTTAAACATCTGTTAAAGGTTCAGGTAGGACATCAGGAAGAATTTTGTCACTGAAGGAGTAGTTAAGCATTGTAAGGGACTGCCCAGGGAGGTAGTGGAGTCACCATCCCTGAAAGTGTCCAAGAAATGACTGGACATGGCCCTTAGTGCTATGGTTCAGTTGGCATGGTGGTGTTCAAAGGTTGTACTAGATGATCTCAGAGGTCTTCACCAACCTTGAATCTATGTTGCTATGCTGTTACAGGATGTACTGCACCCTTTAGTTATTCTAGTAACGCATCACAAGGATACTTAGCAAAGACTTTAAACCTTTGGAGTTGCATAAATTAAGTATGATAAAAGTAAAATAAAACAAAAGTACTATGAAACCACAGAAGAACCTGAATATGGACATGTAGGTATTGGGGTTTCTCTCCTTGAAATTACGCCAGTATCTATTGTCCAAGTGAAGGGCATCTGCACCAATTTTTAAGATCTTACGATTAAATTTATTATACCTATAAGTGTGTATACTCTTTTCTCTTCATTTACTATAAGGATAGAGAATTCTAGTAACTCAGGCTTAAATTTAAATCTCTAAAACTTTAAATCTGTGCAGTTGAATAGTAGTATGTTTCTCTTTGTAACCCACTTTTCTTTCTTTTTCCTATTTCTTAATACATCAGAAGTATCAAATTCTGATAATCCAGATTTCATACTGACAAAGAACCATTTCTAGATGCCATATTTATTTAAACTTCTCCAGCACCAACTCAAGAGCTAACATTTTTATCTTAATCTATGACAATTTTTATTTCCCAGTTGAGGAACCATGAGAATTATTAGGTACTCCAGAAGAGCACCTGGAATGCATTTTTCAAGCTCTGTATAGCACTTGTGACTTAGAGAAGGACAAGAGAGTCTTTCACTATTACATGAGAAGATTCCAAAGATGCTGTCACACAATTGTTAGAAATCTCTGTAGGTGTTTTATTTCTTTCATCTACAAGTATATCCTTATACTATGGCTGGATTTGTCCAACAACCTCTAATTTATCAACACTTCTCTCAGCTTCCTCACTATCATACAGGAACCTTTTTCCATTGTACCAAGTGGAGAATTACTTTTACTGTCTTGATATTTTTCTTTTCTCTAGCAATAAAATAAAATAAAATAAAATAAAAAAAAAAAAAAAAAAAAAAAAAAAAAAAGTTAAGCAGTTACCAGAAAATGGCATTGTTGCTGAAGTCTGAAAGGTAGTAAGAGGTTTTTTTTCCCTGGTGCTGATAAGGACAGGTGATAGTAATAAGGAACAAATTTTTGGCTTTGGTCTAGTATCGCAGAGAATACACAGTGCAATCTGTTGTCTGTTTTTAGTGACCTGTTTCTTAAGCATCCTATGTGGAAGTCAGCAAAGAGAGATTAGCTGCGCTGCTAAGGCCATTTAAAATGAGTTGCTAGGTTAATTATAAAGAGGGAGTGCTATGCAGAAGTGAGAGAAAGAAGTTTGTGTTGGTGTAGTGGTTCAGTGGGAGGAGAAATATGACATTTATCCAAAGGCTTCTTATCATAATATGCAAATACGAACTTCAAATGTGTGAATTGTCCTCCAGAAATAACAAGAAAAGTGAGTCTTTTTCCTTACTAGCTTTGCTGAATTGAGGTCTTAATTACCATGCAATTGCTACAACAGTGTACATAAAGTATGCATAGCGAAGCATTTTTTCTATGACTTTTAACTTAGAAATGGTACAATGACTTAAATATTTTAAATGCAATTGAAACACAGAGGTTTAAATATGATAATGCAGTAACTTCTTGCAGCTACCAAAACCTCTGGAGAATCTTGGAAAATATAGCCTTTATATTGAATTGCAAATGTATGTGTATTAAGAAGCCAGAGCTTATAATTTTATATCCATTTAGTACATGGTTAATCAACATTGCCTAATTTGGCACTATGTAATTTTATTCCCGTTGGGTTGTATTTGTGCCACTACTGTCCAATTTAAAGACTGCTAGTCACTATCATTACAGTGAATCACAGTTACCTAGGAGATAACCCAATGAAGCAATCTTCCTGATGAAGCTTCTCCAGTCAAGCAACGTACACTGTAATAATGCCCTACATTTATAATGCACTTTTCATCCCAAAGCACTTCACAAATTACATGCCGTGAACGTCAGTGACTCTGCAGAAGCTTCTAAGTAGTGAAGCACATAAGGCAACCAGCATACAGGATGCTCTCTGGAGCTAAAATGAAGGAGGAAGTTTAAGTGACACTTTTCCTGTTGAATTGTCCCTGCATTTCTTGTATCTGCACATACAACAAAAGAAACCCTCTATTAAACGTACTTTCTGTGGTGTACATGGAGGTAAAAATAGAATGAGAGACAATCTGAAGGGAAATAACACAATAAATTGGCCAATCTTACTTATTTTGAACCTGGGTCTTATAGCAGATAAAACCTCATGTTCAGAGTAACAAGGTATGTCATTCCCCTGAGATGCAAGCATGATCTGGCAAAGTAACCTGTAGTTGTTACAACACATGTCACAGATAAGGTCTGCACATCTGAGACAGAGAGAGGAGAAAAGACAAGGAGAGAGCACTGTTAACCTCGCTAACTAGCCTTCCACCCCATTCCTCCCACCTATCATATTAAATAGATATCACATTAATTCACCTTCACAATGACAAAAAATTAACTTCCTTAGATCTGAAGTCACTCAAAATATGTTTGATGACAGTCAACATAAGTATCAAAAAGTAAAATTTGAGTATCTTTAATTTCATCCTGTGTAAGAAGCACAAATGCATCTCTGGGTGTAAAGGCTTTCTCTCTTTTATTTATTTTGGGGTTGGAGAAAGTGATACATTTTCTTCACATCCCATGTTATATGCATGACCAGATCTTTATTAGTGATATGGTTGCTATTACCACCAACAGCTTTTAGAAATCTAGATTTTCTAAAAAGAAAATTTTTACCCCTAAGAAGAATACCAAGAACAAGCTTAGATTTAAAAATGGTTATTCTTAAATTTTCAAAGTTCTTACTTATATTTACTGTCACTGGTTTTAGAGAACCTTTCTCTTCCCCAAACAATACATATGTACAGTTTTGAGCAAACTGCCAAATGTTTTCAAAAGTACAGTTTTTTTCAGACTGCAATAGCCTTGGAAAAGTTGACATTTAAAAACATAGTCAGATTGCCTGAAAATAAGATGCAAGATACAAAGGAGTTGAAACCAAATCTCAAGAAACCTAACATCCAAACAGGACATTATATTTTTGCCACATACAGCATATCTATCTTCATATTACTCTGACATAGGAAAGCCCTACCCCCCTCTCAGATATCAATAACTGACACAGGTTGACCATTCCACCTAATTTGTCAGAACCTTACAAATCAGATACAAAATTACTAATTCAGCTCACAGATTTAAATCATTGAGTCATTGATTCAAAGCAAATTAATAATAATTTTTCCTGCCTGTGAATAAACATGAAATGATGATATTTTATGTATGAAGCACAAATTTTCCTTAGATGAGGTATATTCTGTTTAAATATTTACTTCTCTTATTTTCCTTCTTAATTCTTTCCAAACAGTGCAAAAAGTTATAAATTCAGTCAAATGCTGTGACTGGAGTGCTGTAAATAAATAGATGTGAGACTTTGTGTAATAAAATCATGTGTGATGTGGTAATGCTCGAGGGACAAGGTGTTGGTGATGATCTCAAAAGGCAAAAAATAGAAATAAATTTCACTTGGATTTATCATTAAAGGGGGGGTCGTCTAAATAATGTAATCTGGAAGTTATCAACTTTTAAATTTAAGAGTAACACTACAATTAAAAGTATGCACCTGGAATACTATAATAAAATGGAAATTCTTAAGTTAACTTAGCTGAAACTTTGAGACCAGTGAAGATTCAACATGATTTTACTCTGAGGTGATTCTGAAAGAACACTTCCCTCCAAACTGCCGTGAGAACCTACAAAATAAGCAAAATAAAGATAATTGTATTTGAATTTTGTTGCAAGTTTTTGTTTCATATAATGTTAAAATAGACACTTTTAATCAAATTATGAGTTTAAATGAGGGTAGTGATAAACTTATCATGGCAGATAACTTCTAAGTTTTAATAAAAGTGTTGTTATTAAGAAAAAGGCTAAATATTTATCATAATTACAGGTTAAGAGCTTTGGAGGAAGAAATGGTTACTTCCTGATTCTCTAAAGGTTTTCTATGATGTGTAGTTAATAAGCTCTATAAAATTTTCATTTAAAATTGTGATTAATCTCTTTTTTAAATATAGATACTCTTGTGCAATTTTTATATTCTAAAAGAACTACTTGAAAACATATACTCCAGTGTAAAATTTAACATTGAAGGTATCTTGATAGTTTGTCCTTGAACACAGAAGTCATTGAGTTTGAATCCATCATCTTGCTAAGGCTAAACCAGCCTGTACTGTTTGATCTCTTTTGGTAATGATTTTGTATTTTGTGAACAGTGTGTGTTCCCAGAAGCAGGGGATCCACCAAGTCATTTTGGGTCAATGTGTTGTCCTTCCTCATCTCTGAAAGCATAAGCCTTCTGACCTGGAACTTAGCAGGACCTGAAGCAAGTCCATATCTAACATACCTTGGCACATCTGTGTTTTCTCATATCCGGCAAATGCTCAGAAGGGGAGCATTTGGGGTGTTTCTCTTATATCACCTTGATAATATCCCTAAAAATAACACAAAAAATATCTCCTCTCTCTATTTAATTTCATCTGTTTTGAGAGATCACTGTACAAGACCAGCATTTATCTATTAACTTGAGAGCAACAAGATTAGTCCTTCAGTTTCAAGAACTTGGTGTGCACACCTGCCTCCTGCAAACTGCCAGTTTGAGTGTAATTTGAGCATCCTACAATGTAATAAATAAGTCTATATTTAAATTGCCACCAAATTTTATAACTATATAAACAAATATATATTTAGATGCTTCAACATTAATTAAATAAAAGATTAACCTACTTTTTAAAAATGTGTTTTCTACTTTGGCATCTGATACCACAGTATTCACATAACACTTTAATTCACTGGAAGGTTCAGTGTGTAAAATATGAAAACATGGACTGTTAATGATATTTCAAAAATGAAGAGACCTCTTCCTTTTCTTTTAAAAATGTTACAAATACACTTACTCAATGATGAAACTTTAGCTTGTATAAATTTGGTTTTTATAGACCACACAATATTAATCACCTTTGAATGTGTCAAAGGGAATGCTTACTTTTCATTTGACAAGAGTGGGAGAAAATACATTTAATTCAAATTATTTTCAGGTTATTGTAGGAAGGTGAATTATACCCTGCTCTTGATTTTCATTTCTGGGGTCCATCTGTCAGCTTCTGTATTTCTAAGAAAAAACAATGCACTAGTGCTCAATTTATCAGGTTTTATTCCTTTTTCCTCCAGCTCAAATTTCTTAGTTGAAATCACATCCATAGTTAATCACTGGCATGAATTATTTGTAGCCACAAATGCCTTCTGAAAATGGAAAATCTGAAATTTGTGAGGGCCTTTCAATGCAATATAATGTATTTGCTTTGTCTAATGAAACCTCCTTTCATATTTTCAGATTTTGCTGGAGCAAATCTAGCCCCTGTCCTAAACTGTCTGCTCAGTTTCAGGCCAGAGCATGATGAGATGAAGATCAATAAGAACAATTTTTGAGAGAATACAAGGATAAGGGTCAGAAAGATGGAGAACAATTCCAGTTAGTAAGTACAGTTTTAGCAATAGCAATAACTATCAGCTACCTGCTGAAAGAAAAAAACAAAATGATGCAGAAAATTTCTATTTTAAATGATAAATATTGAAATGATCAAGAAGGACAACACAGAAACGGAGGGGAAAAAACAAAAAACAAAAAACAAAAAACCCCAAAACAAATGAAAAACAAAAACAAAACAAAACAAAACAAACAAAACAAAACAAAACAAAGGGCTTGAAAACAGTCCATACCCTGCCTACTGTGTTTTTGCATCTCTAATTTCAGCTTCTTTCAGTCAGCTCAGTGACTAACTGAGAGCTAACTGTGCAATTCTTGTTCGCAGGAGGATTTCCTCCATTTCTTCTGTTCCTTTGCTTTCTGTCTCCTGATCTTATCAGCATTGTTTTCAGCTGCAGTCTTGCATTTTCTTGTAGGGGCTCCTCATTGTTACTGCCATGTTGTGCAATCTGTGGCACTTTCTCTTACTCACAGGCATAGTTACTCCTCAGGAGAGAAGCAGTCTCCTTTCTTCCAGAAAATCCACTTTACCTACTTACACTCAAAGAAGAATACAATAATACAGAGAACACACCTGTAAATCAATCTGTCATATCATTTAAGGGAAGCTTTCATGAAATAGAAAAAAATATTTTTCGCCAGATTTAAAAAGTAGGAGCAAGAAAAGAGTTCTCTGTTTCATGTTATGGAGGTTTTTATTACTTACAGAAAAAAAAATTAAACTCTTCTCTGAAACAGCTATTCCATTTGATGGAGACACTTTAGAGGTTAATTTGCCTTCGTGTATATACAAGATGCTGTTTTTAACAACTGTGTCGTTTTCTCCAGCTTCATATATGGAAAACATTTACATAAATCCTTTAAAATACTGGCAAGATATCAACCTTACAAGGTCGTTTCCAAGTTGCATAATTAGAATACAAATTGGTTTGCAAGTACTGTTCAGCATTTTGACACAGAGCTAAGGAAATGCCAAAGGGGGCTCTCTATTGCAGCAGTGTTTCAAGACCCAGTAAAATTAGTAACAATTATAAATAAAGCAGTCTTATTGTTACCTAAGGCAAGAGGAGATGGGTGAAAGCCAGTTTCATCATAATTACCCTAAAAGCAAATGGATTCTTGATCAAATAACACTATTGACAGGGAAGACCAAACCAACTTCCTAAATGTAGAAATCAATCATGTACATGACAACCTATGTAAAAAATTTTTACAGCCTTACAGCAAGTTCCAGTACAGTTATGAACTCACATTCCTTAAAGGCATGAAGAAACATATTGAAAAAAAACTAGAGCAGTTTGCATGGATATAATTTTTTATTTGCATGCATGTTCGTTGTCTGTATGATTACATTGGCAGAGCTGCAGTTCTGAAGATCTGACAAAAAAGAACGTGACTTGGTTGTCATTTTAGATTCTCTGCAAATTATCACATTAAATCATTTACCAGAGAACCTGCCAAGACACAGAATTTAATTATTATAGCAATGAATTTGTGCATCTCAAACAAGTGAGGTGAGGAATTTTCTATGAGAGTGAATATATTTTGGGATGATGAAATTAATCAATAATATAATGATATTAGTTACTTTTTAAATAAATTCACACCAAAACATCTGTTTTCTTTTAAGAAAAATAGACATGGAAGTTTCTGCAAATCTTTTATCATTTGGAAAATATTCCAACAACTAGAAGCAATCTAGGATTTTATTTAGTTATTTATTTTTACATTCTATTGTCATAACAAATTAGATAATGAATATAAAATAATTTTATTTCCATATATTGATTGATAGCTCCCATTTTTACTATATAATGGAAATATTTAGTATACTTGGTCAATTTTCTAGAATTAATGACAGCATTAGGTTATCCCTTATTCTCAGCTATAGGGAGTTTCAACACATAGCTCTGATACACAAAGTCCTGCAGTCCTGCTAGGAAATACTCAGGGGAAATTTTAAAGTAGTTCTGAGTGGGCTTTGTCCTGTTAGCAGAACTGCTTGCAGCCATTCATTCCCACTGGAAGCATTCCTTCCACCTCCCTTCCTTTTAAAAATTCAGTCTCTACATCCCATTCAGTCTCTATTGAGATCCCAGAACTGAAGCAGAAGCATCTCTTTGATAGATGGTGCTGCTGTGTAAGCGTGGCTAAAAGAAGAATTTGCATCAGGGCCCAAGTCTCCTCTCTTTGGGTTTGGGTAAAAATACACAACAATCTGACCTGATACTGGCAAGAAGGTTTGTTCCATAAAGGTATGGAAGAAGTCTTTCCAGAAGTTCTCTCCCTTTACTTGACACATCTTACCCTGACTTTGCTTGTCTGTGGTACTGCTAATATTAATTAAAAGTTTCACCCCTGGGCTAACATGTCCCTGCCCCACCAGCAGGTCTTGAGTTGGCCTGCCCCTGTCCCCATTTCCATAGCCCTGCCAGCCCATCCTTTGTGTAGGGACAATGGGTCCCCTCTCCAGGTCTGATCCTGACCCCAATCCACAGACCCATGTCCCAGCCTGGCCTCAGCTGGTCCACATAGCAGAGGTGATGACCTGTGCCTGGAGCTGGGGTGGAAACTTTGCCAGTGCTCTTCCACTGCCCTGCACCTGGCTGCCACGTCCTGTCCTGAGAGATGCTGACTGCTTTGTTGTTCCTTGCCCAACAAGAAAAACACACAATCTGTCTTGCACTACATCATAAATCTCTGCAATCAAAAGGTATTCTTCTGAAAAGCATGGTGCAGCTGAAATAAAAAGTATGAAATGAAAAGTAAATGGATTTTTGAGGTATTTTTCAAAGGATCACATCAATACAATTATGAGTTAGGGTAACCAATGCTGCCAGATGACTGTATTTTGCTTAATGAGGGTGGACTGAGAAAACAGCTTGGATTTGTTAGCTGAGACCCTTTGATTTGTCTGACAGTGTTTAAAAATATGAATGTAACTACCAGTCAGTTTAGATTGCAAGCTAAAGAAATACACAAAAATGCCTAATTTTCCTCATTGATGAGATTACAGATTTGGTTAAAAAGAAATTATGCAAATACATTGTGGATCAATAGTATTTTTCATAGGCAGGTGGCTGTCATTTACTGATTTGATTGCTTAATAACACTGTCCAGTGAAAAAATGATTAAAGTTATTTAGAACAGTTAACGGGGGTATAACTGTTTATCTAAATAGCAATTTATCTAAAAAGGATCATCACCTGGTGGGGATTTTTCAGTTGTGTTCTGGCTACCTGCGCTGCTGCTAATTGAAAAATTGGACAGAAGTATAAATCACTACTGATAACACTTGTACATATAAAAGGGGCTGATACAGTGAAGTGTAATAACAAGAACAAATCAAAGAGAGATAATCAGGTCATGTGGTAAGCTAAGTCCATTCAAAAAAATGTAATTTAATATACCTAAAATAAAAGACATAACAAGAAGAGGTTCATGCCTACATAATAGAGAATGTTCTGAAAATCAGTGATGGATGGATGATCTCTTCTGATTAACATATATTTGTGCCAGACGACAAATTGGTTGGTTGTTCTGGAGTTAGCGGCAATTAAAAAAACTCATCACTATCTTATACTTCCAGTAACCCTCTGCTGTACTTAATGTGAGTCAAATTTAGGCAAGATAGATGGTCCCTCTTCCTAATTAAAACTATAAAAATGAACTTCATAGCATTTTGACAGTTTTCCTGGCTTCTTGCATTCAAATTTCTCTTCTTGTATTATCTATCTTTCCCTTTTCTCTTTCCAATTGCTTGAGAAACAGAAGACTGAGATAATCTACTGCTGCAAGTAAAATCAAAACATCATACAAGAAGATGAGAGAAACATTCACAAATAGTAGAAAGGGTTTTGCTAGGTCCTGTGAGAAGGACTGATCTGTATCCTCTATGTCTGCCATGATCCAGTCACTAAAGTTCTTAGAAATGTCTCTGT
>JANIJU010000001.1:71461564-71544243 GCA_025504685.1 Leucosticte australis | reverse complement strand
AGAAAAGAAAAGCGAGAGAGAAAAAGAAAGAAGGTGGGGGAAATAGAAGGGGATTAACAGAGACAGATTAAGGAAAATATCACCACTCTGTGGATCCCAACAATGTTCCATTGATTCTCTCCAGCTGGTCTTCTTGGTAGTGATTGTCCCCCAAAAAGCACAGAATCTGACACCCAGGCACCTCTCTGGGTGCATGGATGTTGGCCATTTTCTCATACAACAGCCTTCAGGTTTGTTGCATCACGTTCAGTCCTGTGGTGCAAGGCTTCAGGAATGACTCTGGGGGACATTTTGGGGAGCCTTTGATGGATTAAAGCATCCCCTCAGCTGCCTCTGACATGAATGTCCTGGGGATGTGGCCTGTGGTGTTGGGGATTCTACAGCCAGTTTGCATAAGGGAGGATGGGTTCACAGCCCCTGAGCAGAGATTACAACACACGGAGACTTCATCCCCTCACCTCTGTTTGGGGTGAATATCTGTGCAAACCTGCTCCCAGCATAGGATCTGTGGGCTATGCCCTTCCCCACCCCGAAGCAAGCCAAAGCTGATTCTTTGCACGGCTGCTGCATTTGGCTCACATTCTTTTCCTTGTTTACTTGCTTGTTTCAGGTGATTGAAGAATGGATTTTCCCTTTATTTAATCCCAGCAATTTGACTTTCAGTCCAAAATCTGTCAGGTATTTTTAGGGAGGCTTCTTTGGTTGTAGCTTCTTTACACAGTTTTTTCACAGTTTTGTTTTTATAATGAGCAAAACTTTACATCAATGCTTGAGGCACGAACTATTTCAGTCTCTGACAATGTTTAACAGTAAAAAACCTAAAGGTAAATTAACTAGAAAAAGGGAGTCAGTCTCTTACTCCCATCCATGACTTCTATACCTTTCCTCAGACTTTCAAACCAGTTGGCATTAAAAAACCCCCAAAACCTCAGTTTTGTCTATACAGCTGAGAAGTCTTAAGACAGTGTTGGCCAACAGTGCTCTTGAATCTAAAATAGGAAATAAGTAAGCAGAATAAGTGCAGATATTTTACCTTTGTATTATGGTGTAGGTATTGTCAGATTTCAAAAGCTGAATATAATTTTGTTATTTTTGTCTTTAAAAATATGTGTTGAAAAATTAAAAGGAACTGAGAAGAACAAAATGATTTGTCTAATAGGTGAAACTTCTTAACGTGAGGATTTTCCTCTCTTAGAATCTTAGTAGGTTATATGAAATGAACAAAAAACCAACCTCTGGCAGAAGTTATGTTTTCTTCTCTGAAAGGGGAGAAAATATTGAGAATTAAGTATTTATTTCCCTAGTTAAAAAGAGATATATGAAGAAATAAGTAGTTATAAATCAATGCTACAAAATTCAAGCCTTTATATTTTCCTGAATTAATTCTGAACAATTTTTAACAAATGCGTACTTTCTAAAGAGGCCATTGAGAATACCATCCATGGAAATATAAACTGACTAGACAAGGTCCTGAGCATCCTGCTTTACCTTGCTCTGAGCAGATGAATTGTTCCTCTTTGAGAATGTCTTCCAGCCCATGTAGCAATTCAGTGGTTCTGTAATTTTTATGATGTGTTATTCTTTGTCGTACAAACACCCTTGGTATTTTAAAGTGAACTTGAATCATCATGAAAAAATACCCAAAAAACAAAACCCCAGAAACAGAACTATTTCACTTAAAAGAAACACAACATTAGGCAAGTGATGAAGGAAGCTTAATTAAAGAAACAGCAGAATATGAGGAAGGGACTTATTTTCCAACATGCCTCGCCATATAAGTCTTTCCTGTCATAACATACTATTTAGGGTCAAATGTTTACAACGCTAAGCAGTTTATGCCAAGTTAGACAAATAACCAAACCATCAGTACAAAGGTACTGAGAAATAACTCACAGATCTGCAATGTTGAATCAATGAAGTAAGCTACTAACTCTAAACCAATTTTATGTTATTTTAAGATAAATGACATCTCAACTGAACACTTAGATATTAGAAATTATTATACCAGACTAGGTTAGTGTCAAACATTCAAGTTCTTTATCCCTCTCAAAAAATAATTATTAAATTGCCATGTCCAAAAAAAGGCATGAAATTAATGAGAGAATTAATTTTTTAAAAGAGTGATCAATAGGCTAAACTTAATTATCCAACACTTTTTACTTTGATTAATAATTTTTTAGAATATAATTATAAAAATACAAATACAAAGGTGTCTGCTCTGACACAAGCAGTAACATCAACTTAAATTTTGCTTATTAAATCTTCACAAATACAAATAATATAGTACTTGTAAAAGACAACATAATTACTGTGGTATGATTCAGAAATAATCTCAGAAATAATTCAGAAATAATCTCTCATTAATTATATGTATTCATAAACTATCAAGTTTAAGAATTTTTTTCTGAAAACTGCAATCACTATGACTACCACAAGGCACAGTGAGCAACAATACTGCTTGAGGTTTGCTCATATATCTGTGATCTTCCCAGACTTCCTGTAAAAGTTTTGTAGGTTTCATATACTAAATCATTATACACGCCTTATTAAAAAATGTGACAAGGACACATGGCCACACTTTCTGAGGGAAAAAGAAACTGGCAAGTGGCTTTCTATGTGCTCTTTTTGCTAATCCTTCACAATTAAGGAAAAGTGAGGGGAATATAATATTTCTGCATCCTTAACTTGCTGATAAAAGTTGCTTCTCACAAATGCTTCATTTGAATTTGTCTTCATGTTGACACAATTTTATAGAGGTGTTCTCTTTTTTAAGCCTCTTCATGTCTTAATTTCAAGACTTAATTTCAAGACTGCTTTATCTTCTGATTATTGAAAAAACAACATAACATGAAAAAAGGCTAACCAAACCAAGTCATGCCAAAACAGAAACAATAGCATATTAGTCACTGCCAAGGACAGTTTTATTTAATTTCCCTCTGACACCCCTTAGCAAATGCATCCATAATTTAAAATATCTACAGCAGTAAAAATGCTTAGTCTGGAGATGCTGATGGTAGATTTGGAATTAGATCTAATGTGGCTTCATGCCCAGAATGAAGCAAGTCTGTTGCATGGTATTTTGGTTATGTATTTAAATTGTAAGGAGAAATGTATACATGTGTCAGTTCAATATCTTTTGTCTAGTGTCCATTTCTGCTGCCACCATTCACATCCTGATGCACAGGATTACTAACTATTCCAACTTTTGAGCTAACATTTTGCCAAGTGGTATATCCTTATTTCATCCCTCGTTTTATGCAATTGATGTACACCTACTGCTCAGCTGATTCAGAGTTACAGTAAAATCTCTGGTCAGAGAAGGTCATGTCATTTTTCTTTTTCTTCCTCCACTAATTAACAACTTTAAAAAAAATTCTACCTACTTGCTGCTCATATGTCTCCCATGGAGAGATTTAAATTCTCATATACCTTAATGTCAATTCTTCCCACCTATTTGGAGTCTTTCTGGGTAACAGATACTATAAAGGAAGCCAATATGGCAATATCTGTTATTCCTGCATAGACAGTGTTAACTACAGGGTGAAGAAATATACTATGTCTAGTCATGAACTATTAATCCAAAGATTTCTAGTGAACTACTACTTCAAAATCATAACTTCAGTTATGCAAGTAGGATACAGTCAGAATAGTTGAGGTTGTAACAGAAATTTTGAAGGTCATCTATACAGACTCCTTGCTCAAGAAGAGCTATGTCACAGTTGCAGAAAGTTGCTTATGGTCCCATCCATTTGAGTTTTAAATATCTCCAAAGATGGAGATTCTTTGGACTCTCTGGTAGCTTGTTCCCCTGTTTGACAACTCACATGGTGGGGGGGAAAAAAAAAGAGAAGTCTGATGCAGATTTTCCCTCTTGGGAAAAAACTTGGTTATGTTGTTTTGCATTCTTCCTCAGTATGATCTGAATCTAACTTCTCAATACTCTCTCTTTAGTAAGCTGTAGACAACAGTCTGCCTCTGAACCTTTTCTTCAGGATGAACATATCCCTTTTCCTCAGCCTCCTCTCATATTATTGTTGCTCCAAAATCTGATTTTCTTGGTAATCCTGCACTGGACATTCTTCAGTTTTTCGATGCTTTCTCGGTGCTGGGGAACCAAGATATGGACACAGCATTCCAAGTCTGGTATCACAAGAGCTGACTAGAGAGGAAGAATCCTCCTTCAACTGTTGGTAAAGCTTTTTATAGTGCATCCTAGGATGCTTTTGTCTTTATGTGCTGCAAGGACTCATTGCTGGCTCCCATTCAGTTTTGTTTCCACCAGGATTCCATGTTTCTTCTTTTTTTTTGACAAAAGGCAGCATCTTCTGAGTCTCCATCTACTACTCACTCAAAGATATTGTGTTAAGCACATATTATAGTTCTGGCTTTTGCAAATATTAAAGTGGATGCTATGTGCTGTGCATTATAATACAATGCTAACTTTTGAGAAGTAGCTAGAGTTGTGCAATATTAACTGATGTTTTAATTTTTATACCTAACTGGCAATAATTAAAATAAGTCAGACACACTTTTGAATTAGCTGATGCTGATTTTGAGTACCTGTGGTTACCTGGCAATGACTGAAATAGCTAAACTATCTGCATGGTCAGATAACATTTGAGGAACAGACGTGACGAGGATCCCTGCTACTGACACTTGGACTATCAACAACTGTCACCTGCTGAAACCACAGAACGGGGCTGTTGTGAGGAGGTGTCACACGACCCTCAAAACCACATCCAAAATTACTGCACATGCTCTAAAAGGGCAGATCAAAGGAGAGGCCATGCTAAAACATTCCTGGAACGTGCAATCGAGCTCAAAGAAATGTTTGAATACATATAATCTTTTATGGATATTTATTTGACCAATGCAATAGAAAGGGTATACAAGAAGAGTTGCTATGGTTAGCTGGTGTGCCTCTGGCTATGGCTACACACCCAGTGCTGTTACTTTTGTTTGGTTGATTTTGTCCCCTATTGTCCTTCCTTAAATTTTTTTAAATTCAGTTGAAAAGTGGGTGGTCATTTCTCACAGATGTACTCTCAGTGTTCCTTTTATTTTGCAGCATAAGACATGGACTTTTGCCTCTGCATAGCCTGCATGAAGATCCCATTAGTTCTGTTTATTTTTCTAATTTTGCAACAGCAATTATTTATCATTGAGTATCTTAAATTATTATTTTCAACATTGAATCTGAAACTATGTAATCTGGGAAGGTGGTTGGGGTTTTTCCAATTTTAAATTCTAGACAACCTGGCCTTTAATATGTAGCTGTGCTACATTCTTACATTTCTTGGTACCATCTACTGAATATCTGAAGTCCAGATTTCACTTTTTTGTAACACTTGATTCCCTGTATATTTAAATGCTTACTTAACATTAAGTTTGTGAGTAGTTCTCTGAAGTCAGTTCCATTGATTAATGCTAAACATGGTCTTAATTACATTGTTGGACTGTGGCCAGGATGACTGATGTCTCATTTGTTGCAAGCTATTAATGACTCCTTGTAATCAATTGTAGTGAGAAAACTTGCAACTGTAGTGAGAAAACTTATTCCCCAGTGAAGGGATGTCTGTCTCCTGAATTCAGATACTTAAATCCGGGGTAAAATTTAGGACAAGAAAATCTAAACTATTAATCTATGCAGTCAATGCAACAATAGGGAGACAGAACCTCATAAAATCCATCTTCCCATTTCAAGGAAAGTGAAGTATTCTTGGGAACTACTTTTTTCTCGCTGTTGCTGTTAGGTAGAATGAAGACAACTGGCTCAGAATGCATGATAAACTTCATGCAACAGAGGTAATGAGAGATGAATATCAATTTGATGATCAAAATTGTATTGCAACACTACAGTGTTGCATTACGTGCACAGTGCTTGAATTATGGCTATTGGTAGGTGGGATAGAATTTTTTCTTACTCTTGTGTCAAAACCCACACAGACAGAAGACAGTCCTTACCTGCTGACCTGTACAGAGAGAAAAACACTACTGCTAAAGAACCTCAGCATTTAAGGACCATGCTTCTTTGAGCAACTCACTAGAGAATTGTCAAGAGAAAAAGCACATCTTGATCTAACTCTTAAAAACATAAGGATGAATCCAATGTTCAGTGGAACGTAGCCATAAAGTATTGAAATTCAGTTCCTTTGTGGAAAGGATAAGTTTACCCCATCAAATTACACTATAGTAATGACTAATTTTAAATTCAGGTTGTTAGAGACTATGAACAAGAGTATATAACTTAACAAAAAAATAGGCAGAATCAAATGGAAAAAAACCCCAAACTGAACAGCAACACATAGTTTTGCAGAAGGAAAAAAAAAAGATCATTCAAAATATGAAACTGTGCTTATAAAATGGACAGAGGATAAACTTTTTAACTTAAATAATAAGGCATGTGAGACAAGCCATACAGTAAAAATGGTTTGGAATAAAATTTTCTTTCACCACACCAGAAGTAGGATCTATACAAAAAGCTGAATCATATCCCTTAAATAATATCAAATCATATCAAATAATATCTCTTAAAGTTGAAGATTCATCTTTATGAAGATAAATCTCAAAAACTTTCTCAATTATATCAATTGTGGCATCTTTAAATAAAATTAACACAATGCCTGGACCAGAGATTGTTTGCACAATACTTCTAAAAAAAGAGAGATTTAAAATGACTCAATATTTAAACGTGGTGTCTATCAGCCTAAGTACTCTTCCACAGAAGAATGGAAGGCCCTAATCTCAATGCTTTTTTAAAAAGGCCTAGACTAATCAGTGGAATCATGGGGCAGAGGAAATGCAGCAGATAATAGAATCAGAGATAAAATATAAGACACAGGAATCAGAGAACAAACCCAAACCAGAAATAAACTTTCAGATACAATGTTTGAAATCATAGCAGGAATATAAATACAGATTTTGTTTATAAGTATATTCTATTTGCAGAAGAATAAAGTTTTTGCAAGTAACTGGTGCCTCAGACACCTTTTAAGTTGTCAAATGAAGGAAGAAAAAATGATCCATTCAGTTTTCCTGTATTACTTATCTAAAAACACTTTCAGTTTTCTAGGACCTTATGCACAGTATATCAGAGCCATATAAAAGTTGAGTTAGAAGGCACCTTTGCAGATTAACTTGTACAACTGCCCTCATCAAACAAGGTCAAGTACTGTAGGATCCCAAGGTGCATGACCAGATGGCATGGTCATAATCGTGCTTACTACTGGGGAAAGATCACAGTACCGAAAATTTTTGAGTGTTCTTCTCCCTTCCTGCTGCCTACAGAGGATGAACTTCAGGTGTTCAGGCTGTCTAAAAGGTGTGGTGTAGTTCAAAATGGCCTGGAACACCACAAGACATGCTGAAGACAATATTTAAGGGCAGATATACCATACATAGATCTATTAAAAAAAAAAAAAAACCAAAACCAAAACAAATCGACAAAACCAATACAAACTAGCTGTCTTGTTACCAAGTTAATTAAAATACCAGTCACATAAAAGGGAAAATGTCTTTCAATAAGTAAAATATATTTGAAAGGTAAAAATGAAAGATGAATGAATTGATGTTTTTGTAGTGGACATGAGGTACAGTGAAGTTGTCCAAAAAGTAGTATGAAATTGTTAAAATGTTTATAAAGTTTATGGAAAAGGACTTAAAAAACCAAGGCAACAAGATTTACTGACACAATTAGAGTAATGAAAGCTAAAATGGTAATAAAGATTTTTGAAAGAAGCTCAGAAGTTTGAAAGACTGAATGATGAATGCAATTCAGTATTTTATACACAAAGCAGATGTGAAAAGGAGAAGCAACTGCAGTCACATATATATAGTGATTTGTTGTTAATTAATTTTCTCACTTCAATAAAAGGGTCTTAGAGTCATCCTACATAGTCTTCTGAACAGAGTAGAGCAGAGGCCATAAACCCCAGAATGTCTGTACTGGCTCTGTCAGGAACAGATTTCATCTTCTTCATAGCAGCCCATATGGTGCTGCATTTCAGATTTGTGATTAAAAAAAACATTGTTTTGACTGTGGCTGAACAGTTCTTCCATAGAATTGAGAGGGTTTTTTTAGTTTTATTTCTTTTTTAACTTCTTACACTCTGTCACCACAGTGAATAGGCTAAGGGAGTGATCAAGAATTTGGAAAAGGACAAACCCAGAACAGCTGACCCCAACTGACTAAAAGCATATGACATGATCAGCAATAAAAATTCAGGAAAAAGAGGATAGAAGTAGCTTGTGGTCATATTATTTGTCTTCCCAAGAAGTCACTCCATGTGATGAGATCTTGCTTCCCAGGAACAAGCTGGACATCTCCATGCAAACAGAACATAAGGAATGAATTCCTCATTTTGCTTTGCTTGAAGCTTTGTTTTACATGTTAAGCTGTCTTTACATTGATCTGCAAGTTTTTCTCACTTTTTTATTTTTTATTGTCTCCTGTAGCCCACTGAGAGGGAGTAAGCAAGTGACTGAGTGGGGGCTTAGTTGTCAGGTGGGATTAATACATCACAGTATAAAAAATTATTATAAAGAGGAAAAATAAAGGCATAGGTTTTCCACTTCATCGTTTCATGTTGGACCTGAATCTTGAAAATCAAATTCTGGTCTTCCTACTAAATTCACAAAAGATACTCTAAACTGAAAAAAAGCTGCAGAAGAGGGAAAGGAGAAGAAATTATTGTATAGGATGCCTACTTCTGAGAATGTAAATAAGCAACTAGAAGAAGTGATGGATGTGGGGAAATGTGTTAGAAAGATGATAGCATTATGAATGATGTATTTATAAAGAAAGAAAGAATAGTCATTCACAACATGATTGCCTAGAAAGATTGAATTTAGCTTAATTTGACAGACTGAAAGCAAATCAAAATAGTGGCTTTTTTCCACTCAAATTGTAATTAAACTAGTTAACACATTGCAAAAAGATGCAAATGACAAAAAAGTGAATTCATTTAAAATGCATGAGATGGTGTGGAGCTTTAGTTATTATAAACAGAGAAATGGCTATCAAATTTTATGATCTAGATGTTCACATAGGAATCACCATCTTCAGAAGCTGAGATGGTGCATCAGATATAGGCTGCTCATTGCAATATTTTTCTGAATATTTGTTATTACATACTATTAGGGATAGGGAATGGGATTAGCTGTAGTAGACAGATCTTTCACCTGGGTCATCATATCAAATGTCATAAATTTAGGTGCTTCATAAATCTGAGGTATTTGCATGCAGTAAATGTAGTCAATAGGAAGAGTCAACCATCTCTGGACAGTTACTTTTCAAAGTTTCTGTTAGAGAAACTTTAGGGAAATGTCTGCTCTTGTATTGATACTTCTCAATTATTTGCATCAGAAACACTCTATGTTTGTGATACGGTGTCCATGAAGCATTCCAAAATATTCTGTATATTGAGAAGACTGGAATATACAATGCTGAAGGTAGACATGATTCCTTATTTTTTTAATCCATTTTCCTCACACAATTGTGCCATGCACATGATAAACACTTTACAGATAAATGTCCTCCATGCTTGTACAAAATAAAATAATGTTTACAGAATTCTGACTGAAGATCTGTAGCATATAACTCAAATTCTGACTTCAAAAATGTGACAGAAGTTTTTCTTACTAATTTCCAAACAATCTTGATTTCACAGTCCATTTCTAAGAATCACGCAGGCTCAGATAAGAAAAAAAATCCCAACCAAGAGCCACCAAAAAACAAAGTCCCCCAAAACTCCTCACATCTAATTTTCTTCCAAAAATCACACATTTCACTAATAGGTCATATCAAGGTGCTGTACTTGTCCTGCTAATATCTCACTACATGTTGTATTGGGCTGCTGCTGTTTCAGACACCGAAAAGCCTTGGTTTAACACCCTCTGCCAAGAAATGCCATGAATGTCAGAGTGCTTTAAATCAAAACTGAAAACTGACTTGTTTTTCTCTTTGCTTCCCATCATTACCTTGGCACTGCAAGCTGTGTTATTAATTATTGTACATCTCTTTTAAAGCACCTTGAGGTGTCTTGCTGAGATAAGTTACCATGTCCTATAAATGGAAGCTATTCACATCCAGTCAAAAATTAGTCCAAAGTACAGTGGAACAAAGTCTTTCAAAAGTACCATCAACTATAAAGGATTCAATATAAAGTAATACTTTAAGGCTGATTTTAGAATCTGCATTTATTGTTTACAGCTCAGAGAAATATTTATGTCTTCAAAATAACTGTATATTCATAGTGACTCATGTTAATCTTGAACATCTTTGTTCAGGTACAACCAAACATATAAAAAGAAGGGCAGATATAAGGTTTCTGTTAGCATTTCTAGGATGGATTTCAAAGATACAAGACTTGCACCATGTGGTGCTGCTAATGAAGAGGAACTAATGAGGAAGGCAGATAGCTCATCCTAAGAGGATAAACCAAAAAAGCTGGATAGTTTCTTGAAGTAAGAAACTTCTTTGACACTGTTGAGCTATTTTAACTTTGCTTGAACATTATAGGGCTTCAAAGAACATGAGAGATATTAACATTTCATTTGAAAATGGGATTAGTTGTAGTTTTGCAGTCCCAGGGTTACCTTTAGCTTTAGAATTAACCTCACATCTAATGACACTGTTTCAAAAATGTGCTTGGCCTAATTTCACGTCAGACTATTTGTTAATAAGAGTATTTTTATACAGCAGGAGAGGTTTAAAGGTTATAAAAAAGGTATCAAAATTGTGAATTCACAGGGAAAAATGTAAAGAATGGAGGATCCTTTGAACTAAGGTTAACTTCACTGTTGAGTCCAAGCTAGCTTGTTCAGCTATGTAGAGGACTGACATTTCCTCTCAGTGATTTCTTGTTCTGGCTAGGTATGTAGTAATCATCTAACTGGTGCATCATTATTATTTCTTTTAGATCCCAGATATTTAATATGTGAAAACAATTCTCAATAAGGAAAATTGTTCTTTTAAAAGCTCAGAGGAAACATCTGACACAGCTGTATGTTAAAATTATGTCTCCAGTGAGTGAATTCAGTTATGCTTCTACTCATGTCAGTTTTATAAAAATACTTTCAGAAATCCTCTAATGAAGGAAGCACAGATAATTATCTTTAGAAGTGCTCTAAGGTTAAAATATAAGCAACTCTGAGACTTCTTAGCCATTGCCAGAACTTAGTAAATCAGTCATTAGTAAAAAACTTTTAATCTCAAATAGAGAAATTAAGAAAACTAAGTTGGAAAATTAAAATAATTTTCTTGTTCTTATATTTTTCAGAATTCTTGTCCTATGTTTGTCTGGAATGAAAAGCTATTCCAAGTACCTTGTGTCTCCCTCCCACTCATTTCTGCTTGTAGCATGGCATGTTAAATGCTGTTTCACTATGGAAATGGAAGAAATTGACTTCCTGGTGTCCACAGGAAATTGTCAGGGACCACTGAGACATCCACAGGACAAGCATTGCAACAAAATGGACAAATTTCACAATTTAAGTGTCAGCCATGACAACATTAATTGTTCTAATCCCATTCACAGTCAAAATAGTAACAATTATGAGGTTCCTGGTAAACGGAAAGGAACATTTTACTTATTTCTTGCCACCTGTTCTTCATTCCTCAACAGCTCACTTTCTGAAATGAAGATTATTACTTCTAGCATCAAGAACACAGATTTAGACTTAATGCCTAATGACACAATAGGACTGACTGGGTATTGATGGAGTCAACAGTGTTTCCCTGTCTCTTGACATTTCCAGGTTCAAATCTAACCTGCACTTAATTTTGTCATTGCATCCTACATAATGCTTGCAAAAATTATATGTTAAACACAGGCTGAAGACTTCAGCAATGAAAGAGATAGAAAGTGAGACTATGTCATTCAGTACAATTTCAGCATGCATTGGATTTTCTCTTTCATAATAGAGAGAACACCCTGAAGATTTGACAACTTTCCCTCCACCCTTTTCTCATCACTGTATATTATGACATTAGAGTTAAGGAATCTTATTTATCCATGAGCTGATGTCATATCTTGTAAAAACTTATGCACTTCAAAAGATCATATTTGCAAAAATTATACTCATGTTAAAGATATTAGAAGATACTTAGAACTGTGATGACATTTCCCCAAATGAGGCCTTTATGAAAGAACTGATTCATATTTGTTTAAATTATTTTTCTTAAAACTACTTGCTTTTTTCTGTGAAGAATTTCTAAGTGGTAGTTCAAAAGAATCTTGATATCAGATCTGAGGTTTGAACTGATTGGTGAGCTGTGTGCACTCAATAAGGCCTTGTGATATACTTTGCTTTGCAGTTATCCCATAGGATGTTTGATTTCAAAAGCAAATAATGAGCCTCAATTTCTTTAACAGAGCTTCTTGTAAGCAGACATTTTTTGATTTCTATTTTAAATTGAACCAGAAGAATTTACATAGTTATTTGACTACTAGCATAACTGAATGTGTTTCTAACAAGACAGTTCAAAAGAAATTATGCTATTTACTAGAGTGAAAATACATATCGTCACATTTAAATGTCTGACCCTATTCTGCTCTCATTCACATATAATACGTATTTTATCACAAGTGTTTCATTAGAGTGCAGACAGAGCTAGTACTGAATAAATAATTTTTCTTGCAATTAAATCTCCATTCCCTAATGTTTTAAAGTGAACACGGTCCTTGTACTGATGGTGAATAAGAATACCTTTTAAAGAGGATCTCATTTTCCTTTTGTATCTGCAAATCCTGAGTGGCTTAACATTGCTGTCAAAATTGTACATCTTTTTAAAAGAAACTTTCAGTCTTTCCCCGTAATTTCTGGTATATCAATACATCAGTACAGGCCTGAGCAGCTTTGTATGCACCAATTTGAACTAGTTAAAAAGTAATTTTTTTCTACAAAAAGAAAATGTGTGATAACTTAATATTTGCCTCCCTTGGGATGCCATGAAGGCAAGTTACATATTCCACAGTGTCCAGCCAAAATGTTCCTGCACTACTATAGTCAATGGTCAACCTGTCACGTGTTGTGTTACTAATCATGTTTAAATTACCATTCACTGCTCTTCCAAAATTTAGGTGTCACTACATGTCCATGTGTGAAAAAGAATGAACAATTCAGGCTACAATTCATAGAGAAGTGTGACTAGCACAGGTCAGTAATGACCTACAGCTGCAAAACTGATGGACTTGTTTTTTTAATCTTGTGTCAACTACTTCTTATAAACAGTAAACCTGTGAGGAAGGAAAACCAAAATATTTATAATAGAAATTCAAAATCCTTGAAAATGTGTTAGTTTCACAAGAATTTTTCAAAGGTATCAGAATGCACCACTTTAACACTTTCTCTTTAATTGCTTGGCGGAATTCTTGTTAATCTAGTCTAAAATTTGTACAACAAAGACAAACTGTTAAGATATGAAATATGTTTATTGAATTCTTTTCCTTGGTAAATGTGCTTAGAAATGCTCCATTAAATTTAAAAACATCCTTTAAAAATTCTGCAAACTCAAAATCCTTTATAAAAATCCTTCATTAAATTTATTCTCCCTCCATGTTGACTTTTTATATTTCTTCCTTTTCAAATGTGATTTTATCTTATTTAGTCTCATTGATTTCAACATGATTTCTAAAGAAGTTTGAAAATGCTAAGATGCATAGTCTGTCAGATTCACAGTAATTTAAATAATGGTTTCCATACATTATTTTAGTTAATATGTGATTAGTGCAATATTTTTTCCTACCAAAAATGTCAAACAACTGCATTTATCTATGACTTATTTATGTCAAACAATTGCACTCACACCATTACCCTTTACTAAACCCCAATAACTAATTATGACAAAATCACCTCTGCCAACACCTCTGACAATAATTAGCTGTCCGATTCTTTTGCTTTGTTCAGCTTCAGAAGCAGAGATCAATTCTTGTCATGCCTTAGAATAATAAAGGCTGTAAGAATGTAGCATTTTCTTCCAAGAGATTCAGAAATAAAGATAGCATAGTTTAGTTTCTCACTGATAAACTGAGCACATTCAGTACCTCTTCAGAAGACTACTTTCTTCACAGGAATATCATGTTATGGGATCTTCTGTGTATCTTCTTGAACCTCATGGATGAAACTTCTAGTAAGATGCATTATATAGTATTGTACCACATCATTGTAGTAGTATCTAATTCAATTATTTGCATACCATGACCTCAGCATTTTTTTCTATGCACTAGCCAGCCAGAATACTCTTCCTTGTATGGGTAAACATGATCTGTGTTCCTGTCTTCTAGACAGACTTGTGTTTGTCAGATGGAAATCATGGTTTGTTTAAGTGAACTCAGCTTTAGCAGTGACCCAGTTCATTCTGTGCGACTGCCCTGCACGGTTCATTGTTTTACACTCCATCAATCTTTGTGCTATCTGCATATTTTGTCAGCAATGATTTTATGTTTTCTTCTATGCCACTGATAGGAATATTGCCAGATCTATTATTGTTCACTTCAGAAACTCAACAAAAGAGTCCTCATTCAATGCTTAATTGTCACAGATGACTTTAAGGGATATATCAGGCTGGTATTACTATGCTTTAAATGGGACTTTTATTATCATGGTCATTTCCTGTACTAAGTTAACGACTAAAAATGAGCCTACTCTTTTTAACAAGAGATAAAATGAAGCAAGAAAAACCTACCAAAGGTGTTCTTTACAAAGAGCAAACTATCAAATCAAGTACCGAATGAAATTGTTGAAGGTTGTGTAAGACACACACAAGGAAGGAAATTGTTATCCCATACACAAGTTAAGGAAACAATTGGTATTTTAGTGCAAGGCTTCTTCAGTGTATACAGAAGTTGCATAAAAAAGGGGATTTGGTATTTTCTCACATCCATGTATACACAGCTAGGAATAGAATATTCCTATTTACCACACCATCTTAAGTTCTACAGACCATGAACTGATAAAGGTGCCTTAAAACTTACTAAAAACAATTAAAGGAAGACTAGTGTCTTTAGACTTAGTTCTACAACATTTTTCTAAGAAAGCAAAGTAAGTGATGCTTTGTTTTCCTACTTTCTTTTACATCACTGCTATTTTCTCTGTGAAATTATAGACAGATATTTTTCAAAATCCCCAAGAAGGGAATGTTATGTTTGGCGGTTTTGTTTTCCTATTAATTGAGGGAAATCTTTTATATATTTCAAGAAATTTATATTGTTCCATATTAATAAGCAGATTTTGAAAAGCTTAATCTCTTCAAAAATGGCATAGGTTTCCATTAATTGTGATAAAATCCTAATTTGTTTTAGAGACTGATTCAAGATTGAGACTAAATGCTTGAATTTGAAACTGAAAAATTGTGTGTTGGGGGTTAGGTTTCTTTCCTTTTTGTTCATTTTTATTTACAGGTTTTTTTCCCATAATTTGCTAGGAAACACTAATGACTGGGTACTTAAGATAAACAAAAGTGGCCAAGCTCTGGGGAGGAGGGCACCAAGACATTGTGGCAAACCACTGTGGCAAAATTTGGAATGCAGTCTTCCTTCCCCTCTTAAAATATACAGTAATATTTTTATGCTAATACAATCATAGGTTATGTCAACTTTGTGTTGCTTTAAGAGTATAGGAATGTGGCCAAAAATGCATCCCATTGTGTTCCAGCTGATCCTCAGAGATCAGTGGTGGGTGTGGCTGGGCAGAATTTCTTACTATAAGTATGGTTGCATTCAAAAAAGATTTTAACAACCTCACATGAATGAATAATGCAGTTTATCACAGCAATAGAAGCACAATTTCAAAATTGTTGTTTATAAATATAATTGGCACATTAGCACTAAATATTTAAGAAAGAAAAACAGAACAATCAATTGGTAATTCATTAATCTTAAATTTATCAATTTTTCCATCACTTCAGCTTGATTTCACCAAGGAATCCTCCTACACAGTAGAAGGCACAAATCTTATGAAAGAGCCATCCCTGCTTAGGAGAGAACAGAGTAAAGCCCAAAAATTTGTCTGCAAGGTGAGGTTTCATACTCATCCTCTGCCATGGAAGTTTTCAAATTACAAATTTATACTTTTGGAAGAAATGGAATTGAGTCTGTAGTCAAATGTTGCTCCCATCATAAGCCCTTAGGGGAAGCCATTTCATATGTAAAGGAGAGATATTGAGCGTTTTTGCTTACAAAGGCTCTTGGGTATTGCACAGTGGTGGAACAGAACTCTGACATGTCAACAGAACTCCCTCTTCCACTTGGCTGAGGCAGCAAAAAGTGTCCTTACAACCAGTGGCCTCTGCCTGGTTACCTCTCATTCTCAAATAGCAGACTATCATGTGTAGAGAATACATCTGTGGCTCATTTCAAATTACTTTACATATTAGTGATATTCAGATAGGACTGGTAGATCTGTGCTCATCTGAAGAGACTGATAGCAACCAGGGAGCATATCCTGATGTTTCTAAAAGGCTATCAAATATCTGAATTTAGACAGCTGAAGTCCACTCTTAATGTCAATGAATGACACATGACATTGTTCTTGCTTAAATATATTTCACATTTGGAGGTAAGACCAGTCATAATAAACACAAGTCTTCAGTATTTAAAGTGTCAGACTTGCACTCCAGCTTTGTCTCTAGAAGGAAGCAGTTGCCTGCCAGGTCTTATGTCATGCATTGCAGTTCTGGTGGATGTCTGAAAGGGCTGCCTGTAGCTTGGAGAGCATTAGACCCTTCATAGAAGTAAGGGACTGCATCCTACTTTGAGAGAGATGATTAATTCTCCAAATTCCACTGTCAGTGTTGACCAAAAGCTCATTAGGTTTGCCTAAATATATGCACCTAGTGTTATCTGTGGCATCTGAAATGTGCACAAAGGACTGGTGGAATTACTATGGAACTTTTGGGAGATCCATACTTTTGCAGAACCCAGACAACTGAGCAGATCTCCACTGACTGTAAAGGAGATCACACATACTCTTTATACAGTCACCCAGATTCAAATAAGCCTGGCATTTATATTTTTTCAATCAAAAGTGAAACTGCAACCTGTGAGCTTGTATAAATTTCTCATGCATAGGCATGTGAGATTACAGGACTCCCTTTGAGGGAGCCTGGCTTTTTTCCAGTTTCAGAGTTGAGAGGGTCTTCCATAGGTATTGTATAGTGCCTGCCAAACCCATGAGAGAGCCTTGCTAAATCATGCTAAATGTGGGCAACTGAATTAGACTTCTTTTCACAGATACTAATCAAGAATAAGGCACATCTTCCTTATTAAATTGAATACTCTTAAATTATTGAAAAGCACTTTCTTATCTTTAAATTCTCTTGTCCTATTTTTGTATGTATGTGTATGCTCACATTCTTTTGTTTTCATTCATTTTAATATTCAAATATAAATAATATAATCACAGTTCTAACTTCAACATATGCAGAAGGAAAGTATCCAATGTTTCTTCCTGAAGATGTGCATGCTAGTTACTTCACCTATATTTATTTGGACTGCAGTTGTCTAGGAAAACACCTAAGAGATTTCTTTGTTCACTATGAAGTATTTGACTGTCTTGTTAGTGGTATTATAATCTTCATTGTCATTAGATACTTTTTATGCTTCATTTATCAGTTTTAATTGAAAAATGCTTACTGACAACCCAAAATGTTTATTTCTTCTTGTTAATACTCATGTTTTCATTAAATTTGGTGCATAGTAAAAATTCCCATGAAGTCATCTGAGTAATGTTAATAACTTCTATATATTTTGAACAAAATCGTTGTGCCTTTTACAAATGCAAATGCTTATTTTATTGTCATTTTTAAAAATCTCTATATTTTGACAGCAGGAACTGTTGTCTCAGTCAATAACCTAGCGAAAAACATCATCTTCTGAAATAAGTTGAAAAAATAATTCATATTTTCCAGCCATTAAAGCAAATTTTCATAACCATTTCCTATTTTAAATGCTACTTTAAAAAATAGCCGAACAACACTAGATGGTTACAATAGTTCTTGCAAACAATGTTTGCATCTTTAAGTAGCTTGTTCTCATATCTAGTGAAATATTCATAAATCTTCATGTAAACATGCTTGGAATCTGAAAGGCAATTTTATACTATTTTAAAAAATAGAAAAATCTTGGGAAACCTCACTGTTTCTCATAATTTAATATTTTTCGTTAGAAAAGACCAAAGTTTCTTATTACCTGTGCTATCCCCTACACTCATATTCATCCGTGTCTTAGCTTCTACCTGAAAAATATTATGTGTTCAAAATTATGGTACAGGTCTAAAATTATTATTGAAGACAAAGTGATTTCTGTATTTAATTGAAAATTAAATTCATTAGAAATGTGGACAGTATCTGAATGAGAAATTTCTTACTGTTAGTTTTGATTCTGCAGAGTAGTCAAGAAAAAGGAGATAGATGTTTTTGAGTATGCTGCCATAAGAAGATTCTCACTTTTTACTTCCTGTTATTAACATGTTTGCCTGTCTTCACTGTGCTCCTTCAGAAGAAAATGCCTGAAACATGAATTCCCCCTTCGATAAGGATTAGATAAGAATGAGGTTTAATTTTGAAAAACTATTCAAGAGTGGACTGGGTTAAAAACTGAGCAGCTCAGGAAACTATTCTGTCTGGTGGATATGGTTGGATATATTTCAAAGAATACTTCTGAAGGGTCTGAAAATCTATTGTCTGTAAAAAGCAAATTACTTATCAAAGGTGATTCCATAGCTTCTAATAATATTTTTTTAAACTAATGTAAGTTAGACCGCAGTAAAAGATATATCATACTAAGACTACAAGTTCAAAAGCAGGGTTGCAGGCAGTGACCCTTAAAGTCTGTATAAAACAGTAAAACATTTTCAAGAGATTAAAACTGCTATGGCCTGAAAATTTGACCAGTATAATTATATGATGTTTGTGTAGTCTCAAAGTATCAGATCACCACCTCCATTTCAACAACAATCTTTGCTTTTACTTTCAAAAATTTGGCTGATTCTATTTTTCATTCTGCTCACCTTTTATCCAACAAAGTATTTGATTTTTAATGCATTTCATTTTACTTGTCTCTTGTTAGTTATACGCTTGAGAGCTTTATGTGAGTTCCTGATGCACTCTGAATCCACATTTAACACTTCATTTTGAATGAATATGCTATCACATAACAATTCAAATTTAGTTCTTTTAATATGTGACCAGAGTCCTTACTTTGCACCCACTGCTCATGAAAAGAAAGTTTTATTTTTATTACAATGCTATTTAAATAGCATATATGTGTAAACAGAAACATATATGTTACAAAACCTATTTGTACTATATTTATGTATTGTATTATATGTACTTCCTATGTGAGTTTTTCAGTCACTAGGCCGTTGTGTAAAAGAATGGTCAGTACCACACATCTAGTTGAAATTCAAGCAAAAACCCACAAACTTTCTTTAGTTTAATATGGAAATTAAAATGATCTCCAAAAGGATAGCTTAAGCAGGACAAAGTGTTAATGACAAATAATTTCCCTAACTATTAAAATCTCAGATTTTCTTTTTTTGAAATGATTAGCCTTTGCCATAGACTGTGTGAAGCAACTACATTTCCTGGTAAAGAAAAATGGGGAAAAGTAAAATAAGGATCTTGAACCATGGGCTGTGGACTAAAGCTGATTTTAATGTATGCTAGAGTGGAGAAAAGAAAATGGGCTTGTGTTTTTCAATATGAAACACAATAAAAAGGACTCTGACCACACTATGTTAACACTACGTGTTAATCTAAAAATGTTTCTTTCTATAACACTGTATTATGCCAAACTTTTCTTGGTTTATTTTCTTGAATCTATCAGCCATACTCAGGTCTTTATTAAATTTTATGGTGCCAGCACATCAAGAACTTATTTCTTATTATGATAAAATAAATGTATAAGAATTTGAAATGTCTTGTTATTGCTGAATGTATTGCAGCACTGTGGCCCATCAGATATGGTGATGTTGCTGCTTGCAAAGATCACTGGTCAGTAGAGCTCATCTAAGCCCAGAAACTTGTCTTACTTTCTGCTTTCTTTACCACCAAAACAAATTGTTAATATCAGTCGGGTGGTACTGGGGCTACTGATTAAACATCAGTCCTATCCTCTATGTTTAATCCTGGGACTTACTGGAACTTGTTCATATTTTTTCTACTGAAGTTTGTGATCTGATGCTTATTCATGCCACACAAGCCATACAATTTAGGGCCAAAGTCCAGCAAACACTCTAGAGTAAGAAAATAATTATCATAGTACAGAATTGCTGACTAACAGAAAAGGAGTGAAAACAGCAGAAAAGAAAAATGACACAATGAATGACACTGACCTTTTCTCAGCAGGAGCTCAGCAGCATTCATAGATCAACCACCTACCAGTCCCCTCAAAACTTTTTAATAGATGGGAACCTTCTCTAAATAATGATTGGTGATTAATTTACTTTTACTCCCCTTACTGTTATGGTGCTCACCTAGTGATGCACTTTTGTCATAGAAACAAAGTCAAATGAAAAAAGAGGAAATAAAAGGAAAAAAAACCCCACACAATGCCTTTATTAGGCTTTAAATACCTTGTATTTCTACAATGGAACTGAATGAGAAAGTATTCATTAAAATTGTAGTCAGTGCTTTTCAGCATCTCACACAATCTTGAAAAATTCATATAATCCTATGAAAAGTGAAATTAATTCTAACAAAAATGTCAGTGTGATCTCCTACAGCAGGTATTACTTTTATAATAGCTGTGTTCATTCCTCCTTATGAGCCAAGTGCTCTAGACCAATCACTTTCTACTACACTTCAAAATCAAGCTATATGGGGTATAATTTCAAAGGGTATTCTAAGGAAGTCAATGAAGCATTATTGTGTACTGAAATTTATTAGAAACAAAAATTAAGTTTGAGCTGTTGTAGAAACCTTTTTCATAGGAATCCTTTTTAAGAATGTTAACTTTAAGGCATCTAAATCATAGATATGGAGAAATTGAGTCAGCATGTTTATCATTGGGTTTTGATGCATCATTTCAATTCCTCAAAATTTCCAGGGTTGTTATTTTTCTTCAAAATTCTTAGAAATAGAATTTTTTTTTTTTTTGCATGGCTCATGATATTACTCAAAGGTCTTTAATATAGTTTGTGTTACCTTACCTACCTTCTTTCATACTGGGAACCTTCCATGTGACTTGGAGGTATTTTTCCTGAGATGGGGAAACCCAAGTGGAACACTGATACTCACCAGGAGAGCATAACAGCAGCTGACAAGGCATGGGGTGGCAGAGGAGTAATGACAGCTCCCTGTCACTCCCACAGAGGGTGCTCCAGGGAGCACTATGACCAGGAGTACAGTGGATAGGTCAGAGGGTCAGAGAACAAAGTGGCCATGGTGTGTCAGTCAGAGCTTGGCATGACATGGCACAAGATCTTTCTTGTGTATCAGGGACAGGCAGCAGACCTACCTGCAAATGGTGTGCCCAGGGTGGGGACTTTCTGCAGCAGGTGGCTGAGCTGCAGGAGGTGGTGAGAAGGCTGTGTAGCATCAGAGAGGCTGAAAGGGCTTGGATAGCTGGTCCCAAGTGCAGTCTGCAGTGAACCCACAGCCCACAACCAAACAACCTAAACCTACCCCACTGGCACATATAGAAGGGGGGTGGGGCAAAAATGTAGAAGAGTGGGAGCTTGCAATGGAAAGGACCTGCAAGAGGAAGAGAATTCTCCCAAAGCCCGAGGTGCCCTTGCAGAACTGCTTCTCTGCTCTGCAGACTGATGAGAAAAGACCTGTGATGTCAGGAGAGACACTGGAGCTGAGGAAGGTAGCCCCCTCTGCTCCACATATAACAACAGGGAAAACTAAGAAAAGGCAAAGAGTAGTAATAGTAGGTGATTTGCTTCTGAGAAGTATGGAGGCAAATTGATGAGCTGATGTGCTTTCTGGGGAGGTCTTCTGCTTACCAGAGCTTTGTACTGGGGATGCCAATAAAAGACTGCCAGGCATTGTACCATTCACTGACTGTGGTCTGCTGCTGTGTTTCACATCAACCCCAGTGATACAGCCAGGAGCTGGCTGAGGAGTATCAAGAAGGATTACAAAGTTCTGGGAGGGGTGGGAAGGGGCTCCAGAGCACAGGTAGTTTTTTGTTAGCCCTTCCAGTCAGAGAAAAGGGGTTTCAAAGGGTCAGTGAAATCTGAAATCATCAAGTGGTTTCAGGGCTGATGGTACAGTCAGGGAGTCAGCTACTTAGATGGTGGGACTGACTTTGAGAGAGCTGTTCCTCTGGGGACTGAGGGAGTACATCTGTAGAGAAGTGCAGGAGCATATTCAGTCATAGGCTTGATAAGCTGGTGAAGAGGAATTTAAACTAAAGCTGCCACAGGATGTGAACCTCAATCTATCTCACCCCTACCAGTTTGATGGCAGGGCCAGCAAGAGATGTCCAGAGCCTGGAGAGGGATCTCAGAGGGTTTATCATGATCCCCCCCATGGAGTGCTGCAGCTAGCTCTGGAGCTCCAAACATTAGGAGGACATGGACTTCTCCAAGCCAGTCCAGAGGAGGGTTATAAAGATGATCAAAGGTCTGGAGAGCCTCTTCTAAGGCGGAGAGAGGGAACAGGGGCTTTTCAGCCTGGAGAAGACAAGGCTCTGTGGAGACCTCTTAGCAGCTTTCAAATACCTAAAAAGGCCCTAGAGAAGAGCTAATGATGGGCTTTTACAAGGACATGTAGAGATAGAACAGAGGGGAATGTCTTTAAACTGAAAGAAGGCAGGTTTAGGTTAAATATTAGAAATAAATATGTTGCTATGATGGTGGTGAGACACTGGAATGGGTTTTCCAAGCCTTTAAGTATTTAAGTGTTTAAGGTCAGGTTGGACAGGGCTTTGAGCAACCCATAGCTGCCTAGGGAAGGGGGTTTGGAACTACATGATCTCTAAGGTCCCTTCCCAAATCATTCTATGATTCTATGATTAAATGAAACAGTAATCTGGCACAATGTGTGAACACCACACAAGCATGCCTAAATATAGGCAAAGCATATTTGCAAACCCTAGCCTTTCTTTTTTGTCCAAAATAACTTGCCTTGATAATCAAAGTAAATATTCTTCTCTTAATTAATCTATCTCTCAGGCATACAAGGTCAGATCTTCATCTTTTATAGTACTCTTTATGGATTTGGCTTCATGTTTTTTGAAGTTCTGCTTTCTGAAGCTCTGTGCACTGCCTACTGAGCATTCTTTCTAGTCTCTGCTACACACATACATTATTAGGAATTTGATACACTGATGGCTTGGTCAGGACATATATGTGGAACACACCAAAACACAAAAAAAACCCCCAAAGTAAATTTTATATGTTATTGCTGCTTTCTTTTTTAAAAAAAGGATATCCTTCTCTGTAAAACAAACTGAAAAAGTGCTAACACTCATATGTCCTAAAATGTCAGACACTGTTTTGCTTAAATGCTATCCCTGACATCTCTCTCATTAAGAAATCCAGATGCAATTGAGGGCATCAAAGAATGAGAATCCATCTGCAAGGCTCTCCTAGATTATCTGCTGGAATAAATACTTTGAATATTTGTCTTTCAAAATGTGTAAGTCAGAGAGAGTAACATTAGTATGATCTAGGGGTAGTCAGAGGGAAATAAATTTAAAAGTAATTGAGCATACATTCTTTAGGCTTCAGTAGTCCTTGCTGTAGTCTCTTAAGATGTCAGATTGAAGTTTAAAATTGATCTCACGTGTTAATATCTGTATTTTACTATGGTAACCATCTATGAAGATGCTTTCTTCATGACAAGTAGGTCAGAGCTGATCAGTATGAAAAGAAATAACATCCCACTGAAAAAAAATCAATGTATTATGGAACACATACTAAGCGTTTGTCTACTTTAATAAGGAAATTATTCCATGTCATTGTGAGATGACCTTTCAACAGATTTAGGCACATATTTAATTGCTATTATGTTGAGTGAATCTATGGAGGAAAGGAGCAAATTTTCTAACAGTCTCATTCACAAAGCAGAATGAAAACTGTTCCTTTAGGACAGATGATGTCAGAGGCCCTAATTTAGAACTTCTGATCAGATTGTGAATGATGCAATATTCATTTTTTCTGTAAGCACAGACTTTATCTGCGGAATTTCCACAGAAACCAAAACCAGAATTGAAACATCTAGAGAAAAAAAATTAAAAATCACCAATCCAAGTATTTTACAGGGACCATCTAGAACCAGCTAGGAAATAGGATAATATCCCACAGATACTAAAAAAATGTTGTATTATTTCAACAACTACAACAACTATTGCTGCTGTGACTATGGTCTGTCCAGTTCTGATTAAAATGCTTCTAAAGAATCCTTGTGGGTTTTTAAGGGAACCATTTAAAGAATATCAAGGTATAAAAACAAACAAATAAAAATAAAAAGACAGTAAAATCATTACAGGATCAGAAAGCATGCCTCACTGTGAGCAATTAAAGCTCTGCATGGATCTGGTTTATTCTGAGGAAGATTAAATACCTGAATAAATCACAGACTATGAGTATGCACACAAGGAAAAAGAATATGTAATTTGAAAACTATGCAGTATAGCAGAAAAACAAGAAATGTTAATGGAAGTATTAAAGACTGGAAAACTAAACAGATATTCTGAAAGTCAGAGTAACTAGCCATCAAGGAAATTTTCAGTGCTTTTAAATTATCTCCTATAATGGAAATTTTAAAATAAATTTGATTATTTTTCTCTTCTCTGTCCTTATAACAAGCTAATACACATGCAGCAGGAAACTCCTGTCTTTTCAGAAAGCCAAATTTAATAATTAGAATTTATTATTACTAATATAGTGACAAGACCTCTTTTTACCTTCAACTATAGATGAAGGTACCAGAAAGAACATATCCATTAAGAAACACTATGGCTATAGACAACTACATTATTTCAGTTGACCAAATATCTGGGAACTCTTGAATCTCTTGACTGCTGGAAAAAGAAATTGCCTGTACAAAGATGCCTGGTGTTATTTTATGAGCTTAAGTGTTCTTCTGTCCCCCATCTGCTGCCCTGGAATGCAACTCTCCCACAGGTCCTTTGTCATGTCTGCCAGACTTGTGTTAATGCTGCAAAAGCCCCAGACTAGCAAAAATAGCCATCAAGATTATGACAAATTACTTGAGCCCATTGATTAAAAAAAGATCCTGCACAATGACCTCATAAGCAAACCAGAATGTAGAAACCTACATTACTCTTGCTTAATATATTACTTTTCTTTATTATTATTCTTATTGTTGTTGTTGTTGTTGTTGTTGTTGTTGTTATCTGTGTTTATTTAATCTAACCTTAAAGATAACCAGAAAAGATGTATTGTTACCATATTTTCAAATCTAAATCCCATGTAAGACATTGTATTGTAAGTATTCAAGAAATAAGTGCAGTTTATGTGAATCACAATATAATGCTTTGTCTAAACTAAGAAATGCTAATCTTGCCCCCCATTAATACTATGCTTGCCTTAATGATCTTTGGAATACTAAAATACCTAGGTTTTTTTTTTTTTTTTTACCAAATTAATTATCGACATTTGTGATGCAGAACTGAAGGTCAAAGAAACCCTCATCTTGTCTTCAGCTTAAAGCATGGACCCTTCTGGCTCAGACTCCATCTAAAAACCAGCAGCCAGTGTATGCTGATCTGCACATTCAAAGCAAGCTCGACAAATAATTTTTATTCTGCAGGTGCATTTGACTAATTATCAGATTTATTGTGAGTCCAGTCATCCACGTAGTGTTGAATTCATTGACCTTACCTACACATTGTGCTCAGAATCTCCTAGCTGGTAAAGCTGTCAGTGGATCATTTAGATTATTGGATCCTACACCCCTCTTTAGTGATTAGAGGAAACTGGGGGTAGTGTCTTGATCTTGAAAGAGATTTTTCTTCACTTCAGTGGCAATAAATATCCTAGTTTTATTTTTTTCACGTTTAATCCTTTCAGAACTATCAATTTCAATCTCCCAACAAATACCTCTGACAAGATATAGGTCTATATGAAGTAAAACCCTATGTTTTTATGAAAAAATAACCTTACATTCAAACATTGAACTTTATGTTTATATATTGTATTTTCTTTGTGTTGTACCTAAATGTGGGTCTTTCATGGTCAGATGTTTTTGAGGCACTTTCCCCACAGATTAAGAACCTCAAATCATAAAAGAATTCAAGACAGCATAAGCCCTTGCTATTATTTTTTTCAGAAAACCTGGATATAAAATAGATCATAAGTATTAATGTTAAATATATGCACAGACAAGGGGAACAAAAAGTGTACAAAGAGTGAATGTACTCTGACCAATAAAACAGTAGTTATTTTCCTATGTATAAAGGAGAAGACCTAGTCTCCTTACTTGGGATTATCTGTTAAAGTGTCTCAAGGCAAACAGCATTTTGCCTTCCAGCTTCCAATTTCAACAAAAGACATTTGTGTCGATAGACTGTTCAGAAAGACATAATAATTTTTTTTTTTAAAGGGGCAGAAGTGATATCCAGCATATTTGTTCATGCTTAAAAAGAACAAATGAAACAAAGGAAAAATATATTTTTATATAAAAAAAATGTATTACTCTGAAAATGCCTTTCTTGGGAAGTAAATTGGTTGTGTGCAGTTGGAGGTGGAAAAGGTAAGTATGGAAAAAAAACCCAAAACCTTGTGCTATACCTAAAACATTCCACTTAAATTCTGAAGTCAAGGAAAAATTACAAGACCCAAGGAAAAGCCATTCTGATTCCCTTCCTCAAATCAAGATGTTGTGTCTGACAGGGAATATATTCAGAAATGTATACAGAAATGTTCTCTATTGGGTAACTATCTTAACAACACTTGGTCACACACTTAAGGAAAAAAAAAAAGTGAGTGCTCTCTCTTATGTGTATACTTAGGGTTTTACTAAAATCCATATTTGATTTAAAATCTGTCACTGCCGAGTTTCAATCATCATTCTTTGATACAGCTACAGAATTTGAATAGTCTTCAGCCACTGCATCAATCATCTCAGTTTATATTTTCTTCATGCCCTTGGTGGTATTAAATAGTAGGATAAGCTTCAAAACACTAAGATTTTAGAATATTGTCAAATACCAAGTATCAAAACAATGATTCTGAAGGCTTGTCTATTCTTGTCCAGGCATCTGGTACATATATCAGGAGAGAGATTGCCTGAAATCCTTTTCTGTCACTTGTTAAAATAAAGTGAATTACTAAGAGGTCAGCCAATGAAATATTGCAGGGACAACCTCAAAGAAAATCTTCACTTATGTAGTGTTCTTTTCACAAAACAAAAGTTTAGAATTAAATACCATCTCCTAAATCAGAGCATGTATCAAATACTATCAAAGCCTATGAACACAAAGAGCTTAACCTTGTATAGAATCTTCTGAATATCTTCCAGGTAGAGTGGTGTTGGAGGACATAGGGTTTTCCACTTTAAACAAGAAAGTCTCTTATTTGTTTGTTTGTTGTTTTTTGTTGTTGTTGTTGTTCTTTGATGCTTTCAAATTCTTACCCAACAATATTCATTCCCTGATTTGTTTTCCTTCTGAAACCAGCTTATCAAATTTCATTAAAACTTCCCAAATCTACTTGCAAAGTCTTTCTTTGTGTTCATACTTGAGATTTGAATTCTTAATGCCATGTTATTTGAAGCCCTTGGAGTCATAAATGACAATGAGCATATGCATTTTGATACCAAAGCTTCTACTGACTGCTCTTGAGACCACATTCTGGAATGATTGTTTCATTCACAAATAGGTCAGTGTATTTTGTTTGATTCTCAAAGTTTCTCTAGAAATGGTTGGTTTTGCTTTTGTTTTTTTGTTGTTTTGTTTTTTGTTTTTTTTTTTTGTTTTGTTTTTTTGGTTTTTTTTTTTTTGGTATTTTGTTTTTTGGAGTTTTTTTCAGCTGGTAAGGCTTTTTTTGTTTTGTTGGGTATTTTTTCACTTTTTTTTTTTTTATTTTGCTAAAGCAAAATCTATTTTACTTACTGAGATAGGTTGATGTGATCTGACTCAATTCTCTCTTCTAAGTAGAAATTAAAATCTGGGGTTCTCTCTCATGCCTGATGAAATGCTTACCTTCCCTGCCATACTGATATGCTTTCCCTCTTTCTCTCCTGTAGTCACTTTGTTAGCTTGACAGAATTAATGAAGGATACTGCATCTTGATGAACTTTTTATATTTAAAATTAAACATTTAATACATCGGTGCTCATAGCAGGAGATGGGACTGGATGATTTTGAAGGTCCCTTCCAACACAAAAGATTCTAGGATGCTGTGATTCTGCAATTCTATGTTGGACTTCTGCTGATTTCTATGTAAAGAAATTTGTAAACTCAAGCATACTATTAATGGTGTGAGAATAGACATCTTAAAGACTTTTAAAGTTTCAAGAACCAGCAAGGAGGCGCTGTAGGAACATGTTGGCTTTTTGCGTTCACTAATTTCTATTTCATTAGTGGCCTTTTTCAGTCATTTCACATTTAGTCTTATTCTGATATAAGGCTGACTCTTGTCCTGGTGGATAAGTAAATGCTGCTGCTTTTTTTGTCTCAACATTTCTTGAGTTTTGCCACTGCTGATTCTGATTTCTCTTCTCATCATTAATTTCATTTCAGCCAGAAGGATGAAAACATAATCTCCATATAGTCTGCCAAAAGTGCCTTTTCATCAATTGAGATAGTGCCAACTAACAAAGCAATGAGGAATTATTTCCCCTGTAGGGGAGAAAGCTTGTTTTTCCTCCTTTAAGATACATTCATCACTGAAAATCCTAAGGTCACTTTTTTTATCTCTGTCCAGACTGATGAAACACCGTTGCAGCCTGTGGCTCAGAGAAGGGGGTTTTGTCAGGTTTCTGTCCCACCTCCCGTCATCATTTTCCAGATCTTATGCAAGTCAGTTTAGCTTCTTTTACATTAAGACTAATATCAGTAGACTCCTTACTCTTACTCCTGCATCTACTTGTAATAAAATCATGGAATGTCTTGGGTTGGAAGGGACAGTAAAGATCCTGTAGTACCCTTGCCTCTATCATGACTGATAATGAAAGTATCAGCCAGAATATGCATGTGAGCAGAAAATGTAGTACAATTGCTATCACCCTCTGTAAAGAATCTGTCAGATCCTATTTCCCAAAAGACCTTCAGTGCTCTCCTCAAAGCTCAGCCATCTCTTACATACTGTCCCCCATGCCTTGCATATTGTTATCTGTTCACCTCCCACAGCATTATCTTCCAATTTCTTGCTCTGGTATTTGCAATATCCAGATGTTTGTAATGTTATGTCTAGAAATTTCTCATGGTCTGTTCTCTTAGCTAAAATTTGCATCCAGGCTCTAGTCATGTTTGTATAACATAACAAAGGGCATAATTTCATATTATGTGATTGACTTTCATCTAATAAAACAAATTAATAATAAAATATAACAACAAGAAGCCTAGAAAAAGCAATTACTTTGAAGTTTTATGTTCATTGTCATTAGCCTTAAAAATACAGCATATGTTACAACATATTAGAGAATGGCTGAAAATCACTGTTTAGAGCGGTGGGTAATTCACCACTATTTCTATCTCCTATATTCAGTCTTGGAGCAACTCATTTATTTAATAAGAGTCCTTTAAGAACTTATCTACAGCATTTGCTTTCTTTCTAAATTGCCTTTCTTCTATTAATAATAGAGCACAAAAAAATCTTCCACTTATACTCCAGACTCAGTAGCTAGTGGAAAGAGGAATTTTTAATACAAAGAAGGAGAAGGGAGAGTTTTGGCTTCATTCACCAAATTTGCTTGTTTGGAAGCTAAGCCAAAAATAACAGTCTTTACTGCTTCTTTGAAAAAACGAGCTCATTAGAAGAATGAAAATAAAAGATTTAAGATAAAACAGGAATATTATAAGATACAAGAAATGTAAGGTAACAGAGAAAATAAACACAACTGGGGAAAAGTAAGTGAGATAGTAGAGAAAACTATGGAGTAAAAAGAAGAGTAATATGCCTCAAAGAATCATCTGGGAAGAACAACATGCAGATACAGAGAATAAGAAAACATTGAAGAGCAAATAATCTCCATTTCTTTATGTCAGTACATTAATTGCTCCAGTAATAAACTGAGTTTTCAGAAAAGTGGCCTGGTTAGTGCACTTGATTTAAGCATGTGGAATTTTTTCACAGACTAGGAAGATATATAAGAAAGGAAATGTGGAAAATTTAGAAGGAAATATAATGGGAAATTGAATATCTGACACAAACAGGATGCAAAATGCAAAGGCTAGATAAATTACGTACATATATATAAAACTAAGAACAAATACAAGTGATAGATTTAGTGGAACTGAGGAACTGAATGGAAAAATAAAAATAGAGCAGGAAGAAAGAGAAAGTAGGCTTCAACTACTTGAAGTAATATTGAATCTTTCATTAGTAAATTTGTGTACGACACTAAGCTGGGAGCATGTGTCAATCTGTTGGCAAGTAGGAGGGCTCTGCAGAGAGACCTGAAACTGTTGGATGGAGGGGCAGACTCCAATAGGATGAAGTGCGATAAGTCCAAGTGCCAAGTCCTGCATTTTGGCCACCATAACCCCCTGCAATGTTATAGGCTGGGGACGGTGTGGCTGGACAGTGCCCGGGGAGAAAGGGACCTGGGGGTGCTGATCAACAGCTGGCTGAACATGAGCCAGCAGTGAGCCCTGGTGGCCAAGAAGGCCAAGGGCATCCTGGCCTGTATCAGGAATAGTGTGGCCAGCAGGAGCAGGGAGGGCATTCTTTCCTTGTACTTGACACAGGTGAGGCTGCACCTTGAGTGCTGTGTCCAGTCCCGGCCCCTCAGTTTGGGAAGGATGCTGAGACACTCGAGCACATCCAGAGGAGGCAACGAGGCTGGTGAGGGGCTTGGAACACAAGCCTTGTGAGGAACAACTGTGGGAGCTGGGGTTATTTAGCATGGAGAAAAGGAGACTCAGAGGTGACCTTATTGCTCTCTACAACCTCCTGAAAGGTGGCTGTAGTCAGGTGGGGGTTGGTCTCTTTACCAGGCAGCAACTGACAGAACCAGAGGACACAGACTCAAGCTACATCAAGGGAAACATAGGTTGGATACAAGAAAAAGATTTTTACAGAAAGGTTGATAAAGTATTAAAATGGTTTTCCCGGGAAGGTGGTGGAGTCACCATCCCTGGATGTGTTTAAAAAAAGACTGGATGTGGCACTTGACACCATGGCTTAGTTGAGGTGTTAGGGCTGGGTTGGACTCAATGCTCTTGAAGGTCTCTTCCAACCTAGTCATTTTGTGATTCTGTAAAATGTTTAAATTATTTTAAGTATTTAGAAGTATGTTGAAATTGGGTACTGCACACCTAGCTTTTATTCAAAACCCCAAATTATTTCAAACATCCACTCCACTGTATAGTTTGTCCAGTAATAAAAAATGAATACCAAACTGTTTCAACTAAACTGGGGAGTCATTTGTAGAGCTGGTTAGGAAAAATGTTAATCAGAAAGCAATTTTATATTGGGAAAGCAACACCATCAAAATAATGGATTTAGAACAAGTTTGTCTGGGTTTCATTTTTGTAATTGTTTTTGCTGTTAGTTTGTGGGGTTTTTTTATTTTATTTTATTTTATTGGGTATTTCCTAAAACTGACAGAAATGTTTTTCCTTTAACTAATATCCAACATGTTGTTCAAATTCTGTCTGAAAAACCTTGCATTTTCTTTTTTTTTCCATTGCTTTGAATCATTATTAACTTAATTCAGATAGATATGCTCAAAATGACAAACTGATTGTATTACTTTCTGTGCCCAAAGTAGAGCAATCAAATCATTGGCTTAATTTAAGACTGTACAAAAGGTGTTTACCAAACATCTCTACTGGGTATCACTGTTTTTTCTCAAAGTAACTTTTTTCCCTAAGATTTCATAAAAGAAGTGAACCTAGAGAGTGACACAATTTATTGATTAAAACAAACTTGTTGGGTTTTTTATGGATGACTCCTTTGAAAATGCTGACATCCAAAAAAATTATAGAGGGCAGCCTGTTGGGTCTAATTCCCTCATCTTGGACAGCTCTGAAATAATGTGTATAGCATTAAAAAGTACTTAGAAAAAAACCCCAGGGTGTAATTAATAATATGCAAATTTAAAAATTTAAAAGTAATATCTCTTCTTTAATATAAGAATGTTGATTTTCTTAGTTCTTAAGGGAAATTCTTCCTAAATTCAGTCAACCCCATCCTGAGACAATTTGCTGAAGAAGAACAAATCAGATACTTCTGAAGGTCATCAATATGTTTATGTGAATTTCTGGTAAAAATTTTCACTGAGCTTTTTTCCTAATCCTTGTTCAGTGAGGAATTCAGACATGCTGGGTTTTTTTTTCCAAAATACTATGAAACACTTCTGTTTTGAAAATGTTTTTGCCTCTTTCCCCCAAAGAAGAGAGCGATGAAACAGGAAATGTTGCATACAAGTTGAAAAATATTATATAACAAAGGCCTTATAAAATCAGGCCTGGCTCTGCTGAATTACCAGCTGGCCTGCGACTTCTTCTAAGTGCAGCTAGCTAACCTCCCATGTGAAAAATCATAAGAATGAAAGCAGTTGACACAACAAGCTATTCTGGTAGGAGAATTGTTTGCACCTGTTCCAAACAAGAAATCCATCCCATGAAAATCAGTGAAGAAAATATGTAAACTAACCAAATATAGGGAGATTTAACAGACACACAGCCAGCCATTTACAAACCAATAAACTGAGTGTCGGTGTATTCCTGACAAATTAGGTTTAACACAGTGCTTTCTAATATTTCCTATAAATTTGATCTATGTGAATAAAGGATTGGCTTTTTCTGCATGAAGAAATGGAGTCCTGGCTGCTCTATTTTGACAAGGAAATATTAGACTAATGACAAAGAGTTTATAAAAGGAATTTAGCATGAGGCCAAAACTTGCATCCTCACCAGAATCATGAGTCTATCTCCCTGTAGACTTCCAGTATTCTAAAAATGTAGGTGGCTAGAGATCTACAGAAACGTTTACTTTTCCCCTTCCAAGTTATGGCTTACTTTACTAATCATGTTTTTTACTCTTACTTAATTTAACACATGTAAGTGTAAATAAAATCTGCTGGAAATGCAATATGTTTCTTATTCTAAAACCAAAAAGGATGTCAAATCCACTTGGCACAAAGCTGGTGAAATTCTCCAAAGACATCACTATTCACAGAGCTAAGGATGATTATCTAAGTTCCTCAGCATTTCTTCCAGATACATGCCAGGAGTTCACAGGTGTTCACCAAAAGAGCAGGTGCTAATGAAATTGTGCCTGGTTTCACCGTGACTTTCACTAAAAGGTTCTTGCCAAGTGCACCTGTACATCTGTTGGAGTAGTGACACATGCTGAATAATTTTTTGTCATATCCCATGCTTCCTGTGGCTATGTCTAGACAGGGAAAAACCACATTTGTTATTTTAAAGCCTGCCCTTTCATAAATAGAAACCTAAATGTATTTGGCTGGTCAGTCACTTGGGTGGAGGCAGCTTTACAGTTTGACAGCTGGAGGCAAGTTGTCAGCATCAAATATTTTCAGGGAAATCTATTGAAAATGTTACCCTCTCTTGCCAGACCATTGAGGAGAACTCCACAGGAGCTGTGAAAAAGCTGGTTTTCTGCTATCAGCTAAAATTCTTGGACCACAGGGGCTAGAACAGTATCAAAACAACAGGATTGTGCTATAGCTTGAACTGTCCATACGAATTCTGCCTGGAATACTCTGCAGGGGACACTATAGGTTACACGGTGTTGTGCCCTGACTAACTGATGCCACTGGAATGCTTAAACTATGAATAGTGTGACCTGACATCTCTCAAGTGACAACAGGCAAATTAATGACAAGCTGATAGGGCATTTAAATTATCTATAGTGGTTAAAAAATACCTTTACTGGCAAAAACATTATTAATTGCTAGAGGAACTGATCTCCCTAGAGAAAGGAAACAAATGGTCATGATTTTAACTTGAAAGTGGATGTTGTATGTAGTCTTAATTCATTTGTCTGAGTATCATGGGTGATAAATTAAGCTATCTAGAAAGAGTGGAAGCAGAATCTATACTCTTAGAAGCATTTTATTTCTGTTTTTTTATTTTCACAAGGGTAGATATGTTTGCACATCTAAATACAATAATCCCTAAAATAATAACAGTGAAATACTTTTCTTAGATTTGATGGTTCACTGTCATATTTGGAGAAAGAAGCAGATTTGCTACCGTTTAGTAGCCAAAGCAGAGGCCTGGTTCATTCAGGAAACAGAACACATCACAAACTAAGCACAACATAAATAGCATTTACTTGCCCTGGACCCTGATATAAGCACACCAAATTAGAATGTCCAGCAGCAATGCACTGACATTTTGCAACATAGTTAAGCTTAAGTATTTAAGTAACATATGCAGGCAAAGAAGAAAAGCAAAACCCATGGTAGAATTGCTCAAAACGAGAACTGGAAAATGTGCAAAAAGTAAAACCTGCAAGATGGAAACAACAGAAGAACTAGGAAAGATGCCTGACAAATTCTGAACCATTACTTATCCCAAAAATAAACTGAACTATGTTAGGAAGAAACAAGATTTCTCACTTTCTTTTAATGAAGAAGCATAAAAAACATGATGAGAATGATGGGAAGATTGATCACTTCATCTTTTTTTTAATTATTTTTTTCCCTCATCAAAGAACTCTCACATCTGGCCAATTTGCACTTGGTGACTCGTGGTTTAATCCCACACATCAACTCAGCCCCACATGGCCACTCACTCTCTCCTTCTGGGACAGGGGAGAGAATGGGAAGGGTAGAAGTGAGAACACTTGTGGATTAGGATTAAGGAAGTTGAATAGGTAAAGCAAAACCCACACATGTGTAAGCAAAGCAAAACAAGGAATTCATTCACTCCTTCCAGTTGCTCAGCCATCTCCAAGTAAATCAGTGCATAATGATCATGTGAGAAAACAAATGCCATCCCTCCAAATGTCCCTACCTTCCTTCTTCTTTCCCTATCTTTTTATGCTGATTATGACATCATGTGATACCAAAGGGATATCATTTAGGATGGCTGGGATCAACTGGCCCATCTGTGTCCCGTTCTAAGTTCTTGTGCAGTCCCAGCATATTGTCTGGTGGAGTGCTGTGAGAAGCAGACAAGGCCTTGACTCCACCAAGCTATTTGCTCAGCAATCACTAAAACTTGGATATCAACAGTGTATTCAGCACAAATCCAAAACATAGCCCCACACAGACTACTGTGAAGAAAATAGACTCTCCCTTGACAAAGCCAGCAGTGACTAAAATCATGGCAAGGTCATGAGTAAGAACTACACAACATCCACTCCTAGGTGTTGTGTGCTCTTAGGTGATGATGAGCAAAGAATGTCTGCTTCAAAGAGATAGTGATAAAAATTGGTGATTGGTGATGCCTGTTGTCAACAATAGTCCAGCACTGCTGTTTTGAAGTTGCAAACTGGACTGAATTATCAGTCATCTAAACATTTCTATCACAGTAAATTAATACCTCAACTGATATGTACATCTGTGTTCAGTTTCAACGTGTGTCATCTAAGAGATGAATATCAATATTTGATGCTCCTGCCTTTGCCTTCCTTAATATTTAGTTAAAAAAAATAGGCATCCTTAGGAGAAATTCAGTCTGATCTATCCTAGTTACCTACCTAGCTCTACAGTTAAATTGTCCTATGGAGTGTGTATCTCACTCCTCTGAATATAAAAGGCAGAGTTGAATAATTATTTCTTCAATTGCTTTAAATTTACAACTCTACTTTACAACACATGGAAAAAAAAATCAGTCTGTAAAAGAACAGAATCTTCTGAATTTCAGCTCACTTCTGACTGTTTGGGGGACCAAGAGGTAATAGGTGACATTTAGCTTTTTTTTTTTTTAAGTCTCTTATTTTAGAGTCAAATAGACCAACTGGTGTCCAGCAACTGGGAGAAAAAAGTAGGACAGAATTTTTGCCTGGAGTGAATCCAACTTTCTTTGCCTCTTGGCTGCTGGAAGCTCACTATACCTGGCATGTGCTCTGCAAATGAACAGCCTCCCTGCTGCCAGTCCTTTCGACCTGACAATTTGGCTTGAAACCAAATCATCTAGAATGCATCACTAGGAGTCATATGATAAGAGTGGTGAACTGATGACTAAGATATACTTTTATGGGAGCAAGACAGCATCAAATGAAAAAAAGAAAGCTGGGTACATAAAAGGACTTTCGGGAAGTTGAGGAACTACAGAAACTAACTTACTAGAGGATAAACTGAGTGGAAAAAATGTTATGGAATTATGCAGGACATGATCAGAAAATGGGAACATGAAGAAAAAGTGCTGAAAAGATGGAATTTTATATAGAAAAACTAAAATGGAAAAATCTTCCTGAAATATATTTTTCTGTAACATGTGTATGCATGTATTGGTACACTTGGTCTTCATTTTGAAATGCAAATTATCCAAATTTGTGGAGTCATGCTTTTATTAGCTCTGCTTTAAATGTGTAAAGAAAGTATTTCAATTTCACTTTATACATTCATTATAACTTTTCAAAATATTTTCTATGTATATAGCTGTCAAAACACTTTTAGTAGTAGTAGTACAAGTAACTGCTTAATAAGATGATATGGCATCTGTCCAAGCACACAGCTATTTCAGAAAAGGAGAAGGAAAATGAAAAGGAAAAGGGGAATGACCACACCACCAAAAATATAATTTTCTTTTTTTTGTTTTTTTTTTTTTTTTTTTCTGTGATTCATTTGAGACTGTCTATGGACTGAGTCAAGAGTCCTGTAAGTGGACAAGCATCATGTTTCATATTCTTTCCAGTACATGTTAATGTCAAGGTTGTCAAATAGTTTAAAAATGAAACATGACATCTTAATAAAAACTAAAAGCTGTCACATGGAATACAAAATGTGTTGATGGAAAATAGCCTATAACCATACACTATTTAGCACTGAAGAGTGTATGAAATTTACTGAGTGAAGTATTTTACTTTGGCAGCTATTAATTTGACAGAGAATATGCTACAAAGCCTTTTGCCAAAAAATTTTATAAAATTTTAAGTGTTCTTTTAGCAAACCACTTTAGATGAAATGCTTTTGCCTTCACACAGGTAATAGTGCATTTTTCCTTTATGTGTCCTGAACTACCTATTTCAGCTAAACTGTAGCTAATTAATAAGCATTTAAGTAATGTTTTCCAATCATAAATATTTTAAATCTCAAAAGCTGAAAAAAATCAATTTATCAAATGTGAATGATTTGACCTAACACAGCTTATAGTTTGCTTTTATTTAGTTTTGATTACCAGACGTCTTCTTAGTGGGATCGGTTGAATGTAGCCTGGATTGCAGAGGCACAGACAGGAAGGATGACTGTCTGAAGCACTGGGGCACAAATAGCTTCAGGATATGCATTCCATTTTTTTCCCCTCTTCAGTGACAACAGATATAAGCACTGACCCCTCAGAGCTGTCATTAAAAGAGTCCCACCAGGTCTATCCGCACTGCCAAGTAATTACTGCACTGCCAAATAATAAAAGACCAGGAGCAACTCAGAGGATGAGATTCCTGTTCATCCACCCTCTTCAACTGTTTGCTTTTCCCCTGGCTATGGTTTGGACACACAGAAGTAAAAACACCTCAAGGAAAGAGGTGCACAGCTGAGAGCAAGGGGTGATCAGGGTCTGAGAAAAAAATATGACATGGTTTGTCTTCGCTAGAGTCTCAGCAGGGTCAGAGAAACCAGACTGTGAAATCTAGTCTGCAAGCCAGCTTATAAAATCTAATCTTCTTTTATTTGGCAATGTAGAAATAGACTGTCAAAATAAACAGATTTTCTAAGAAATATTTGTAGGAGTAGTGATGGCAGGACTGCAACTTTATAATGCACTGTTCAATGCAGGAAAGGAATGCTATTGCAATTAAAAAAAAAAAAGGAAAAAAAATAGTGGGTAATTGTTGACAACATGACAAATCAATTAAAGTTGTGCAGGATGCAACTGTCCTTGCCAAATTAAATAAAAAAGTAATTTTCCTAAAAATAGGGGTATAGAAATAAGTATTTGAAGTAGGAGGAAAAGGAAAAGGAAAAGGAAAAGGAAAAGGAAAAGGAAAAGGAAAAGGAAAAGGAAAAGGAAAAGGAAAAGGAAAAAGGAAAAGGAGAAAGGAAAAGGAGAAAGGAGAAAGGAAATGAATATCAAAATTATGAAAATCCAAACTTGTAAGCATTGCTTCCCATCATTTTAGCGAAGAGAAATGAAGAGAGAAAAGGCTTGTAAACTTAGAAACAAGTTTCATATGAAAGTTATTTATTTCCTGGTAAATTTAAAATGTTCTGTAACTATATAGATTGGCTTTAAATAAAGTTGATGACCAAATGAAACTGTTGGTTTTATGCATGAGTAGGATGACAAAAATAATATCTTCATTTTCTCTCTGTGATAACATATTTTAAAAGAGGAAAAAGCTGCTGTGCAACAAGAGCTGAAAGAAAGGAGCAAGAAAGTCTGTAGACACCAAAGTCAGTGAAGAAAAATGGAAAAGAAAGAAGGAAAAGAATACTACGGGCATCAGAGAAGAGATTCCATTGCAGTCAATACTGCAGACCGTGGAGAGGCAGCGCTTCCCCTACACCCCATGGAAGTTTCTGGTGGAGCAGGAGGATGCACAAAGCATGATGGTGCCCCCATGGGGAGCCTGTGCTGCAGAGGGCTCCTGGCAGGGCCTATGGCTCCTTGGAAGGAGGACTCCATGCTGAAGGTGATTTCCTGACAGGACTTGTGACCCTATTGGGGACCCATGCCAGAGAAATCTGTTCCTGCAGGACTGCGCCCCATGGAAGGAACCCACGCTGGAGCAGTTCACAAAGAACTACAGCTTGTGTGAAAGACTTACATGAAGAAGTTCATGGAGGACTCTCTCCAGTGGGAGTAAACTTATGGTGGAGCAGAGGAAGACTGTGAGGAGTCCACCCCCAGAGGAGAAAGGAGTAGCAGAAACATTGTGTCAGACACAAATCCCTTTCCCTGTTGCCCTGTCCACTGTGCAGGGAGGATGCAGAGAACACAGGAGTAAAATTAAATCCAGGGAGAAGGGAGGGATGGAGAGAAGTTATTTTAAGATTTGATTTTATTTCACACTATCATGTGCACAAAGCTTCTAGATTGACTTTTTTCTCCCTGTCCAGTTGTAGAGGACTGATAGAAAGGCCTGCTGGGCACCTGACATCCAGCCAAGGTCAACACACCATAAATGTATTAAATGTTTATCAAATTTACTGCACACTCTAATGTAACAGCTACTGGTGCCACTGAAAACTACTTCTTGTGAATGGATAATCATTTATTCTTCAAACACCAGCTGCTGCATGTAACTTTCTTCTGCACTTAATATTTTACTAAAATATCATTGAGATTATGCTCATTAGTTGAAACCATAATTTGGAATCTTGTTATTTTAAGAGAAATTATGAGAATCAAGTGTTAAATTAAAACTGAATTTAATAACATATTTTTCAGCTTTAACGTTATCTGGAGTTAAGAAACTTTCTTCTTTTTATTTTGCATGTTTAAGCAAAATTTGACATTAATTCATGATCTAAGACACTGGGCAGTACCCAAATACAACAATAATTATTTATTTAAAATAATACTTTAGAAAGCACATATCTAATAATTGCTCTCTCTAATTTTTCTATTTTTTTATTTATTAATAAAAAATTCAAACAAATAAATCCACACATATCCTAATTCTGAATCTAAATTTCAAAGTAAGTTTTCTCTTTACATATTAGTATATTATTTTTAAAATTAATTAAGATTAAAGTCTGATGCTGCTAGTCTCAGTTGTAGTACTTAGATCTAGTGAGGCATATTTTTTTACTTGGAACTACTTTGTAACAGTATTGGTAGCACTGCTACTGTTGACTCTAGAAATAGAAATGAACAAATATGTGATGACTTTCAAACACTGTGCCAATTAGTCATAGAGCAGTAACAAAATTCTTGTTTGTGATATTGCAATTACTTTTCATAGTGGTAAGTTGTGGAATTAGAGTAGTTATTTGTGAAGTGACTGAATGAATCAGAAATGAAGATTAGGCTAAGTATGCCAAACACATCCTCTTCTTCCATACAGTGACAAAGAAATGCAGAAAAACTTGCAGTTAATGTAATGACGAATAAATTTTGAAAATGTTTTGCCTTTCCTTGTAGGCCTTTTCTAGATAAAAAAGTAATTAAAAATTAAGAAAGCTTTATCCATATGAGGGCTCTAGCATGAGTCATAATGTTATAATGGCCCATTAAAATAATGAAACTTTGGAAGTAGGACTTCTAGTTCAGTAATAATCACTTTTTTCCTTTTTCCCAGTATGCTACAACACAAAATCATGTTCCAATACTGTCCTTATGTGACTTCTAGTAGAAGTTTTGCATCCAGACCAAGAGGGAAAGGAAATTTGTTCCCTTTTAAGTCAGTCTCACAGCTTGCAATTAATTTTTTATATTAAAAAATGTACTGTGAAAGGTTTATTAGATATTTTTAATAGTGGTTTGTTTCTATACATTTCCATATCCCTGTTCTATAGTGGATCTGGTAAAATAGTAGGTGGCACTGCTGCAAATAGTAGGTGGCACTTATGCTTCATCAGTTTCTGTTACTTTCTTTTTCCTTACAGAAGCTTGTCTAAAATTTTAAAACTTCAGTAAGAGTCTTAATGTATGATCTTACATGCACAATGAAAATTTAGCAAAACTATGTAAATATCTGGTACTCTTCTACCCATAGTTTATCATTATTAGGTCCAAAACTAGTCTTACTGCATCTTTGTCATTCTCTGTTGCTGTAAGCCCTGAATGTGCTCATAAATTGCACAAACTTAGAATTTTTCAGAATTTGTATTTACACAGAGACTAAGACACAGCTCCATTTAATACATTATTATTATATCCAGCAGACTATGTATTGAGGGCAAAAGTAATTATCAAAACAAGAATTTGTTCTGAAAATTTCTATTTCAGATTAAACAAAAATAACTACAGTCTTCAATGACAGTATTTAACATAAGGGCTATTGAGCTACAGTGACTTGTGCTGGCCAAACATTTAGTTATAATAACTTTCTTTCAGGTGAGAAGGTAGAAGGATTCAAGTTTCCAATTAAATGGGTGGCCAAACAATTTTTCAGAGTCAGGAACTAAATAATTACTTCTGCCCTGGAAATGTTCTGTGTCATGTTTCCAAAGAGGCATTTTATCCCAGCTGTTCAAGACCAAGGAGAAGAATTAATGGTAGAAATACCTGCAGATTCTTTAGAAGTCTTTTTGCTAACACAGTGTTATAAAATCTCAGTTTAATCAACAAACTGGATCAAAAATATATCAAGAGTTACAATCATGAAATACATACATCAACAACAACAGCATGAAAAAGAGCAAAACAGTTCATTGACCTCCCACTTGTAAGGTCTGGAAATCTGTATGCTCTACAAGGAAAGTATCTTATTGAATAAGGAATTTTCCCTTACACACTGGAAAATGGAAAGATAGTTGTACTTCAACCCTCAGTTATGTTTAGACTTTATTTCAAACTGACACCGACAATTGTTAGCACCAATATAAAGGTGTAAAAAATAGTTTAGCTTTACATTGCTTATTATTACCTTACCTAGACCTCTTCCTCAGAAAAAAAAATTCTTAAATTTTCTCTTAAATCAATATGTTTAAGCTTCTTAAACAAAAGATAAGGATCCCAGAATTTAGACTTTCTGATATAATAGAGTTGAGGTGACATGAACAATCTTAATAACAGATTTGTCATTGTTTTTTGACCCTGTGTCTTGAGTAATTCAATATTAGATTGCTTTCCACAAAAACAAGCAGAAATATTTTACTAGATAAATTTCACTTTATACAAAACATAAGCATTATTTATTTGTGACTTGTGTATATTTCAGCATGTTTCTACATTTTGAGTTTCCATCTAAATTTCATACTTCAAGGGTTACATCTGCAATTGTGTATGAAGAATAAACCTTTTTTTCATTTAAGTAGATTTCCACTGGATTAACCTTGCACTTCCAAAATGTACCATTTAATCACTGCTGCTATTTTCTTGTAATGGAAAAGAACGAAACTTATGATTGTTAGCTTTGTGTGAGCACACAGTACAAGCAATAAAATTTTCTGCTTGCACTGCAAAGTCATGTAGCCATGGAGAAAAATACTGTAATATGGAAGGTTATATAATTATTAAATAGTGGTATTAATTTTTCAGTTGTATTTACTTAAAATGGAGCAAAAAAAAATTTCTTTTGTATTCCACATACATATTTTACATAATGTAAAGATTATTTTGGAAAAATACTTCATGGAAAGGATTTCAGCCCTGGAAGTGAGATAGACCCTGAGAAAAAGCTGAAATAAATAAGCAAACTGATTCATATATATCAAGGATGTGATGCAAAAACTTTAATAGAAATACATTCTTTATCATAAGACCAAATGGCATAACATAAAATCTTATAAGAGAGGGAAAGAAATTGTATTTTTTTTCATTTTCTCATTCTAAATATCCTGCAGCAAAATTTCTAGTGAATCAAAAATCTTAAAAGAATTATTGCTATTTTTATTAATTGGTAGTAAAACATAATTTGATATATTAATAGCTGATAAGTTGAAAAATAGAAAGTGCCATTTTTGTGTTGTTTTAATGATGCTTTATTTTGAAATCAGAAATATGCAGAAAGTGTAATGGGTCTGAGGCTGAGAAACTAATAGAAACATGTGGAACTTTCAATATTTTTTTTCTAGTTGAGCTGATCGTGTGAAGAAATTCATATATTGCATGAACTGGAAGACCCCTACATTAATTCTCTGCTCAAACTTTTGCTGTTTTGTACTTTGGAGTGTTGTCTGTATTGTGTAAGAATTTGCCTAAAATTTTCAATCTGTTTTCAATCAGAAGTTGAAGAAATACCAGTTCACAGAAATAGATTTATTCTTATAGTAAATCTGGAATAAGTGAAGAAAACCAATCATTTTCCTATTTTCTTTGAGAGTTGATGTCTTAATTTAGATTAAATAACAACAGCCTTCTGTATAATAAATTTTAAAAGCAATTGTGAGCAGTGAGATTTACACAATTTATGATCAAGCCCTCCTCTTATTTATTTGTTTTTTTTTTTTTTAAGCTTACATTTCCTGTCACAAAAAACTCCTCCTATCAAACCTGCAGATTCTTTAGGTAAAAACCAAGTTAATTACTTGCTAGAGATAAATTGTTGGTTTAAGATTTCCAAGCTGATTTCAGTGCATTATTTCTTCCTGATGTGTTAATAGTAATAAAAATATTTGCAATATATTTCAATAATTTTTTTTTTGTCCAGTGCACCTTGTTTTCTAAGCCTAACTGAAATAAAGTTTATTGTCAATCTAATTCCACTTCTCAATCTATTTCAAGTCAATTTTTTGTAACTACACATACACATTTTCATTAATGTCCTTTTTTCTTTGTTTGTTTTGAACCACGTGGTAACATCTATATAATCTTGTAGTTCAGAATGTTGATGGTCATGGTTCTATTTTGGAAAACTCCTCCAGAAAGTTGCTGTTGCACACTTTTTGGTCCGTATTTTGATTTTGACATCCTCAATCCCTTGCTCAGTCTGATGTACAGAGCAGATTTAAACTCTTTAAATTTATCTTGGCCTCAGGATATTTCTAGTTACACGGTAACCCATGACAGCTGCAGATTCACAGAGTATGTGAATATGACTATGATAACTGGTATCATTGTGCCCCTTCTGACAGGCATCCTGTTCCATACTGAATTAAGAGCATTAATCTACTTAATTACAAAAAGTGATTCAAGTCTCTGTTTAAGAGATTTTCTTTATATACCTATTGTGAAAATGAAGGAAAATTGATGGTATTTTTTTTAGTAGAAAAACTACTTTAAAAGATCTATTTCTCCAAAATGTTTCTTATACTAACTAGGAGAAATCCACGAAAGAGATGATTATAAAGAGAGGTGATAGAAAACAGTAAAACAACCAAGTACAAACATGCACAGAGAAGTAGAAGAAAGTAATATGATTATAAGGGATTGCATAGTTATTTTTACTGTTAGAGGAGTATGGTTGCATAACAGAGAGGAAATCAGCCTTTTTGGCTTGTCCTGTCTGTTGAATATTCAATAATAAAAATTAAGCTGGAGGAAAGAAAACAATGAACTAGCAGGAGATGAATTTTCAATCCCTTCTACTTTAACTTGGCTCGCACTTTGGAAGTTACAGCCCACAGATAAAACTATTATAAAAAATTCTCAAGTGGAGTTGTTGTATTTCTTTTCTTTTGTCATACTTTGGGCCCAGGTTCAAAATAAAGGAGGCATATGGGTTTGAACTATAATCTTAATTTAAAAATTTTAAATAATTTCTCTTATACATATTTTAAGGGGAAAGTACTGAAAAACATGATGAATAAAGTGCAAATAACTGTTAGTTAATAAACTAAACAGTAATAGATAAAGTTCCATTCAAAATATGTGTGTTTTTAACACTTTCTCTGCATTGACAAGATGTCAGGGGAACAGTTGTCACAGTCTTCCTTAAGATTTTGCAACTCTGAGATCATACTTAATTTTATATGATGTATCACACACTAAAACCAAAATCTCTGCCTGGATTCATATATCCAGTTCACAGCAAGTGAATCAAGTATCAATAATAAATTTATTTCAAATGCTACAAAAGTTAAGTAAAACCTTAGTGGTGGAAGTAAACCAAATCTGTGCTCATAACACTTCACACTAACTTTGTTTAGAAGTCAAATCTAATTTGCAATTTTCAACTGGAAAGCAGAGTAAGAACATAACAAGTAGATTGCTGTGGGAAGAAGAGTAACAAGATTCAGTGAGAAAAAAATGGCATTGTTTATCTCAGAATCATTCTAATAACTTAGGCAATTTTTGAAAATAAATTTTTAAAATTAATTAGCTGTTTTTAAAATTAATAGGGTAATAAGATTCATAACTAGGCTCAAATTCTTCAGAATGTGTTTAAGTATGGTTTTTAAGCATACATGCTCTTGAATAAATAAAAATGATAAAAAGATAGGTATGAGCCTGATTATTTTAATAATGACAGTAAAATATTTTTAATAATCTCTTATACCATGTAATTTGAATACTTCTGTATCTGTCATTTTCCTTAGAAAAATCCTGTCAAACGGGAAATTATTATTAACTTAAATCCAAAACTTGGGAAGTGATGTCCAGAAAACTTTAAGCTATGCCTAGATAGATACAGATAGAGTTGGTGAAACTTAGTTACTGAATACTAATTATTAAACAGGGGTGCCTATATAATATGTCTGATAGGCCTTTCTACCATGTCACAACTATAATGTTTTGAGACATTAGGTTATTACAAGTGGCCTTAGATGTCTATTTTTATGTAACTGAACCATTATTATGAGCAGAAGATATGAGTTCTTTTTAATCAATGTTAAATTTCATTAATTCAGGAGTAATATTTTTGTACCATGTTTACTTTGAAATTTGGGGATAGTTTCTAATGCTTGAGATTCTATACCAGTACAAAGCTTAACACTCTTTCTGTAGCCAAACAGGTGGAGAAAATCACTGTGGTGAAACAATTGCTTAGTGTGGGGTACCTTATATTCTAGAAAAAGAGGAACATTTTCTACATGTTCTTGTGAATTTTGATTAATTTATTTCCTGGTGTTCACCTCTGCAGTGGCTTACACCATTAAAACATTAGTTTCCTATCCTACTCTGCAGGGAAGCACAATTAGTAACTAATTTGACATGAGACCAAGAAAAAGGGATTTTCTATCATGCTTCTTTCAAGGTGATATCAGTATTGTTATGTATTTTGTTTTGTTTTGTTTTGTTTTCTGGGTTTTTTTTTCCTTTCTTGATTTATTTTGATATTTATTTATTTTTGACATATTAATTTTGATATTTACCAGATTATTTGTTCTCTGTGAGCAACATAATTTATTTAGACTGATTTTGAATGGACATAATTTCATTTTCTACACTAATCTCTCACTGTTATCAGATAATGCACTAAACATCATAGCACTTTCACAGCTGGCAACAAAATCTCTGATCAGTTTCAGACACTGAATATATTAGAAATGCATTTAGGACATTTACTTTACACATTTAAGAATAATTTCTGTGGAAATTTATATGTTAAATCTATACTTAAATGAAGGATTCTTTTCACAAAGATAATGTAGATCCTTCTTTTCTTCTGTATTTAAACTGCATTTGTTACACACCAAGGGAAGAAAATGCAATTAATTACTTTAACCTCGTAATTTCAGTGGGATGATTTCAAAGGTCTTCTCTGCTTAATTGAGAATAGAAACTCAATTTGTATTAAAAGAGATTAACAAAGACTATACCTTACTGATCACCCAGAGGCTGATTTCTACCACCTGTCCTAGGAGATCAATTTCTTCCATTTTGTATAAATACCTTATTATATATTGAACTAGAAAGAGATAGACATTGTAGGAAGAAATCAGTCCACTTTTTATCTTGCCAGTTTAGGCAAAAGGGGTTTTTTTAGGTTTTCTATAATCTGTGGCTTCCTATTCTTTGATGCATTTAATATTTTTCAGCCTTGTTAGGCTAAGTTCTCTAGGCATCTAATCACATTTTAGTAGATGTGCTCATAAACATTCCTTTTCAAGTCAGTGGATGACTAGGAGCAACTTTGATTCAAAGATAAACCAGAAGAGGGGGAATCCTACTTTAATTCCTGGGACAACTAATCCATTTGTTAAGCATTAACCATGTCATAAATAAATTATAGTATTAATTTTGGTGTATGAAACTGTCAGAAACTCACTATGCAATTGCTGAAGTGTTTAGACACTGCCATATGAAACAGAAGTATTACAGCTCCTCTTCCATACAGGGGCACTTAAATTCATGATTTCTCATGTGAAAGGATATCCTATCCAAATTATAGAACTTATTTGGAGGTATTTATTTTTCCATGTTTCCATGGAGGAAAGGAATGCAAGTCAGTGCTGTGAGAAAAATTCATACCCTTGTGGGCAGCACAAAAACAACATTATTGGTTCATAGAGGTACTTGTGATTTGTATATTTTACTTCAGACTGTGCTTATAGACTGAATGCTGAGGGGGCAGGTCACTGGCACATGTAGAAAAAGCTCACGTACTCATTGGTTTTTCACTTTATTCTTCACTATATGAAAATCTATTGACCATAGAAATCCTAGGTTAAGCCATGGAGCACATTGCCTAGAATATCCAGATACAGAGATCTTCAGAATCTGACTGGACACTGTCCTTAACAATCAGCTCTAGGTGCCCTGGATTTGGGACTAATCTTCAGAGGACAGCTACCAGTTTCCTAAGGAAATAGTCTCATCAATAGGCTAAGAGACAGCTTCCCTGCGAGTCATTCCATTGAACTACTATGATGGAAAAGTCTTAAATTTTAACTTCATTCTGCTAATAAAGGAAGTCGGTCATGAGAAAAATAATGTTGTGTTCTGAATGCCAGGTCAAGAGATGTTAAGATCAATCAGCTCTGAGATAAGTGATCTTTAGCACACATGGCTTATATTTCCATGGCTGATTCAATGCAGCGCCCATTTTTTGGTTAAAGAGCATCAAATTGCCTGCACAGACACGTATGGAATCTTGAAGCTCTACTCACTGTAGTCACAACTGCCATTTAATTATAATGAGACAGATATTCTTTATTTATGAGCTGTACGATGAGTACAAGGTTAGTCCAGGACTTGTATTCAACCACCCCTTACACACCTTCTCACATTCTCTGCCCATCTTTTTCAAATCCTCCTATCCACACATCACAATAGTTCAGTTATTCCTAATACTCTGCTATATATTTGCCATTCTCTATAATTTCTTATTGGCATCCAGTTGCTTGTTTCTATCCTGTGCTGTAAACATGAGAACAAGGTCACTTCAGATGGATGTAGATTCACTTCACTGCTTCAAGGGAAACGTGAACATCTACCCCCTTGCCCTTTCCCATGCACATTCTCCTGCACATTTCATGCTTTGGTATCCTTTCTCTGATGAGTCATGCTTAAAGTTCTCTTCGTTGTGGTATTCACAGGCAACTGTGATGCCTGAATCCTCTTTAGCAGCTCTTATTCCTTGAAGTGGGCTCATAGTTACAGGAGCCAAAGTCCTGAACACAACAACTCTGCAGCCAGGAGTTGACGTGCAATATGCATGGGTTTCTGTTTCCTTTCCCTTTAATAGTATGATTCAGGGCATCACCACCTGGAGTTTTTGCTCCTCTCTTTGAGCCCTAACTGTTCCCAGTTTCCAAGTCTCATGGTCCTGGAAATCTTTGTTCTCCTCCTGTTCAAGCACAGGTTTTGAACATTCCTCCTGTTTGCCATGCGGTGTAGGCTCTGGACTATGCCAGATCTCAGCAAATATTCTTTCACTTTCCCACACATTTTCCCTAATGCAACATGCTCTTCTCACCTCCTCCCTCATTTCCTTCTTTTCGTTTAGCAACTTGACCAGAGCACACCTCCTGCAGCTGAAGGTATTCCCAACTCCTACCTAAGAGAAGAGCATCTGGTTCATCCTGCAGCCCAAGATGCAGTGATTACACCACCCCTTGGAAGTCCCTCTTGGGTCAATGTCTATGTTAATCTACAAGTCCCATGAATTAAACTGTGTCCTTTTGTGTCAGTTGAGGTGTCTGGGAGTCTCAAGAAGCATATCAGGGACTTTGGAATTACTCTGTTTATACCAAATTTGTATGGACTACCTAGCTCTCTTTCACATGATCTATTTTTAGTACTTTTGGTGTGCTGGCATTTCCCTCCCTCAGTTTCCAACAAGAAACTGGGCACAGATCTCTGCTTATTCTGAGAGTATTCCTACTTGGCAGTAACTGTGTCTCTTGGCAGTCACTGTGACTCAGTTCCCAGCTCCCTAGTGAGTACATGCTTGTGCTTTTCATTTCTATTTTTTATCCCTGCCTATTGCAGACGTCCGCATGAGCACAGGTACAGGGCTCTGGTAATGAAAAAGGATGCATCTATATAGAAAGATATCTCAAAGATAAAATAATGCTAAGGCAATGACAATTCTTTTGAAAAAGAATTTACTATGTCTTTTTTTTTTTTTTTGTAGTTGATTGTGGTTGTTTAAAAGCATGGTTTGCAAGGCATTTTCCATTTAAGGACCCAGCTTACAATTACATGAAATATATGACACTAGTCTGAAAAGGCTAATCCTACTTTTACCATTCTATTCTCTTGATATTCTACTCTAGGCTTATTTCAGTATTTTAGAATCTATGAGATTATGGAACATGATGAGGTGCTGTGTAACCCTACATGGTCAAAAGTTAATTGGTATTTAAAAGCTTAATTCCAAGAACCTGTCAATGTTTTGAAGATTATTTCAACAGCAGAATAGAAAGAGAACAGCAGAATGGGGGCATTACAAGTGTTCCAGTGTGGTGTAGGAATTTAGACCTAAGATATTTAAATAGCTGAACAGGCTTCTGTGTGGAGCTCTCTTTTCATTAAACAGACTTTTTGCCACCTTTAAGAATAGAAAATCTGAATTCTTCTTTAATTATTGGAGGAAAATACCTCCTAGAGAAATGAAAATTTAGTCTGAACTAAGTTTTAATCTCAGTAAGTATGCAATAAGTAAAGGTGTAAGCAATAGTTACCCAGGCATCAAGAGAAGCAATACCTAAAATCCCCTGACAGACTTAGAATGAGTTGCAGTTTTTATGTCTCAAGTGGCAGATTATTCATAACCTTGTACCTCCTGTAGCAATGTTCATTTTAATCACCTGATGTCAGCTTAAAATTCAACATTATTATTGATTAAGCATTTGATTAAACTTATTCTAATGTTTATGTCCCTGACTTCTCTGAATCAATTTCTTCAGACTAAATGAGCCATTTTCAATCCATGGAAGCTAATTTTCAGTCTGTTGATTTGTTTTTACAGAAAGAAACTTTGAGCACCAATGTGCAGCTATGTGAAAATTATGACCCTTGATGGTCATAGAATGCTATTGAATTCTTAAAATTATATATACTATAAATCATATTTCAGTAGGGTTTTTTTTACAGCTAGTGGCTAATAAAAACCTCACTGGGCAGTACTATTGTACTCTAAGTACTGGATTTATTCTGATTTTCCAGTTCATTGGCTTGATGCTTACTATCTTTTCTGTAAGTATATAGAATATACTCAAAGTCCACAAGAAACCACCATGCCTTCAAAACAAATGAGCTCTGAGGCAAATGACTTATTTCTATTGTGGAGTAATTATTATTGTATATTTCAAATCGAGAGAATGGATTCGTTTTTCACCACAAGGCACAAATTTTTGGATTCTTTAAACAGGCTTGCTGCTCTCAGTCAAGTCCTATGTAATTTGAATTCTCTCTAAATAGATATAATGCATTCTTCTCTGAGAACTGTGTGCAATAAATTATATCTCATAAAATCTAATAAAAAAAGTCAAATAACGCAAATAAATTCAGCAAAAGAATTTCATAATATGTAAAAAGAAAAGTGCAGTCTACATATTCCTAGTCTTTAAAGAATTAAGGACAGAAGAATCAAAGAAATGTGCATGTATGCAAGCTTTGGTGTCATTTTCGAAGGCTGATTAGGGAATCTTCCCAGCTTAATTAAAAATAAAGCAAGGGCTCAAATTTGTCTAGCATGGTTGCCAACCAGTAATTAAAATCCACACAGATGACTAGGGATCAGACTGTAGGTAGAGGCAGATGTGATTTTGTTTTTTTCTATTGAAGTATCTTTAAAGACTTTCAGAGTTCCAAAATTTTGGGCTTCACTAAGAAATAAAAAGTATTCTGAAAGAAATTGTGTCTCAAGATACAAAATGATCTTTGATAAACCTCAGTTTTGAAATCCTTGAAGCAACTAATTCGGTTAAATTCTTTATATGTTTTCACATGTGAATGGGAGAGCATTTGTCTCCTCCATTTGCTCATGCCAGGACTCTCTTCTGCCCAGCACAGTGCCCAGGAACCTGAGGTCTTTGCCCAGGCTAAGAGACATAGCTGGGCACTTTCCTCTTTGCAGATTCAACCAGCAGTGAATTTTCAAGGATCACAAACACACACACATTTTTTAATTCCTGGGTGCCTATACAGACCCTCTGACTACTTCGTACCCCACTCAGATCCAAGTCCCTCTTACCCACCCTGGAGGGTTTTACTCTCCAGCTGGTCCAACTCAGCGCTTACAACAAACGTGCAGCAGTCACACACTTGTCCCACGGGCACAGAGAATCACAGCCCAGCACAGACCCTGCCAGCACCTGAGACCCCCGTTGAGACCCAAGCCGCCTACTCTTCAGCAAGTACAACTTAAAATCAGTTTGTGAATACACACAGTTTTGGGAAGATGCAGACAGCTGTTGCCCAGCAGCTGGAACTAGGAATACAGGCTTTGCCTGGTCCCTCACCTCACTCACCCTGTACCCTTCAGTAGCTTTTTTTTTGGGACGCATGTAATTCCCATCCCAGTGTCTGGGGTCTCAAGATGCCCCACTCACTCCAGCTGCTGACATGGAGACCTCACTGGCTCTGGGAGCTGACACAACAGCCCAGCTGAAATCTGACCCCAGTGTCTGGCACCACATTTCACTCACACCCAGGCCTCACGAGCAGATGGTGTTGAGTTCTTGCGTGACACACACATGGCATAGAAAGTGAGATTTCACTGAGACAGAGTTAAGATAAAGCAAAGTAAGATATAAGAAGACAGGACAGACTTCATCAATCAGGTGCAGGGCTCTGCCAAAAGAACATACTCATTGGCACAGTTTTACACATAGCTGTTCTCTTTTATACCCTTTTCTGACTATCCCCCTTTCTGTACCTCCCTGCTCTCTGTTTCCCCACACCAACTGGCACAATCCCACTGACTCCCTCCAACATGTAGGACCTCCAGGCTTGCATCCTTATCAGTTACAAAATGCTGGTTTGCCTGCAGATCCATGATAGCCCATTGATTAGTGTTGACTGACCAGGTGTGTTTCTGATTGTCTCCTTCCATTTCCACATCCCGCCTTTCGAAAAAACTTTTTCACATCCCACATACTCTTACCAATTCATGCCACTGACCATGTTTGTTCTTATCATGACCTCCTTTGTCATGTGTCAAATTCTGGTTTGTGGCTTCTTTGATCAGATGCCCTCAGAGAAGCATACCCTTTCCACATAAGCTTACACTTCCAAATTCTCTCTGCATAGGTGTGCAAAGTCAGTATAAGCTTTTTTATTGCACTGCCTTTGACATTTGAATATGGGTCCTATCACACAGCATGAATTAGAGGCATAAAAAACTGAAGCTAATGTTACTATCATCAAGAATTCACATTAAAAACTATTTTTGCATTTTAGAAAATCTTTCTCAGATTAGGTAAATTTTCAGATAAAGAATCTTCAGTAAAATTAAATGTAAGGGAGATAAACTGTTCAAATTCTCTGTAGAGAATTACAGGTATGCTAGTAGGATTCTCTAAGATCAACTGGGAGATAACTGATAAAGAACAGGACATGTTGAAATTAATTATTTGTAGGTGAAATAAACTTTAGTATGGTTCCTTTATCCCATAGTACCAGAATCATCTTTGTTTACCTCTTACTGATTTTGTCACCAGTATAGTCTTGGAGTTGAGAAGACAATTCAGCTCAGGAAAGAGCTATGTTCAGGAAAACAGTTATCCTTATTTTATCTTTTACTTGAGGGAATACATGGTACAGAACTATCATGCTGCTGTATAAAATACTGTCTATACAGTGAATTAGCAATCATTTTTCCCACATAATTATATCCAAAATCCCCAGTAAGTTCTCTAGCATGCAATCATATATTAAAGATTTTTTCTCACTAAGAATTTACTCAGTATCTGACCTTGGCTACTATCTGTTCAAGAAGCCGAAAGGCAGAAAAGTAACTATATTTACAAGCCAAATTGGTAAATGTAATCTCAGTGGCAGTGCGTTTGTATTTTACAGTATGCACACCATTGGTACCAACATCTACAATTATTTAGATAATCCTTAATAAGAGATAATGAGATCCTCATTGTTTCAATTGGAACACTTTTTTTCCCTTGCATGGCTATGAGTGAACTCTTCCAACAAACTACCTCAGTGATTACCACGCTTCTAAGTTATACTCAGAACAAATTGTTCTCAGCTTGCACATCATTTCAATGACCTCCTCCTCTATTTCAACCCTAAAAAACTGATTTGCATGCCTGAAACCCTCTCAGTTGTTCTGAATATACATCTGGTCTAATGAAGGAGTATGCATTTTCCTCATTTAATATATTGCAGTACTGATGTCCCTGTTGCAAGTAGGATGATCCAACTTTCCAGTGTCCTGTAGCTTTAAATGTAAATGCATTTCCTCAATAAGTTTTGAAATTATGCTTTAGTATTTTTGTCCAAGGCATTCAATATCTTTAGTCAGTATAATAGTGATCTGGATGATTGAAGATACATTTTAGAGTGCCATCAGTTCAAAAATTATATCAAAGCTTTGCAGGTACAGTGCATGAGGCATGACTGCATCAGGTATAAAGTAATTGAAAATCAGCTTTATAGTATCCTGGTAATTACAGACAGAGAGTAAGAGTTAAGAAACACAGTTTCTTTTGTTTCATATCTGTTTTAGACTCACTGCATGAGCATAGGCAATTTAGATGTCCTCAGCTTTATTGTATATAATACTCATCTGGAAAATAAAAGGTAATAAAATAGAGTAATATTCATTTACATTGGGATATTCAAGGGACACTTCTAATATGTTTGCAAAACACTTTGAAAGACTTCATCATAAGTTTTGTTTTTATGGACATACATGTGATTTTATATAGAGTTATACCTATATAGAGATATAAATTGCATTCAGTAATGATAAGTATTGACACAGCTTACCTATAAGACCTTACCTTCATTTTAGAACATGCACTTCTCTGCTCAGAGGCATTAATTTTCCACCTATTTAAATAAATCATCTACTATATTGAATTCTCTTTAAATTAGAGTTTCATTGAAGGGTGCTGATTACATCTGAGTAAAGCAGCAGGGGAAGTTCAGAAGGTTTTCACAGAGTTGGACCTAAAGACAGAGAAGCTCTGTGGGACTTTAACCATATCTAATTAAAATTCCCCCTGAAAACCACCTAATTTTGACCTTCAATCTTTTTTCCTGGTAAAATGAATCAATTTCTGTTTTCTGAAATGGATATAAAAAGAAATAAAAGACAAAAGGCAAGTTTGGCATTTTACTCAATGCTTAGCAGCATTTAGTACCAAATTCCTTGTCCAAGGTTTCTATTAATTTTTAAAAATGCATAATTAAATCACTTGCTGTGAAAACAACATCATATTGTTTGTGAGCAAAGCTCACAGTTCATTGAGCTTTATTATTGTCATTTATTATAAAAAGGCAGAAACACCACCATATATAAAAAACAATTGATGTCTTGCTTTCATTGTTCCAGTTCTGTGCTTTAATTAGGAATACAAGTATGTTAACTAAGTTGATCAAGCATACCTACAGAGATATCTCTCTATGCAAAAGCTTAAGCAACATTTTTAACAAGTACTAGCCATTATTATCTTAGAAAGTTTCAACATATTCCATAACAAATTAGAAGCTTGGAAACTCTTCACAGAGATGCAAAAAATTTTAATCAGGTCATTTGCAATTTGCATGAGATTGCTAATCACAGAGATGAAGGAATACCTTCCCCTAAAGTTTTACTGTGGAAACCAGCTCATAATAATTTTTTATGTAGCGTACTGTAGGAGTATTGGTGAAAATTGAGATAAAAAGTAATGTGGGAACAAGGAAAGTTTTTGTGCATGATTGAGCTGCGTACTGCTCAACAGTTCTAGACTTAGGTTATTCTTGATGTAATTGGAAACATAGTTTAAAATGCCAGAGCGGCTCACTAAAATTGTAGGAAATGGCCCTGGCATAATCTCTCAAGCACTGGTTTAAGCCTGCCATTAAAATGAATAGTAATGATATGTTTCTTTATCACTCCTGAAAAGATACTTGTTCTTAACAAGCTCTCTGTTAAATTTACTGGAAGACTGTTCCAGCACAAACATGTCCTCATGCATTTAGAACCTTTGCTTTGATTTCCTCTTAAAAACAGTTCCAGTTTTAAGGAAGCGAAACTTTGAGTCTTTGACACTCCTATAAAGACACACATACACAACTGTGTATTTTTTGTATTTCTAGGAGACTACTTTTTTGGTCTGTCTCCTTAGGTTCAGAAACTGTAAAATTATGGGTCTGATTAAAAGTCATCCACATAGTCTTCCTTTGCAGTCAGAAGAGAAAAAGGTGCTTCCAAGGTGTTTATGTGTGTCGGATTACAGCAGGAAGAATCTTCTGCTGGAGGTAACTATTTCTCTCCCCCAAGTAAAAAAAAATCTTATGACTATCTAAGCTTTAGACAGGTGCCTTCTAGAAACCAAAGGTAAGGTAATCCAAAGTAGCAGGGGCTTTCCTTAAAAACAATACAGAAATGAGTTCACTGGGAAAAAAATGAAATCCAAGAAATACTTTCTTAGATTTGCACATTTGATTCAAGCTAGAATTTTAATTGTTACTTGCTCCTATGGTTAGCTAATATTTAATGAACAATTAAAATATTTGATGAGCAGTTTTGGGCGGTATTTTTTTTTAATTATGCACAGATAATCTAAGATCCAGTGCTACAAATAATACACAGGAGACAATGAATTAGAGGGGTTTTAGAGGAATAAAAAGATAAATTTATAACCCAATATTTCTTGATATTTAGATGCTAAAGCCTTTCTAACTTCTCTGAAGTTGTTACCCAATAAGTCATAATTCCTTAAAATTAAAAGAATTTTCCTAAGTAACACTTCTTGTAACAGTAAAATATTTTCAAACACTAAAACACTGCTACAGCAAATATGCATTAATATTTAGAGAAAAAAGTTCATATCAGGAGACAGAAATAAAAAAGATACAAAATAGGGACAAATTATTATTGCAATTGATTTGGAGTTGCTATTTTAGTGGTAGATCAAGAAAACAAAACTTTCAATATCTTTGAAAATCACTAGTTGAGGAGTTTGCCTCTTCATTCACATAGTAGCACTTTAGCAGTGTATATGCTTATAGAAGTTTACATAAGAATTGTAGAATTGATTTTTCATTCAGTATGGTATTAAAAATTAAATATAAAGTTAATTAAGATTTGTGTTTAGTGTTGGGGTTGGGTTTTGTAATTTTATTTGTGGTTTTTGGGGGATTGGGGAAATTTAAGTATTTTTTTGAAAGTTGACAAATTTTCTGCTGATTTACAGATTTGTTTTTCTCTGTCAGCTTCATTAAAAAGTCTGCAATATTCTACTGCATGTGGTTTTCAAACTATTTTATTAGCAGATAGGTATGGTGTCACTTATAACACAGTTTCATGGTCTGCAGTGGTGCACAGCTTGCAGATGCCATGACAGAGATAGGGAGCTGTGCTAGTAACATAAATAAGGATATTTAGCAACTCTGGGTTTAGACTATAAGAATGTCAAAACCTGATATTTACAGTACAGGGAAGACGATAACCCAAGGTGGTATTGTAATTATCTGGTTTTTTCTGTCTCTGAAGCTACCCTGCTTTGCTCCCCCTGGCTGGGTACTTTAGGACAATACTCTGGATGCCAAGACTCCTGCCCTGCTGGCATGTTATTTCACTTGACTTCCCATCCATTAGGGAGCAGCTGGTCCTATCTACTTTCTGACACTTTGTACCATTGCTCATAATATCCTTGAGTTCCTGCTTATTTTCATATTCTCTCTGCTATTCACATAATTCTGAGTGTTCTTCTGCTTAAAAAAAAAAAAAAAAAAATTTAAAAAAAATTAAAAACCCATCTGAAAGCACCAGGGTAGGATCATTGAACTGAAGAGTTCTGAGATTCCTAAAGTTGCCGACACATATTTAGCACAGTCTGGCCAACATCTGCTAAAGCTTATGGTACTCTTGGAAGTGGGCCACCTACAACTAGCATAATGCTGCACAATTCTTTTTTTCATTAGTTTCCCAGACAGTGGTATCTGATGAAGATATAATCCTGACACATGGTAAAACAAAAAGAAAGGATGTACTTTTCCTCTTGTGAATAGAAAAATTATTTATAGAGGGGAAATTGTTTCAGAAAGGAAAAAATAAATAGATACACAGAGGGATGCATTTCTAAAAACCAAATTACAGAATTTAGAGTCATTCTTGCTGGTATGACCATGCAATCTCTAAATTTAAAGGAGTCGATTGGATGGCCATTTGTAGAGAGAGTCTCAATCCCTGAATAGGTCATTGAGCTGAGGATACAATATGATGCTTGTTTAAGGAAATTTTCTGTTTTTACTAAAACCTACCTTCTCAGACTTCTCCTGGTGTGATGTTTCCCCTTCAATTCTGCTTCTGCCTTGGCTCTGTTCAGCTATATCTCTTCCTTTGTTGCTTCTTTTTTCTCACACCACCTGTTTCCTAGGGTTCCCTGCTTTGTTCCCTTGTTTCTTGTTAGTTGTCTTTTCTCTTGTCTTTTATACTAAAAGAGCAAGTAAGAACAGGTTCAGGTCATTTGTGCAGTTTGTGTTTAAGTTACTGTTGACTCTGCGTGTGATACCCATAAAGGCGTTGTTCCCGTATTTATGTTGATGCATGTGTGTGTCTATGAGTGTGTGCAACCCCAGGAATAGGTGTTCAGCCTTGCCATTGGCTGGACCTTGTGTCAGAGGGTCACAGCCATGCTCTAGCAGACCAGGAAGGAGAATGCCCCAGGGTCTTGAAGCTCACCATCCTCAATTTCCCTTTAACAAGGAGGACCCTCACACAGAAGCCATCAACTCACAAGTACTTTCAGAAGTCTCAAGCAGATTGCAAGAAAGCAAACACTCAAAAAACTGCACCCTGTGAGAGGGACTTGTGTTAGAGCAGATCAAGAAGACCTGCAGCTCAGGGGAAGGGTCACGTTGGTAAAGTTCATTGGGAAGTGTATCTAGTGGTAGAAAGCCCATGCAAGAGCAGAGAAAGAACGTGAAGATTCCTCCTCCTGAGGAGGAAGTGAACGAAAGAGCATGTGAGGAACCAACCCCAGCCCCCTCTATTCCCTGTCCTCTAACACTGCTTGAGGGGAGGAGGTAGAAAAAATTGATATGGAAGTTCATCCCAGGAAGAAGGGAGGGGCTGGGGAGAAGGTGTTCTAAGATTTGGTTTTACTTCTCATCATCCTAGTCCAATTTGACGTGTGATAAATTAATTTTCCCTAATCTGTATCCATTTAGCAAGAGACAGTAACTGGTGACTGATTTCCCTGTCCTTCTCTCAACCCATGAGCCTTTAGTTTTATTTTCTCTCCCCGATCCAATAGAGGAGGAAGAGTGATAGAGTAGCTTTGGTGGACACCCGTAAGGCAGTCAGGCTCAATAAATTACAACAATGAAATACATTTATTTCTTAATAGTATCACCATGATGGGTTTTCACATAATATTTTCTCTAAAAATAATTAAAGCATAACAATTTAAGTAAATTGAATATAAAGCTAAATAGGAAGTGATGGACTGGTCACTAGCAATTCAGCCTCACTGATTTCATAAAAGTGTGTTCGTTTTGCTGGCAACATCCTTGTTCTGTCACAGGTAATGTAGCAAGGAGAAAAACTTCAGTGGCCTGAACATTGAATATAGAATTTTTCAATTTCTTCACAACATTGGTTCAAGATGTAGCAGTAGAATGTGACCTTTTACAATTCATTTCACGTATGACATATTAAATCTCAAAAGAGAAATGTATAATTAGTGTAGGAAAATAATTTATAAAAAATTCAATATGTATAAATAAAACTTGAGTTACAAGTGAAACACATCTTGAGTAAATGAAGACAAACTCTCATTTTCATTTCCAAATCTCAAAAATTTTATTGGCTTAACTAAATGACTAAGCAGTGCCAGATAATAAATTATACAACCTGTGTTAAATTCATTTCACATTGGTAATTGTTTAAATGCACATTCAACATCTATAATTTGCAGGATATTTTTAAAGGGTTCACTGTTTTTTTTTTCTCCCTTCTTTTCTATTAATACCTACCTTTTTTTAAAATCAATTCATACCTCTTATTTTTGCAAAATCATCCAAGATGAGTCGAGACAATAAACATCCACCCAAATATTTTTATTTCAAAAATTAAAAATTATCTGTCTGATAAAAAAAAAGTATTGTTCATATAATTTTAAACTTATTTGGATGTATTAAGGTACAGACCAATTGTATTAAGATAATAAATTTAATCTTCAAACTACCTGGAATCTCGCATGAACATTCAGCATTTCTTCCTGTCTTTTTTTATTAGAGACATGTCTGGCCCATGGTTCTCAGTAGAAAAAATTAACTCCTTTTTTGTTATATAGAGGTGTCAGAAAAGCTGATATTTTAAGGTGTTTTTTTCTCTTTTATTTTCAGCTTTCTAATACATACTGCATCAAAATATTTTTAGCTATCTATTACTCTTTTTAAACTATTTCTTTTTATATCCCAAGAGCATCATCATGGCAACACACTGTGAGAAAGAGTACACTTGCAGTGTGAGTTGAAGAAAGTGTTGCTAGCTCAGGTGTCAGGAAACTGATTCCAAAAGATGATTCTCAGCAAAGCTGATAGAATCATTGAATTGCAGGATAGCAGCTTGGATTGGAAGGAAGTGAAAGATCATCTGGTACTCCCCCCACTGCCTGAGCAAGCACATCTTCTGTCAGACCAGGTTTCTCACAGCCCCATCCAGTCTGGCCTTGAATACTTACAGGGATGGAGCATCTGCAACATCTCTGGGCAACCTGTTCCTGTGCCTCATCACCCCTACAGTAAAGAATTTCTTACTAATACCTAGTCTTAATTTCTCCTTATTTACTTTAAAGCATTACCCCTTGTCCTATCACAATCTGCCCTTGTAAAAATCACTTTGCCTCTGTTTTCTAAACCCTGCTTAGGTACTGGAAAGCTGCTAGAAGGTCTCCCCAGAGCCTTCTCTTCTCCAGGTTTAATTGCAAGTCTCTCTCAGCCTGTCTTCATAAGTCCAGTCTTTTGATTATTTATCTGGCTCTCCTCTGGACTTGTCCCTACAGGTCCATGTCTCTTTTTTCCTGGGGACCCCAGAGCAGGATGTAGCACTATAGTTGGAGTCTCACCAGGGCAGAGTAGTGGGGTACAATCTCCTTCCTGAACCTGCTGGACATGCCTCTTTTAATGAACCCCGTGGTTCATATTAATTCCTTTCCCTTTCCCTTTCCCTTTCCCTTTCCCTTTCCCTTTCCCTTTCCCTTTCCCTTTCCCTTTCCCTTTCCCTTTCCCTTTCCCTTTCCCTTTCCCTTTCATATCTGAAAGCAAAAGCTGCTCAGGACACAGTAATAGGAAGTGAAAAAAATATTTCTGAGTACATAGAGTGAAGTCTGCCAAGATATTCTGAGCTTTAGAAAGCATTTTTATCACTTACAAATAAGTACACATCCTTTCTATCCAGACTGACTAGGTTCAAGGGGCTTTTCTAGGTTAAGCTGCACAAGGAATACTGCAAATATCTAAGTGGAGAAAAAACTTTTCCAGAACTTCAAACTGAGGAACATAAGGAAAAAAAAAATCAAGAATTGCAACCTTGATTTTAGAGACTGTCTTTCAGCCTGTCAGTAAATGGGAACTTAAATATGGGATATTTCAATCTGTCACTGAATTATTTCAGTGAATTTCTACAGGATGCATACACACTTCCTTGCTAACTTGGATTTGGCAGGAACTGTTTACAACTCTCAGCGAAACCCTATGAATTCTTCCCAGAGAGGATCTGGGGAAGCGGTTACATACTGAAGATGTGTACATTGTATAGTCTAACTGCATTGTAACACAGTCTTGCACATGACCACCTCAGAAAGAAAGGAAGAAATACAAAAACACTCTAAATAAATAAATGCGTGTAACCCTCTGTGCTGTAGATCAGAGTTAAAAGGGCTATTTGCTGCCATCTATTGATAAACTGGACAAAGAGGTGGAGAGAAAAACAAGCCCTGTGTTAAACATTTTCTCTACTGTGACACGAAGTCTTGGCTAGTTTTGAAATTTTGCCTAAGATTTCCTCATGGGACCGATGCAATACCACTACAATTTTTCTGATTCTGAAAACCAGCCACTATGACTGTTCTCAGGGAGATTGCTTAAAACTTCCTGATGCCTACTGTGAAAAACAGGAGACAGCAAACTCATTTATACTTTGTGGGAAGAATGCATCCTTGGTAGTTTGCCAGTTATAGTCACATAGTCCAGCAAAATCATGTGCACAATATGACCATACACATTATTAAGTGCCCCTCTGGAAAAATTACACAATTAAATGTGGCAATACTGGGGTGGTATGACAGAATATGCAATAACAAACAGCTGCAAAATATGACTCATGACTAAAAAAAAAAATTGTTTTCAACTTTCAACTTTATGATGGAATTTCCCTCGTTTTATTCAAATGCCTTTTAAAGATTTTATGTAAGTTTTGCATTGAATTTCACCCATATCACTGCAAATCCAGAACCCAAAATTTCTTCTGACAAAGTTCAGCAAAATTTGTTATGCAAGTGGAAAACTTTTATCAACTTATAGTTATTCTGTATAATAGATGAGGAAAATCAAGGTAAATTTATATTAATCTTTCCTTTCCCTTTCCTTTCCCTTTTTCCTTTCTTTCCATTTTTCCTTTCCTTTTCTTTCCCTTTTTCCTTTCCTTTCATTTTTTCCTTTCTGTTTATAGAAAAAATTGAATATATAATGATGACTATTTGGAACACGCCACCAAGGATATTTATCAAAGAATTGTACAATGGTTTGAGTTGGAAGGAGCCTTAGAGATCATCTAGTTCTAAACCCCTTGCCATGAACAGGGACATTTTTCACTAGACCAGGTTTCTCAAAATCCAATCTAAGTTGGCCTCATCTACCAGGGATAGGGCATCCACATTTTCTATGGGCAACCTCTTTTGGTGCCTCAACACCCTCACAATAAAAAATTCCTTTCAATAGCTAAATTAAATGTACCCTCTTCCAGTTTAATGACATCACCCCTAGTCCTGTTACTATAAGCCTCACAAAAAGTCCTTACACTTTACTGTAGGTCTCCTTTAGGTACTGGAGGTTGCTAGAAGGTCTTGCCAGAGCTTTTTTTTCTCCAGGCTGAGCAACCCCAACAGTCTCAACCTGTCTCCATAGGAGCGGTGCTGGAGCTTTAGATAAAGCAACTTCTTGCCCCTCATAAGGATTCACTCCAAGAGGTCCATGTCCTTCTTATGTTGGAGGCCCCAGAGCTGGATGCAGTACTCTGCTGCAGGATCTCTTGAGAGCTGAGTAGAGGAGGTGAATCATCTCTCTTTTCTTGCCAGTCACGCTTCTTTAACGCAGCCCAGGATGTGGTTGGATTTCTGGGGGCACATTGCTGGGTCGTGTTGAGCTTCTCATCCACCAACTACCTCAAGTCCTTCTCAGCACTGCTCTCAATACATTCACTCAATTCCTCGATCCATTTGTTCAGTCAAGATATTTGGGTAGAAATTGGGCTGGGCACAGCAGGACATGTATGTGTGGAATTCTGGAGCTGCAAAAAGTTATCCCCTGGATGACAGTTGCAAAATGAGTGTAATATTCAATAGGAAGATTCAGTCAGCTACCTCTTTCCAAGTATTTTATTTTCTCAAGGCAGTCTATTAATTCATACCTTCAGATGACTTGCTGGTGAGGTCCTACATCACCCCAGGAATTACTGATTAAAGAAGTAGCTTTGCACACATGACCAGCCCTGTTATCTCTGTCAGTAATGCGTCTGGACTCTAAAAGTGCAAAATCTCTTCTGCTATCTCCCTGTATTATTACTATTATACTGGCAACAAATAACATTAAGAATCTTGCGCTGCATGTCATAAAAAATTACAAAAAGAACTAAAAGGACAGTTAAGAAGCAGAATCTCTGGAATTTATAATGCAAGGTAAGAATCTGGTCAGCATCGCCTCTTTTTGATGAGTGAGCTCATGGAAATTCAGAGTAACTACATTTTTCTCTCAGCTTAACAATGAATGAATTCTACTAGCATCTAAAATGTTCCAAATCAGGTGTATATCTGCTTTCAAAAATAAAAACTTGAGTCAGGAAAAGCAAGCTATGATTATGAGTTCTACATATGAGAGGAATTCATATAACAAATATAACAATTATTCTTGGGATAAGAAAAATGCATAAGAAAGGAAAGTATGATGTATTGATCTGGGAGAAAAAGAGACACCAAGATGGAAAAAAGATGAAATAAAGAAACTGATGGAGGACTGTCTAATACTATGAATAAATAAATTATAACTATATTAACATTTTTTTAACTAAAAACCAGTTTCATTTTGTTTTTACTTTGATCCACATTTTTTACCTAAATACAACAAGACAGTTAAACAACACGAAACTTGAATAATGAGGGCAAAAAATGCCTGCAGACTTTTACAGCAGTAGGACCGGAATCAAAAGGAAATCAAACCAGCAGCTTTGAAGTTCTTACAGTTTTGTTTGGATATTCTAGGCAGGTCTAGGCACAAACAGAACAGTTATATTCACAGTTCCAAGACAGGTGAGAGATATTTGAATGTCCATCTTTTCACTTTCTTCAGTTCTTCTGCAACAAAGTAAGTTACAAACTATCCTGTTCATAAATTGGTTTTTTGGGTAACATATGATGACAGATTTTTATGAAGAATCTACAATTCTGGAAGCTAGGCAGATGAGGTATTTCATTCTTAGGCTTCCCTCATCTTCCCCCAAAGGGTATCTGTTGAAAGATGTTTTGGTTTATGTATTTGTTAATAAATACATAATTAAACAACAGAACTATTCAAATAAAATGAAGATTGGAAGAAATTTTAACTAAGCAGAGATGTTTATCTAACTTCCGAGCTGAATTTTCAAGTATTGAGCTAATTGAAAGATAAAGCAAACAAAATTTTTCCTTACTGTGTTTGACATATTCTAGCTTCTGTCAGAAGGCCTTGGGCACTCTGACCTAACACAAGCTCTGCTGTGCACAACAAGGAGTCAGTACTTTTTTTTTCAGTATTCTACTGCTATAGAAATGTGCCTGTGAAATGCACTCATCTGCAAAGATCAAGCTCAATTAAGAGACATTTCAGAACAACCTTCAGCTGTATAAGGCATCTGGCAGCACAGGGAACCCTGGGACTTTGCAGAACTCTAATTCCAGGGAGAGAGGAAGAGTCCTTTTCCAGAGCTTCCATGTGTAATCAGCTGAAAGCTTTTGTGGGAAAGCCAAAACAGAACCCCCCACTAGCCAACTACCAAAACTAACAAACAAATCAAAAACTAACTAAATAAAACTTCCAAACCTAAACCAAAAAATAACAACAAAAAATCCCAGCAGTGAAATTTGAAAAAAACCCAGTCTCAGACTATCCTCAACCTAAATATTGATTGTATTGGATGCTATGGACATGCTGAAAGAAGCACATCCCTTAGCTATCTTGAAAATGTCAATAATCTTAATAAAGTTGAGGTGATCTGTGGGAGCTTAGGAAAAAATAAGGATCTGTGAGTACTTAAAAGCTGGATACTTAATTGTCTATGTAACAGATGAGCTGGCAGATGAGACAACTTCTAGAAGAAAAAAGAAATTAACTGGGGGGAATACTAATAATTTAGAGATTAAAGGTAACATTTGGTTAGATGCAACTGACGAAAGAAAACAAATGCCACTATTTCGTGGCACAGAAATAGAATTAACTTTGAGAGATTTTATTTTAGACATGCAGAGGCGATAAAACATTGAAAATGTTACCTCTTTCAAAATTTTCAAAGCTGGGTTCTTCCACTGCCATGCCTTTTAAGAAAATAATACCATTATAGAAAGGCTGCCGTGTAAACAATTATTGAAAAAATCTCAAGTTTAAGACACATTTATGGAAGTAAATATCAGTGAAAGAGAAATTGCAAAAGCTGAACTAAATATAATTTACATTGTCATTATAAAAGTTGTTTTCTAGCATATGAAACATGCTAAATATGTTTAAAATTTAATAGAACAGCTAGAATATGCCTAATATTCTTTCATTGTCAGAAACAATCCAATCTGATGAGATTTCATCAGCAGAATATAAGGTTTTCTTTTCCTTTTTTGTTTTATTTTAAACTGTGGCAGTTATAAAGGCTGAGATCATCATAATAGCAGAAATAAATATCCTCCCTTTCAGAATTAAGCAGAGATTATATGAAAACAAGAATGAAATGCAGAAAGTGACTGAATCTTTTCTAACCTCCAACAACAATATTGACAAAATACTTCTTCATTTTCAGAGATGCTTTAGTGGCAGCTCATTTGAACACTCTTGAGCTCTTTTGTACATCATATTTCCCATCAGAAAGCAGTCCTCTTCAATTATACTGTCTGACCAGTGGTGCACCCGGGAGCTCTTTTTCATGGTGGTGTATTTTTCTTTCTCATATCATCATAGATGCAGCTTGGCCATCACAGTGAGTGGGCATATGCGACAGTGAGAAAAAATGAATATAAAGAAATGTATTTCAAATTATTGTGGCAGCTTCAGCTGGGAAAAAAATGTATCTGAATGTCCTATTTGTGAAGAGTCAGGGGACTTTTATTGTTAGCACAGAAATTATTCTTTGAAAATTTTCACTTTTTGAAGGCAAAGGAGGCTTTACTGTAAACACAGTTTTCTGTCTAAATAATATATATGGAGTATTTTTATGGCAAAGTTTTTTGATAGAAACATTAATTATGTGTTTCAATGCACTGGTGTTTCAAAGGGAATCTTGCCCTTGAGTTACAAAGCCCTGATAATAAACTGCTCTATGTATTCACTACTGAGTATTTGTTGAAAGAAGGGCAGGACAATATAAAGTTTTCACTAAGGGCAGGACAATATAAAGTTTTCACTGTCTTGGTATTATAAGAAGTTAAATGAGTGTTAAATGATACAATTAGAAGAGCACAGTGGTTTAAAATTTAGCTCTAAAGCACATGAAAGGTTAAATAAAGTCTAGCAATCTCTATCCAGTTGAAAAGTAAGATGTCAATATATCCACTGTTGGGCTAAACCAGTCATGCCATAAAGAGTTCTCCTATTAAATTCTATGGGTGAAGTATTTTATAAAAATGCTAATTAAGGTTTAGCAAAATCTGTTTTGCTCTGCATTTACTTTTAAAAAACGTCTGTTCAGCACGGAAAAATAGGAACATGGCAGATGTTGTGGAAAAATCAGCATCTATTGAGGGTTTCAAGTGTCCTAAAAAAGCATTACTGCTTTTCTGAATAAGATCAAAAGAAGAGAATTTTTGTTAAGAAGGGAAAAAGAAAGTAATTCGAGTGAACAAAAAATCAAATAGCATATGCATCTATTTTTTAAACAATCAGCTGCTGTAAGTGATGTGCATTTTGTTCTGATAGTACCTTAAATAGCTTAAAGATTTATTGTACTTCTACTTAACTGTTTTTGACTATAAGAATAAAAGCAAAGTGTAAGGGAAGAAAAAATACAACTGATTTTGATAAAGTTACAAGGTTGACCCTAACAAATATCATTATGTAGGCTAATAGTGAGTATAAGGGCAAAAAGCACGTTAAATTTCTAGACATTGAAGGAGTAAAATCTATCTCTCTGTATTTATAGAAGAAATGGATTTATAGGTAACTGTATAAAATATACTTTTCTGGAAGATTCCCATGCTATTCCCCAGTCACAGATTAGTTTTCAAGGATGAAAAAATCCACTCATTTCAAATGAATCCCCAAAATAGAAGATGACTCAGGAAAAAAATCTCAGATATGCAATCCAATAGTATTTCAAGTTAAAACTTAAAGGCTGTAAACTGTTTAACACCACGTTAGATGCTCTCAAACAGAAAACCAAACACCACATGAGTTTTAACCTTTTTTTGTAAAATAAAAAAATATTCAGAGTAAATTCAATAATATTTGAATTAATATGATAAAACTCTGGCCTTATAGGAGTTAACATTTTACGTCTCAAAGCCAATAATGTCTGCAAGAACTTGTGAAAAATAGGTGGTTTATTTCTGTCCTTTTTTGTGAAGTATTTAATTTTTATTCTGAGCAAGGCTCTCACTATTACACAAATGAATTATTACTTCTCTGCTAGGTTAGACGTACATATTTTAATTACTTGAAAAACAGACACGCATTCTCTTGAAAAGTTTCCTGCCTTGGCCCTGCTTAGATACACCCAGTTGGTGCTATTTTCAAGGTATTACCACTCTGTGATGAACGAGGCAAGGAACTGAAGATGAGACATAATCTCCCTTGTTTTTAATGTTCCTTTTTCAGGCCAGCAGTTTTACTTCATAGACATTCAAATACAACTGAGAAGAGCTCCAAAAGATATGTGAGTTAGGAACTTGTCTGGGTGCATGGATGAAAAAAAACCCCAGGTTTTCCAGCTCAGTGCATAAGGCTTTGCTCTCTGACAGAGACACATACCAGGTTCTCACATTATAAAGGACATGGGAATTGAAGTGTAGGGGAGAAAAGAAAGAGGGAGATCTGTTTCCATTTATAATGTCCCTCAAATCCTATCTTCTTTTCCTTAAAGTTATAATTATTTGCAATTCGTAGTGATGTCATGATGCTCTCCTTTTTATTGTCTTTTCTAAAATCAGTAATCGTAAATCAAATATATTATAGTTACTACCAGAAAAGTGAAAGACCCCTTCACTACTTCATTTTGAGGATTTTTTAATGTCTTCCTGTTTCTGTCATAGATAGTGATCCATAAATTTCCATCCTGCACCACACACAATGAGACATGGAAAAACTTATGTCTGAATGGAAAGGAAAGACAGGGTAGAAGATAATAAAAACTGCAGTGACCTGATATTATGTATCTCAGATTTCAGGATAATGAGACTTCTAATGCAGTGCATTTTGCTCCCTGCTGTGTTTTCTACATATGTATCTGATAGTCTCAGAATATTTTTTCTTTTACGTGCTTTACTTAAGGGGGAAAAAAACCCAAAAAAACCCCAAAAAATGAAATTGTCTGCTGGATTCAATTTATGTAATCTTATTTTAGATGACCAACTTATTGGCATTGACATTTGATTTTATCAAGCAGACTCTTTTTATAGTCTGTTGAGGGTAATAAGCACTTTGGTTGTGCAATAAAGATGTAAAGAAGAAAAACTCTGGTCTGGGAATTCCTGCTTTTCCCCTATGCCAGCCCAGGGCCTGAGATACAGAAGACAAGTTATAGAGTTCAAGAATGTTGGAGAACCAGTGGGGGAACAGCACTGTGTGCTAGACCAATAGGAATTAAAAAAAAAAGCTTTTTAATATCTTTTTTGCAAGAGTCAGTGGAAAACATATGTTGAAAACATTTTACATGAAAATTCAGATATGTTTATGCAGGAGAAAACCTGCAGCTCCAGAATGCAAAAATAGAAAGATTATTTTAAAATATTATTTTTAAAGTACTTAGCAAACACTACATGTACTTATGAGGACTATGCTTACTACTTTCAAGGTAAATACTGAAATACTAAAACTCAAATACAACTCTTTAAGTTGAATTGCAAACCTATTAACCATATTTACAATAGCAGACTTCATGGGCCTTTGCCACCCAGTAAAACAGCTGACAGAGCTATGTGATTTGGCACCTGCAATAGCTGTACTGAAAATGCAAAAATTTAGGAATTGTCCTAGTTAGTTGCATCTCAAGAATTTAATCCTCTGATCATTATTTTATAACAATTATTTATGTGGTTATCATTTATTATTCTATTAATTTTCTTTCTCACTGTCAAATTTTTCTTTCACTTCAAAAAACTACATTTTTTTAGTTCTTTGTAAATTCAGAGTTAAAAATACTGGATTTCAAGACAGTTTATTTGCCCAGATTTCCCAGTGATATCCAGAGCCAATATTCATTAGTAACCCTAGAAATTCAACCTGCCCTTTGTAAAAAAACAGTTGTGTCTTGGATAAAGAATGTCACATCTAGAAAACTAGTTCTAGTGGTAGATTTTTGCATTGTACAAATCTAAAATGAGGTGAAATGAAATACAAGGAAACAACTGAGATACTGATAAGGGCATGCTCCAAGCAGCTGCTTGGCAGTATGATCATAGATCAGAGCCCTGTGGAGCACTGTGATGTATATTAATAAATAAGTGCAGACATGGTCTAAATGCCCAGAAGATGTTGATAAAATCTGCTTCAGATAGCAATCAAAGAGTGCCTTTGGCACTGTATGACAAAACACTGCATTGATAGTGTAGCAAACGAGGACAGCATTTCTCATTCTATTCCTGGTACTCATGAGGGAAGACAACAGAAAAATATATATAATGTGAAATGGAAGGAGAATAGAAAATATTGGTCACAACACTAAAAAGATTAAACATTTAGTTATTTTCATTCAAAAATATCACAGATTTTCACATAAAGGATTAGTCACAAAAGCTTCTATTTCTGAAAAATTATCTAATCCTATTTAATACACTGAAAAATGACAGCAGCAGCTATTTTGACAGATATGTTGTCAAATGACGTGGACACTCGGAATCAGATATTCCACTAAAATGTAACTGCAAGACAGAGAACTGGATATCTCACTCCTCAGGAAGCTATCATAGACTAGTTTTTTACTTATTAGAACACACAGTAAGTCAGAAGTCAAGGTTTCTAAAAAGCAGATAGGACTCAAAACTGAAGATTTATTAAAAAAACCCCTTTGTTTTTGTTTTGTCAGTTGCACACGACAAAGATTTTAGCCTTAAAGAAATTAATATTTTTTTTTATTTTAACATTTGCAGACCTTCCCTTTTTTTTCCTTTTTTTTTTTTTTGTTGTCTGTTTTGATTTGACTTTTATGTTTAGTTTTGGGTGTGTGGGGTTTTTTGTTTTGTTTTGTTTTTTGAGAAGAAGAAGAATTATAACAGGCACTAATTTATTGTGGATGTTATTTTTAGTAATTGGAATATATTTGTAGATAAGGAATATTGGTATAAGAATATAGATTTTGGGGGGAGAGGATTTTCTGAATGCTTCCTTTAACTGCCCATCCTTTGCATTTTTGGACAAATTTATTGGTTTATGTTCACACATGCCTGTGCCACACAGACAGATAGCTAGACAGGCATATGCATGTGGGAACAGGCCAAGGGACCACACCAATCATTACTGTTTGTCAAGGTGCCAAAAGGAGACACAGGACAAGGCCACATATGCAATTGTTAGGATAAGCAAAAGTTCTCCTTCTATATGAGAGCCCGTCTTCAGTCTCTGTATCATTCCAAGTTTTATCCTAGCTTCGTGTCAGGAATGTATCAATCATGTGCCAGTTGCCTCCCATTACATCTTGTTACTTGTTTTCCACAGAAGAAGCATAAAACACATGACTTCTTTAGAAATGAGGTAATTACTGAACAGATCCCTAACACGAGCAATGGACCAGTCCTAGAGGTGTGCCCAAAGGCAGACACACTCAGACACAAGTGAAGTATGCCTCAATGTGTGGGGCTTGGTTTGAGGGGTTGTTGCAGCAAGTGAGCTGGCAGAGGCTTTCAGCACTTTTTAACAAGTCTTTCTTTCTTTGTATTTTTTTTCATAAAATTTGCAGTAATTTGTCTGCTATGAGCATTTTTCTTTTATACTCATTACTTTAATTTCAGACTTCTGAATACATATTATCATGCTTTTTTAAAACTGAGATATGTTTTACTTTGCAAAGAGTTTTGTCATGTATAAGCTTACTGGAAAGCAATAGTAATCTAAAAATGAAACAAGGATAAAGAAAACACATACACTACCTTCAGGGCTGAGCAACATCTAGTACCTGTGACCTCTAGGGATATCTTCTGACATGGTCTCAAACACTGGTGACTAAAAGTGCTGGTAAGACTGACTAATATGACATTGTTAAAATGTATTAAAGACACAACAGACTGATGAAAGTAGAATCCTATCATGTTGCAGCATCTTGCCAATATTAAAGCCTGTCCTTGGAATCTTGCCTAGTACCATATCTCTTAAGAGATTTCATAAATGCTACTGTATTAAAAAATGTTTACAGAATTTTTAAGATTATATCATTTTAGCCTACGTTGCTTGGATTTTATTGGGGTTTCTTTCTTCCTATTTGCTAAGCACTAATCAATCAATTGCTATAAAATTGCTAGAACCAAACAGCATAAAAATTTTCAGTTTTCACCATCAAATATATTTACATTAAATCTCAAATGACATTTAGCCTTCATTCATAAAATAAGATTTGTTTTTATTTACTTTTACATGTCCCCAACTTTTTTGCCATGGTTAATTCTGCTTTGTAACAAAGGAGTATTCCTTTGTCAAAAGTACTGTTCATGTCTTGTTTAAGCCTGAAGCAGAATGACTAGGAATGATTGCTGAAATCGTGTTTAATAATTTGTGCTTTTTTTATGTCCCTGATTTATATTTTGTTAAGACACTCTGCATTTACTCATGACTGCTTATGGATCTCATTTTCATTTTCATCTCTACTATTGTTTCTGTTGCTCTTGAAATACCTTCAAATCAGTGTCCCATCCAATACTAGACTATAGTCCCATCCAGTATTGGACTGTAGTTCTCCTTCCAGTTTTTATTCATTTTCACTCAATTTTGCACTGTGCTCCTGAATTTCAGTACATTCCCTTCAATCTTCCTTCAAGCCCCAGCAGAATGGAGGACACTACAGCCTCCCCAGTGTTCCAATTCCCTTTCTCTGTCTCAACAGCAAAAGGCAAGAAGGCTGATGAGGCATCTTTCTTCTATGCAATCACCACAGTTATTCAGTCACATTTCACAGTTATGTCCTTGATCTCCTCTCCATGCTTCCCCAAATTCATCTTAGACTTTTCTCCAAACAGTTTATTTTTATTCTTCACTTTGCAGGTCCTCGAGTCCCTGTCTCTGCTGAGTCTTCAGGCTCTGCAATTATGAACTCTCTGCTTAGTAACAACTAAGTCTATAAATTCTTATACATGTTTAAAGCAGATAGCCCAAGTTTCATTTTTTATACACTTAAGAAACCTCCTTCTGTCTTTACATACACAACAAATTCATTCTCTCTTGACTTTCAAATTCCTTATATAAGAATTACCATCTGAAACTTAAAGAAATATTTCCTGAAATAAAGGAAAAAAATTAATCTCTTTCATACCTAATATTCTTGATTTGATTATTAATTTTGCACCTTACTGTACTCATTTGTCTCATTTTAAGCACATTTTAAGGTTTCTGTTTTCAGATCATGCCACGCTATGATACAATAAAGGAAAATGTGCCTTTAATTAAAATCCATACAACTTCCCCCAATATCTAACAATATGGAATCCAAAAACTCAAAGGAAATCCCAAATCTTCAGCAAAAACAGCCCCCAAAATCTGAAATGAAGAGTATTATGGACAATTTCAAGGTCTTGTTTCTTCATTATGAAGTTCAAAGGACAAACTCTCCTAATAGGAAACTTCTGCAATGCTGCCTGTAGATTGATTTCTGCTGCTGTAAAAGGAGAGGATAAATGCGTATAAGAATTGTGGATATACTCAGGAAGCATCTGAAAGTGAGGTATAGTTTTTGTTACATTTATTGTCCACACACTCCCTTGAACTATTCCAGTGTAATAATTTAATTTTAGAAATAAAATCAAGTCCAAACATACTTTAAAAATCATGTCCAAACAGTTTGCCTCTTCTACCTGCAGCTAAAATCTCTTCTGTGATAAATATGTTTGATTATGCACTTACTAAACAGAATAACCTTAAACATATTTTGTGATGTGCTAAAAGTGCTGTGCTCAATACAATCTGCTGTACAGTTTGAGTACTTCCCTGTAGTCAGAAGCAATATCAGGCTTCTCTGCTACTTCCCATTCACAAAAAGAACTAAAAAGATTGAAAAAATCCTCATTAAATTTTGTAATTTGGTATTGTGCAATATCTATTGTTTAAAAATCATATGATTTTTCTTATACATACTTATATAGATGTAATATATATAACATTATACAGAAGAAAATGTAAAAATTAAATAAAGAACAAAATAAAAATATTGTTTATTTATTGAAAAAATAGGCTAGGTCTGAGGCAGTATTTGAGTTTTCATCCAAAGTGGGATATTCCACAGGTGTCAAAATATCTCATTATTCAAAAAAACCCAACTTTTTTTCCAGTACCGAATAACAAATGTTTCAAAATGAAAAAAACTTTTAGTAATAAAATCAATAATAAAAAAATCTAGCAACAACAATAATAATGGTGCTAATAATAATACCAGTGACAAATATTAAGGCACTGATGCGTTTCAGCTATCAATGGCCATTCAGAGGGAAGTTTTACATTATCCTTGCTGAGCCATACATAAAATATATTTGGGCTTTGAAGGAAAACTGAAATTGGATGCTAAGGAGAGTTCCAAGTTGGGCAAGCTGTACCTGTAACAATTATTGCCAGAAGTTTCAACTCTTAATGTTTTCTCTTTATGCCTTTGAAAATAAAACACTTGTGTCAGGTAGAAAGTAGGCTTTAATCCATTTTTGGTTTCATGTCATTCTGTGGCTGCTGAAAGGAAGACATTATTTCTAAGAAGATATTTGAGAATCCATATACACTGAATATTATCTTTTGTTGCTCCATGCAGATTTGTATACTTTATCTAGTTACAATACAGTCAAACTCTATCTGCCAAAAAGGTTTTGGCGGGGGGGAGGGGAGGGGATAATTTGACTTTATCACCGTAGCTGAACATCAACGGCATTTATACATCCACACTTATCCTATCATCTACTTCCCACAGGTCTGTGCCTACTGTGCTTACAGCACTCCTGCAGGTTGGGAGAAATGTTTTGAGGATCATATCTGCTAGGAATAAAAAAAAAAAAAAAGAAGGATTATGCACAGTGGTAATGTTAGTTCACTTGGAACATGAACTATGCAGACAAAAAAAATTAAATTAGCATGGTCACCTGTTGACACTAGGATCCCAGTGTGATGATCCCATCTGTCCTGAAAGAACAACACTATTAGTAGCCATGGTGAGTAATCCAGTGTTAGTCCCACTGAGTATAGACACAGCCCACTCTAAGAATCAACTCTATGATGATAACTGACCACATATTTGAAAAGATGGTATGTCATAGACTACTCTTTAGTGAGCTATAAGGTTTATTTCTTTTTATGTCTCTGATTTTTTTTTAAAAAGCTACTTTTAAGAAAGCAATTCTAGAAAAAAGGGGAAGAGAACTTTAGATTCTGGGCTCAAAAATTGCCAAATTGCCAGTAATTGCCAATTTGGCTACCACATAATAAAAACAGCTCTGTGAGATGTCCCATTTCATGTGATGCTTTTCTTTTGTTATGTTCCTTATGACTTTTTAGTGTGATATTTATTTACTGTGGTTAGGTCTGATACCTAAAAACCCTACTTGTTCTATTTAGCTAATTTCAAGTCAGTAAGGGTTGCAAAATTTCATCTGTAAATTTTTCAAATTCAGTTTTGACTACAAAATTTCAAATCAGTCATTTAGCAACTCAGTGATAGAGCTCTCCTATTATTTAAAAAAAAGTCTAACTTTGTCTTATAATAAAGGAAAAATTTCATTGAAAATATTGAAAGGCTATGACTGTAATTTTTCTAAGGTTGAATACAGAAAGATTTGTTTCCTTGAATGGTTATAGGATGAAAATAATTCCAAATGTTTACAGAAGATTGCATTCATTCTAAAAGCTGTTGATTGGCCATGGATATTGGGTTTTTTTTGCCTGTGGCAATGCTTTCATCTGCTTGAAGAAAGGAAAAGAGCATATCTTAGGGAAATGATGGCACCCTGTAAATAGCAAATAGGTTTTTGTGGAGCATTTTGTATTTGGGTGGTTTTGGTTTGTTTGTTAGTTGGGTTTTTTATTTTATTGTTGGGTTTATTTGTTGGGGTTTTTTGGGGGGGGATTTTTTCGGGGTTTTTTGTGGGTTTTTTGGTTGTTTTTTTTTCTTTTTTTTGTTGTTTGTGAGAATAAACTGGGGAGTGTCCCAGAAGGGGCCTGATTGGGGTGCAGCGACAGGCTCTGGAATTGGTCAAAAGGTGGTGAGCAATTGAATTGTACATCACTTGTTTTTCCTTGTTTGTGTGGGTTTTTTTTTCCTTTTACGATCACTACTATTATTTACTAGTATTGCTTTATATAACTTTTGTTTCCATTTTTAAACTGTTCTTATCTCAACCTAATGTTTTATTTTTTATTTTCCTCTTCATTCCATCAGAAGGGAGGAGGTAAGTGAGTGGTTGTGTGGTCTATCTCCTCAGAGAGAGGAGATAGGCATTTCCAAAGTGGGAAACAACTTGATAAATTACTTTACACTTTTTAGGCAGTGAGATTTAATGAGACAATTCCAAAATGAGCAAATACTTCACATATGCATGTTGGTCAACTTACACATACTGAAGTTCTGATTTGTATTCGCTGTTATCTTGGGAAATGCACTTCATCTATAAAGTTTGTTAACCTCTGTAGAATAGGAATAGGGTGCTTTTCTGTTTTGGAACCCAAGAATAAAGAGCAGTTGCTAAGTTTATGATGCCATTAACAGAGCGCGAAAGGTATTTGGCTGAGAAAAGATAATTTGGCTGAAGTTGAAAATATTAATGAAGGTTTTTCTACTCAACAACAACCATTTAGTTGATAGTCACTGAGGAGGAATATGTTTATCTCGGCTTCCTCCCTAATAAGTAGAAAAAGATAATCCTCCCTAGATATCAATATATTTAACGCTGAATTGCTTTTTAAAGTTTTTTTTTTTTTTTCAATTTCGACTAACTACAGAGTGAGTTCATGATGAATAGAATCCCAAATTTTGTTTTTTGAATAGGTGGCTAGAATTAAAGAGAATGAAACAAGGTCAAAGAACAAAGTCTGAAGAATAGAAATTGTGCTTGCCAATGTGTTTTACTAGTAAATATATTTATCAAAGGAGTTTATGACAGGGAGAAAGCAAGATGTGATTTACCAATTGAATTTTCATATTAAAATAATATTCAGATGTTTTTATTTATGAGAGATTTCTGAAGACAGTTAATTACATTTTCATTTTTCTAGCATCAGGAATTTTGAGGAAAATGGTATATAATTAGTAAATACATACACAACTGTATATGCATGTATATATAGGAATATGTATATACATTCATTTGTATTGGTTTTTGTATACAAATTGAAAGATTGTAAGCATATCTTGCAGGAAAAGCTGGGTGGTGTAAGACAACTTGTCAGTAAAAAGCAAACTAATGTCAGGTGACTATTCTACTCAGGACTGTCTTCCTTCAACCTTATTTAATTATAGCAATATAAATTTCTGCCATTTTTTCTAACCATCTCATACAGTTTTACTATCATAATAGAAGCAGGAGACAGAGCCTGTCTGAATCTGCATAATAGTTGTACTAGATCAGCAAATTATAAACATCTTACTCATCAAGTAAGATCTAAATATTCTTCAGCTATGACAAGCATATAGAATCAGCAAATATACTTCAAAGAAAATGTGGATGTTAAAGAGGAAAAAGTGAACATAGATTTTTTTACAAATTCCATCAAAGACTAAAAATCCTGTCACACAGTATGAATTACAGAAGTCTAAATAGACTGGCATGATTATTTAGGACTTTATTTTAAAATGTGTGGGGTTTTTTTGTTTGTTTATTTTCTTGTTTTGCTGATAATGAGATGAGAGAAGCAGAATGTATTGGCTGTTGAATAGATGAAAATATACATGGTTTAGGTTTCACAGTTATGTTATATATTCAATACCACAGACACCAGTGCAAAATCATGTATAAACTGTACTGCTGGAGCTCTTCCACTTTATACAAATAATAAAAAATATTGGCTTTACATGGGGTTAGAATGCAGACATTCTTCTTTTGCTGTCTGTATTAATATTCTGCCCACCGGACCAAAGAGAAACATTCTCTGAAGTGTTTTGGAGTATTTCTGAAGTAAAAGTAGATTTGATGCAAGAGGAGAAGAGAAGTTACTACTCTTTGCACTGTTGTAGTCTGTCTAGAATCCCCAAAGTATAAATACTTCTGTAAATCCCTTTGGCAGAGAAGGCAATTAAAATTTTCCATAATATTCTGAGTCTCAAACCACTAACATAAAGGACTGCAGACAAACACTGCTATCATAGAATCACCATTACCTCCAGTTCTTTTGAATTTATTGTTATTTATTATTCTTTTTCTCCAGACAGACTGGCTGGTAATTTTTTCCTACTTTTAAACACACATTCAGAACATTTTAACACAGAAAAAACACGTGCCATTATATACCTATAAGAGCTACACAATTTAGAAAAAAAAATCCCATCTTTTGGAAAGGAATGGAAAATTCCTCAAGTCCTCAAACCGTAACTCCAGCTAAAGCTTAATGTTACTATTCATGGCTAAATGTACACACAGATGGAGTACAGAGACTTTAACTGCATTCTGTAAATTCTCTACAGAATTGTCTTATTTTTTTTTTAATAGTAAATATGCTGCTCTTATTCTCATTCTAATAATCATTGGTCCCTCTGGTAGTTCAGCTTGTGTGTCTATGCTGATTTGTGAGCAGTTACTTTATAGATTGGCATCTGGTCTTGTGAATCTGGCCATATCTATCCATGTGTATGCTTCTTACTACTGCCATTGACTTTTTGTCAGAATAAGACTTATTGGAATTTTACAGGGTAGAACTAAAATTAATTTAATTATCTTTAACTCTGTCAGCAAAATCAGGAAACAATTGTGTGGCTAAACTTAAAATTTTAAAATATTATTAATTTACCTAGAATATATAACAACAAAGGATTATTGGCTCAAAAAAGATGCATTCATTTGATTACTTGAGAAAAAGGATTACAAGCTTTTTATCTTTTAGTGGGGAGTTACAGCATGAAAAAATAATTTAGATTAATTTTTTTCTTCATATTATTTGCAGTTAATATAAAAACAAGGTGTGAGACATTCAGTTTCTATTAAGAAATTTGAAATTGTGAAGGTGGTTCAAAGTTTATTAATAGTGAAATTGTTCTTCAGAAACAGGTGATCTACACAGAAGATCTGTATTGTTCTCAAAAATATGCTGAAAAACTACCAAAAAAATCATTCTATATTTAGATACAGCAATCATGAAGCCATGTAAATGAGGGCAATACAAATTATTCTTTCAGCTCTGTAAACTAAAAAGACAAAATTAGTTTTATTTCCTCAGTGTATTGTAAATGTATCACACAAAGAAGTGTTTTTACAGAGCTTGAAAATTGCAGGATTATCACCATAGACAGTTTGTTTCATTTTATTTTTCTCTGATGTTCAAATTTTATAGCACAGTAATGAATTAAACAAGGTAAAAATTTTAAAATTAAGAAAAATTGAGATCACACATGCAGAATTTTTTGTAACATATTAAAAAAAAAAGTACCCAATAGGGATAGTCTGATGAGTTTGATAAAATTATCCAAGGTAGCTGATTGCCACAAAAACCCTGCTGACCCTATGAACAATAGCAACTCCTAGAATTTAAAAGATTGATGCTTAATTTTGCAGTAAGGAAAACTCCTAAGAAATCTTTAAATCTGAAAGAGGCTTTCATATTGTCTCTTTGCAGACTTTGATGAAATAATTGTGATAAACAATTTGTGTATTCATGATTTTTTTAGTTTTATTGTGCATGGGGAATGGAAAAAAAATATTTTGTTACTCCACTAAGTTGAATATATTGGCAATATATAGCTATGTCCTAGGAAACATTCACTTGTTTTGTTTTCAGATGGCCACAGGATCACAGGCACATGAAAGTTCAGCCTTACTGAAATAGCTATAAACTGTAGTCTCCACTGTTACATAAAATAGGACCAACCTTTGCTAGTTCATTATTAACAAAACTGGATAATAAAAAAGGTATGATTTTACTTCATTTTTAGGGTAACATTTCCTGTACTATAACGTGTCCATTTTTATAGAATCATTTGCCTGACAAGCATCATGCATACGAACTGACAATTAAGTTTCTTCTTTGCTGCTCTTTAGCCTTTTTAGTCTGTCACTCAGAGACCAGTCTCCAGGGAGTCAGCAAATTTGTCCTAAAGCAAAACTCTGTGTTTCTAGGAACAGCTAAATGACAGCTGATGCTGTTCCACAGAAAAGGCAGCTGAGAACTGGTTTCACTCTTTTGTCACCCATTATTTCCCCTCAGCTGGCTTCTCATGTCTACTATACCTGCATATTCATGACAGCAATGGAAGAAGAGAAAACCTAGTCCATCAAAAAAGCTTCTTACCTCCTTACTCTAGATAACTGCTCTCCCATCTGTTAGGTTGATATAGCAACTAAGATACAAGTGGGTTTTTTCTAAATAGTAAACTTGATTGGCCACTGTAAATGTGAAAATTCACTACCTGAGCTCAACGAAACTGCCCTGCTTCTCCTTTCCCAGCTTCCAGAATGAGTTGAAGAGGGAATGGCCCTGTGGACTGTAAAAATATTGTATCAAGTTCTCATGAAAATTTTCTTCATGCTACCTTTGCACCTTTCCTCAAGAAAATGGTTTCTGTATAAAAAATGGATTTTGATTGTGTTTCCAGGAAAGAATGTTCAGTCATTCCAACTTTTTCATTATGACCAGAATTTCACCATACACATGGGGAAAGAGACACTAGTGAGGCTTTACTGGGAGCAACTGTTTCTTTTTTGTTGAACACATGCAGCTTACTTCAGTATCTGCTTTGTAGATTTGGCATATCTTTTCCTGTATAATATCAATACACATCAATATTTTCCATGTCTACCTCAAAATAAGATGATGAAAGGAAAATAAACACACATACATAGATTTATACGAATACAAATATAAGTATTAATATGTGTAGGCAGATGAGTAGGCTCTGACCTATTTACTAACAGAACAGATAATAAAAAACATGAAAATGTGAGCATAGCATGAGAAAATGCTGGCCGTAACAAATTAGAAAACAATAACCTGATAAAGCTTTCAGGTAGCACTGTGAGAAATTGCAGGACTACCTAGTGTCCCCAACCCTAGAAAGATCCAGAGTCTGAGTTTCTGAATGAGCTGAGGAGCTAGGATCCATAGCAGATCACAGCGGTGTTAGGTGACCATAAAACCTGTGCTAATAATCAACAGATCTGTGAATGTGGGTATGACCGTGGGTTAAGGAGTAATGGTGTCTATCTATCAACTAGTTTTTCTTCAGCCCTCATCAACAGGAGGAGAGGAGCCTGATTTACTGTTGTCTGTGTTCATGTGAGTGCGGCATTAAAGGCACTGGACTGTGCTGGTTTCTGTATATGTATACATATATATGTTTATATACACATGTATATATACATGTGTGTGTGTGTGTGTGTGTAATTGTGTGTGCGTTCACACGCAAACATCTTTTCAGAACACCTATTTACTGTCTGGATCTACTGGTGGAAACAGTAACAGACTCTGATTCCTTGGAGAATGAGAATGCACCAAATAGAGCTCAAGCACACAAGGAATGAGGAATTCCCAATGTCCTGAGGGTCATCAGGTTCAGTTTCTTTAACAGGGAGAAACATGGCAAAATTTAGTTTAAGCACTTTGGCAGATGTATTCTACACTCGTGTTTGTCTTGCTGAGCTTTACTATGATGTACTACCACCTATAAAATGCTGAAAATCAAACAAGAACCTTTACTGAGCAGCTCTGATATGCTGTTTTCTTTTCCTGCATTTCTCCTGCTGTGTGCTCCAGGCTGCTTCTCTTGCAAAATTCAGTGTCGGTGTAAAGAAACATATTAGATATACATGTGAAATTCAAGCACAATTCCAGGAGAAAAAATTACAATCTCAGATGACTGTAGTGCTTAGGTACCCAGCTGCTGAAACACAGACAGGTATTGAGTATGAAATATTTTCTTCTCTCTTCAGTGTGTGAGAACAAGTGGTGCTTCAGATTTAAAACCAGAACTGACTGAATGCTGAACAGAGACCTGCCCTTATCATGCACCTACATACTGCTAGGTAATTACAAATGCTGAGGTCAGAGATACATTTCAAATTGCTTGTTTAACTGGGTTGTAAGACAGTAGGTCTGACAATGGAGAACCTATGGACCTGAAACTTCTGTTAAAGGTAAATGCTGACAGTCTCTCCTCCATATATGAATAGGTGTACTTTTGCATTTTTTCTTTGGAAATTTAACCAAGTAGGAAGAAGATAATGAAATTCTTGTCCCTCTTTTAATACAATTGGACCATGAATGAAATACACATCTGAAAATACTTGTTTCAATACCTCTCTGACGGAAACGATATTCAAGCCAGTCCTAGAAATTCAACAGCTGTTTTGGAATACAAAAATACGTGCTATAAACATTTGCTATTTTGAGATGTTTCCTATGTCTCTTATTGACACTCTAATATTGTGATTACAAAGACCTAAGGGCCAGGGTGAAGGGAGTGGAAGGTGAGAGGGTGTAGCTTTCCATCCTCAGGGTAAATGACAAAGCCTAAGTCCTGTCTCCTCTGTGTGTGTATGTAAATAAATGAAGCACAGGAAAAAGAAGGAATTAAAAAACTATATGCAGTCACAGAACCACAATATGATTATGATGCAAGACACATGGTGGGGCAGCTTCAATGACTAAAGTGCTGTATGGATTCAAGCTCTTCAAACAGAGTAACAGATAGAGGAGACAAAGTTTTCCATCCTATGTGGAGTAGGTTGAATGTACATTTATATTTCTAAGGGATGACTGAAGATTTATGAGTCAGTGTATCGAGTTTGCATGGCCAAGATTTGGTAGTGGGGTAGGGGGTAGCTACAGAGTAGCTTCTGTGAGGGGATGCCAGAAGCTTCCTCCATGTTTCTCAAAGACAATGGGAGAGCTCAGTGAAAGCCTTGTTAGAGTAGAAGTAAATAACATGTTCCTCTACTATTCCAGGTCAGTCATTTCACCACAGAAGCCAAACATGTTGGTTATACATATTGGTAAATTCCCCAGGAATTCCTTAGGGTATTCCCTATAATTTTTGTCCTCACCAAAATAACAATAGAAGATCTCAAAATTCTTAACATTGGAAAGGTACCACCCAGAATGAGAACTCTGAGCCTGGAATGCTCTGCTGTGAACAGAATGGTAGCAGGTACATAAATACACATCTTTAATAGTGCACTTGCAAGGACAAAGGACATGAGAAAGCAAACCTTTTCTCCTTTCCTTTCCTTTCCTTTCCTTTCCTTTCCTTTCCTTTCCTTTCCTTTCCTTTCCTTTCCTTTCCTTTCCTTTCCTTTCCTTTCCTTTCCTTTCCTTTCCTTTCCTTTCCTTTCCTTTCCTTTCCTTTCCTTTCCTTTCCTT
>JANIJU010000001.1:71365132-71461164 GCA_025504685.1 Leucosticte australis | reverse complement strand
TAAGGAAGAGATAATTTTCCAAGATATCAGAGCTACATTTTAGAAATGCAGAGGTTAGCAGGCTTTATTAGTAGAAACTTAGATACTGTGCTTGAACCTTAATGGTGATTACAATCAATTTAGCTTCTCATAGCCATCTAAATGTATGTATAAATTAATAGGAAACTTGGATTAGTGACTATCTGTGTTCTGGACTATTTTTATCAGTAAGAAAGTGGCTAAATTGTTTCTTGTGAGGTTAATTTATTAGTAAATATATCTATTCCTACAAAAAAAAAGATTATTTAAAAATAGCAACCCTTTTTTGAAAGGCTTTTAAAAAGTCTATATGTTTGGCTTAATGGCATCTTTTAAATGACTGAAATAATCCTCCCAACCATCCCTTCCTATTATCCAGGATTATGAATAAACCTTTAAACAAATTTACAATCTCTTAAAGGCCTGATTCTCAGCTGGTATAAATTAGCATGTATTCACTGAAATGTGTAAATTGGCAAACCTCAGGTGCTAGTAAAACTATATTGATCTAAGTCAACTAGAAACTGACCAATATTCCACTGAAAACTCTTCAACAGTTTGTTTAAATTACTGTATTACTTCCAGGATGGATTATAGGAATATAAATGCGTTTCCCTGTGGAGGTAAAAATGGTTGACTTTTCCTGTCTCAGTAGAACTTTAATGAATTAGCTGATTTCCACAGGGCTTTCTTATACATAATTTCAAAGTGCTAAGTGTGTTATCTTTAAGTCTATTTACACAATAGACAATAACAGCCATAATTGTAAAACAAAATTATATTATTTGATTAACAGTAATTAAAAGATAATCTAGTTATATTTACTTAGCTCTGTGAAGATTCTTTTTCTGTGAGCATTACATAATGTAAAAATAAACTGTGACTAGATATTTTGGTTTTTAATGGTTCTAACACTCAAGATGGGTGTCAATGTCAGAGAGTTTAATTTCTTACACTTTCAGTTATACTGTTCTGTACTGGTACTGCTTACCATTTTCTTATTCTTTTTCTTTCTTTCTTTCTTTCTTTCTTTCTTTCTTTCTTTCTTTCTTTCTTTCTTTCTTTCTTTCTTTCTTTCTTTCTTTCTTTCTTTCTTTCTTTCTTTCAAGAGAGTTTCACACTATGTGTAAAATTTTATCAAGCTAAACCTACTTCATGTGCATAAGACATACCAACATCCTTTTCAGCAACACCATAAAACATATGAAGAGTTATGTAAGTATTTTGGGATACCTATATTCACAGAAGAAGGGTAAAATGACTTTGCACACTTAAGGGTGGAAAGTGTGGATAGTGGAAAGTGTGTCACTTCTACAAGCAACATTGCAGAGGGGAAAATGAAGAAACACAATGTAAAGGAAACTTGATTCTTCTCTCAAGACCGTGCTCTAACTCACTGTTTACCCACAGAACAAGCCAAAAGATGGCTAGTTGCTGCTTTGGTTGGATTATTTGAAGACTGAATGAATGAAGTATTTCAATAAAGTTTTATAATTTATAGCATGCTGATGGGAGTATTTGCCTGTGGCAGAAAAGTTTTTCAACTCATATTAAAATGCCCCCCAAATGTACCCATAATACATAAGAAACAGATATCCAGGCACCAGCTCACCATTTCAATTCTATATTTACACACATTTCCCTGCAGATGGCCATTAGGAATACCAAAACTGTACTTTTCATAACCACAAGCAATATCAGAGAACTTGTTAAGAATATGTACAGATAAAAGACAAAAGTAGTACTCTTGAATTACATCAGTAGAAGTTAGATTTTATTTATAGTATTTTTGACTAGAAATCCAGGTACTATTTAATAGATCTAATAAAAATCGTGCCTGATCTGGGCCATAGTTTTTGATAACACCATAGATAAAGCAACTTTTTTCAGTATTTATGTCATTTAACTTTTCTGAACTATAATTTCAATATATTTTGAACAAACAGACTTTTTCAAGACGCTTTTAAAAGCACTTTGACGAACAAGATGAAAATTGTTACATAAAAACCTATTTTGCTTTTTATAGAATATATCCTATTAAGGTCTTCATTTATTGTGAATAACTGATTTGGAAAAACAAATGTTGCTACTTACTTATAAGGCATTTGGTAGCTGTTAGAAAAATTCAGCAAATAAAATCCTGCCAAAAAAAACCCTAAAATATGAGCATTTATTTAAAGACATTTTTGGAAGAGATTGCAAAACTACAGTAGTTCCTTAAGTTAGAAGCAGTGTGGGGGAAAATTACATTCTGTGGATTAGTAAGCAAAGCAAACACAGGGAAATAATTCCCAGAATCTGTCACATTTACATAATCTTTCAAATATATTTTATAAATAATCTAAATAATCTCTCATTTTAATAAATTACTGATGAGTTAGGAAAAACAGCTAATGATTTTTCACTGTCCTGACTATGTGTATTGGTTCTTGATGGGATGGAGATAATCCCTCCCACATAGCAGCTTTCACAGAGCTGTGCTTTGTGCTTGTAGCCAGAAGAGTTGATTACACACCCTTGCCTTGGCTGCAGCTGAGCATCACTGGCACAGCATCAGAACTGTCTCCCCAGCCCTCCCTCTCTCCCCAAAGGTCTGTGGGCTGGCATGGGCAAGAGGCTGGGCAGGGACACAGCCAGGACAGCTGACCCAAGCTGACCAAAGGCATGTTCCATACCATATGGCGTCATGCTCAGCAATGAAAGATAAGATAAAAGAAATGGGGAGGGGTTTTAATTATTAGGGCATTTTCTTACAAAGCAATGACTATTCAGGGTGAAGATCCACTTCCCAGGAAGTAGCTGAACATCACCTGCTGATGGAAGGTAGATGATAATGTGTTTGGTTTTCCTGCAGAACAGAAGTGCAAGAGTGGCATTGGGGCCAGCCAAGATCACTCCATCGCATTAAGGCTTCCAGCTTTCAATTATTTGTGGAGATTAATGCTTTAATATAAATTATTTTATGTTTCAATTTTCCTCTGGAGTTGAAAAGCAGGGAAAAGAAAAAAAAAATACCTACAAGCCAATTATTCTGTTGCATGTAGAGGCAAGGCAAGGCAGAAAAATAATTAGTGAGATGTTTCAATATAAAGATCACATAAGTGATGCCAAAGCTCCTTTTTCAGTTCTAGAAGGATGATTGAGTTTTTGTAAACAATTTATATTTCCCTTAATATATTTTGGTTTCTCTTATTTTCCTGTTGTAATCTGAGGAAAAACCCCCAAAGTAAAAGAAATACATTCAACAATAGTTTAGTCTTCCTAGTTCTGTGTCTAAAATTTATTTTTGAACTTGTGTAATTAAATGTTGAATAGTAACACTGTCCAAGCTGATGGTTTTCAGTAAAAGATCCTGAAGATCTACAAAGTTTCTATGTAGTGCTCTTCCACTGCATGGAAAAGTGAACCCATTCAAGTGGAACAAGGTTAGCATTAGTAAAACTAATGTTTATGAGAATTAATTTGTATAAAAAGAAAAGTTTTTGCAAACAATAATTGGTAGACATATTGTGTTAGTGACTGAAGATATTTTGTAGATAAAATAGGTGTAGACATTTCCATAAATATCAGTCTAGTGTTACGTGGAGAATGAGAAAAACATTAAATAAAAATTAAAATTAATATGTTCCGGTTAACAAATTACGTTTCTCAAATGTTTTAAGTGCTCTCTTCATATCCTGATGAATCAAATCCCAAATAAGACTATTGCTTTCGATACATGTTACAATGATACAGGAGCATAAAGTCAAACAGCAGTAGTTGAAGATCACAAAGATGGAGATCCAAAATATTTCAAGTTAATTCTATATTGACCCACTAATTGTTTCATAGATTGGAGGCCAGGCCCAAATAAGGATTTAGCTAATCCCATGCACAGCCTTTTAAATATGTAGGATTACACAATAATAAAAGTAGATAATAACAATATAAAAAAAAATAAAAGTTTGGGAAAAGTTAAAGCAATAAATTTTGTGTGCAGTTTTGATTCTTTGAGGCTTTAACAATATATTTTAAAATAAAGTTTAAAAATCCATCGTTTGCCCCCATAGATATTCTAAGTGCCAAAGCCCAGTTGTGATCTGAATACTCCTGCTCATTGACTGTGTTACATGAAGGTAACCAATGCTTCTCAACAGATTAATTTTTTGTTTTCTAATTCCTCAATATCTACTTGTTATATAGTTGTTATATAGCCAAAATTTCCCAAGAAGAGACAGGATGAGCAGCCTTAAAAGGATTTAATTCCTCTATAAGTCCAACAAACCCGTAAAATGCATTCTTCTGCCATTTAATAAATACAGTTATGTGAAACACCGGTGAGGGAAGTCAAAGGGAATTGATACTGTGCAGCCTGGAGAGGATAAGGCTTCAGGGTGACCTAAATGTGGCCTTCCAGAACCTAACAGGAGCCTACAAGAAAGATGGAGAGAGATTTTTATAAGGACATGTAGTAAAACATGGGGAAATGTTTTCAGACTGAAAGAGGGTAGGTTTAGGAGAGATATAAGGAAAAATTCTCTCCTGTGAAGGTAGTGAGGCACTGGAGCAGGTTGCTCAGAGAAGTCATGAATGCCCTATCCCTGGAAGTGTTCAAGGATCAACAACATGATCTAGTGGAAGGTGCCTATGGCAGGGCATTGGAACTAGATGATCATAGATTGTTCTATGATTCTATAATCTTAATTCAAACTGATTTATAGCATGATAAAAACCAGAATTAAAAGTAAGCATGCTTACCTCTCTACTGCCTGTGTGCCTGTGTCACTGAAAGAGAAAAACATCTGCTTGGTGTGAGTACAGGTTGCTGAATAACGCAGGTATTGAATTCTGATTCTGTATTGCTATAGTTAAGATCAAGGGATCTAATTATGTCCTTTGTTTTGGATTCAGCTCATCAAATTTCCCTTAACTTTTCATGTTTTTCCTCATAGCTTGTTAATTCTGGGGGCTTTTTAACCTGTTTGATCCAGTTCTGAGCTATTTTCACTTTCTCTGCCTCTATACTGCCAGCTTGCATAGGGGTTATACAAATGCATAACAAAGTCTCCTTTGTGCTCCTCATCTTCACAGACTTTGCTGCAGTGGACAGTTCATTTGGCACTGCTTGTCTTCACTTACAGGTGTGTGTTTCTGTGTTCTGGAGTTGGCTTTTGGGGTTGGCTTTGGCGTTTGCTCCAAAAGCAAAGTCTTTTGCAAGTGTGCTGCAGCTCTTCCCCAAGATATGTACAAAGGCTCTTTTTCCATTCCAAAGGGAAAGGAAAGGGGAACAAAGGGGAGCATGGGGTGTGTGATAGAGCTGCTTGTTGGGCTCCTGGCAGCCAGTTAAGGTCAATCCGCCACCCTGCGATGAGTTACACCCCAAGAGACTGCTATTACTTTACACATCCAAACAGTAGCAAAAATAACATGCATGAGAAAGCAATAAAGGCTAATTTTTTAGTTTCGTAAAGTAACTTTTACAGGGGTGTTGCTATATGCTTAGTGTATGTTCACTGCCTGCCAGCAAAGGCAGGGAAAGTGCATTCAACCTCTGAATCCTCAAAGGGGGTGGGAGGGAGGGGGAGGGAATTAAAAAAAAATAGCAAGATGGAAGTGTCTGAGACATCAAACTGACTAAATGGCTGACAAACAGCCTGATCATTTTTTTTTCAGCTTTGTCCTTTGTTTTCCCTCCAGATACACCACATCTGTTCATAAGCCTGACTTGTTATGTCATGTTTGATTTAGGCTGTACAGGGCAGGAATCCTCTTTGTGCTGCATCTGAGTGGTTTGTGACATGTTTACATGTGAAAATGAAATAGGCCAGTCGAAGAAGAGGCGTTCATCTCAGTAAGCAGAAGCACAAGTGAAACACTCTAAAGCGTTTTTCTAGAGGCTGGACTCAGATGTTTCACCATGCTGATGGACACTTGCATTTTGAAGGCAGATATTTGTATGCAGCCCATGAAGAGTATAGGACAGCTACTTTTTATGAGTTTGGCAACAGTAATAAAATGAACTTTTCTACCTTACCAAAATAAATATCAGAAAATTTCATGTTTAAAGGCTTAAGATTTAGGTGCTTAAAGATTTAAGAACTTAAAGCATTAATATTTAAGTGGACTACCAATAATATAAAGTAAAATAGTATAGGGCAGAACTAGTGCTACTTCTAGAGAAATTTATTTTTGAATTACTGTGAGCTGCAAAATGAACTCTATCTGGAGGGGGAAAAAAAGAGAGTCAAAAACATAGACAGATAAAGTGCTACTATGTAGAGATTCATTTTTAATGAAAAGGAGAAATAATGTATTTCCAGGAATATACATGCTCTTGTCTTTATTGGTGTAAATTTTATATATTTTACATAAAATTTTCACCTATTTTTGGCAAGATAAAACTTGTTCAGTTTTTAAAAACTCTTTTTTTTTCTTAAAAAATAGTTATAAAGGTCATTGTTTCTTTTGTTCTTTCTTTCTTTTTAATTTTTTTTTTCAAGGACAGTTACCTGGAAAATACATTGGGTTTTTTTCATGTTCTGAAGAGACAGAAAAAATGGAAAACATTTATATGTTTTCATTGTGTTTATTATATTTTCAAACTGGTACCTGTTGAGACAGGGACTGAAGTTCTGAGCACATGAGGGAGTCCCATTCCAGGAGGTCTGTTTTGACAGCCATCAGCGTGGCCATCAGTGTGCCAGCTCACAGCAAAACCTTCATTTCACACCACAGACAAAGGGCTTTAGGGCCAAGGTCTCAAGATCAGGAGCTTCCCATTGTGCCCCCTATGACTGTTTAGTAAGCTGCAAATTCAGACAGAGAGAAACTTGTCTCATTGCAGATGTCCTTTATCTGTCCTTCAAGTGTAGTCCGTAGTTACTATGGCCTTCTTGTGTGCATCAGCAAGCAAAATATGTTTGACAGAACTCTATATATAGGGTTTTTTTGAACACTATAACATCAGAAATTTTCTGGTTTATTTCACCTTTTTATTTGGGTGGGAAAAAAAGTGATGTGACCAAGAGGTGTCTGTGGGAGTGGTGCTGGATGGGTAGCTGGCAGGAGACTGGGAGAGTGTCAAGGAAGTGGGATGGTTTTAACAGCAAAACCTTGGCAAGTGAGTAATAGGTTATTTCACCATTCTACTAATACTGTTGATGTTAACAAGGACAGATCTGTCAACAGTGTGGCTGAACTACTGACATTTGTCATCTCTTGTCAGCTCTCACATCTCTTTTCAAGTGGGGCTGTACTTTCCTAGAATGTCAGATTTTTGAGAAGAGCCCATTTATGATACTCATAAGGCAAACGCATGGGTACAATGAAGTGGATTTCCATGAGTAATTCCATCTGTCAGCAGTGGCAGTATCTGTGGTCCAGAATCATTAATAAGACACAGAAGCTACCAGGATTCTGCCTGTACCATCTGAATGAGTGACTGCTATTTTCAACTACTGAATGCCTTGAGGAAAGGTGAGGAAGATGGTTTTGTGAGGCCCCAGGAAGAGTGACAATGTGCCGGTGGAAAGCAAGTAAAGAAGTTGGTGTTTTCTTGATTCATACCTGCAGAACTGTTAGCCTCGAGCAGCACAGCATGACTGGCTTATGCATGATTGCTTTTTGAGTGTTAGTTTGATTTCTGTGCACAGGCCTTCAAGGACAGAATGAAAACAGCTATTCATAAACACAGACCCAGTTCTTCTCTTTTCTGCTCTCTGGTCTAACTGGGAGTAGAGGATCTGACGCCAAAAGGGTTGGAATTTTAGGTATGAAATTTCTGTATCATTTCAATTATGACAAAAGGAGCCTGGCTACATGACTTTCTCAAAGGTGTAATGGGCCAACATTTTTAGAGATTATGAGTATCTGTTGCAATAGTATTCCATTCAGCACTGTTTATCAGAAAACAGAAATATTACCCCTTCTATAATTACTTTTTGCCTATCCAAGGTCAATAGGAGTGCAATCTCACAGATATCTATGGACAGATGATACAGATGGATGTAGATATAGATGCAGTCAGAGACATAGATATGAAAAAAAACTCAGAAATTAATAACAAGAAGGGATGAATACTTGTGAGGATAAAACATCTTTTTTGTGCTCATCAATTAAGTAAGGATTCCAGGAATGGAGGTTAGCATGAATTGTGTCCATTTGTTTGTGTTTAGTTTTTTTTTTTTTCAGTTAAGAATATCTCAAACTTTGGAGGTAAAAGTATGTGAACATAATCATAGTTTTTCTTTTAAAAAATGAGACCTACAGAAAAACGCATTATCCTTTAATACATTTTCTGAAGACACTGGTTTTTTTTTTCTAGTATATAATAAAGTTTATAAAAAGAAAAATTGTTTCTGTAGATATAAATTAGGAAACTAAATTACAAAACAGCATTAAAGTTGTTAGTAAGTGAGAATTTAAGAACAGATACTGTTCCTAATGCCATACTGCAAGGGACTGTGTTTCTATATTTCACACAGCAAAAAATAACACCGACTGGATCAGCAGAATAGTAATACTGTCATTTGCCCTCAGTGTCAAGCTCACAGATTTGCAGTAGTCTCTATCAAAAGCTGTAGCAACACCAATGTGAATTACTTAGACTCTGCTTTCTGTAATTTAGTAATCCACGGTCTTGAGTTCCAGCAAAATTTAAATTGGATATAGTGGTCTCAATTGATTCAGAATGGATTACAAACCATATCAGATTTTTAGGGCTATGAAGGAAAGGTAGATTTACCAAAGTAAAATCCAATAGGAATACATAACTTTTGAGATCAAAATAATCTTCTGGTTTTTGCTATCCAACCCCACATTGCAGCAAGAATACATCATAATATTTGAATACGTAATCATATTTGAATACATCATAAGCATTTCAGTTACAATTAAGATTTTTACAATACTTTGAAATTTACCAGCAAATTCATGAAAGGAAATCGGCTCAAAGAGGAATAATTAGGTGTGTGCAATGAGAAACAGTGACTATAACCTGATTCATTTTAAGCAAAATCTATTAAATTAGGCTAATATCATCATAGTATCGATTTTGATTTAAATTAAGCATTGTCCATTTGCATTAGTTTTTTGTGTTCACGGAAGTTAATTTATGCTTAATATCATTATATTTTAAATACCAATTGAATTGGGATACATCTAGAACAGTGGAAACAGGGTTTCATTTGAATTAATGAAGACATATTTATTTCTCGGTATATTTTCTGGTCCTCAGTGGGATGGCTTGAAAGTAGGCTGAAACACAGCATGCTCTGTGACCTTTGTTCCATCTGTTCACAAAGGGCCTTGTGGTATCCATAACTCAGTTTCTACCTCTTCCACCCAAGAAGCCTTAAAAAAATTTTCCATCCTCCATCAATAATATGATTCTTCTTCAAGGCATGCAAAACATGTGTTGATGGCTTAAAGCTATGCAGGCAAAGCTGTGAACAATCCCAGCTCATCCACAGCCCTTGGAAATCTATTTTTGATTTCATAAAACAAAGAATCAGTATTTTCTGTTTCACGTGCTCTTTCCCAACACCTGTGCTTGAACATAGAGTCCTTAGTCTGGTCCTGGGATCCACATTAAGGAAAGACACCTGCTTGTTAGAGCAGGTCTGAAGGAGGACCATGGAAACAATCAGAAAACTGAAGCATCTCTCCTATGACAACAGGCTGTGGGAGGTGGCTGGGGCTGTTCAGCCCAGAGAAGAGAGGACCCTGGGAAGACCTTATTGCAGCCTTTCAGTTCTTAAAGAGTGTTTATAAGAAAGAGAGAGGTCTTTGAACAGAATCTGTAGTGAAAGGACACAGGGCAATGGTTTTAAACTGAAAGAGGGTAGGTATAGATTGGCAATTTACAAGGAGGTTTGTGTAATACTGGCAGAGCTTGCCCTGGGAAGACATTGATGTCCCATCCCTGGAAGTGTTCAGAGTTATGTTAGATGGAGCTTTGAGCAAAATAATCCAGTGGAAACTGTCCCTGCCCATGGCCGGACTGTTGGACTGAATGATCGTTGATGGTTCCTTCCAGCCCAACCCACTCTGTGATTCTGTGAGAAACAGATAAACAATAATTTGGAAAATGAGTACATCGCATTAGACACAGACAGGATGGAGCACATGTGCATACACAAAATTCAGAATAGAAGCAATCTAAATTAGTTTTACCATTGACTTTATGTTGGTGTGAATCTGTGATCTTCATTAGAAAGAAAATAAAGTGTTCTAGCTTATGCTTATTACAATTTGTTTGGTTTCTTTTTCTCAGAAGAAAGGGTTCCATTACTTAAACGTGTTAGCAGTTCATCATGCAGTTATGTTACATACTGTTTGAAGAAAAGAGCACTGCTTTTGTTTAAGTTTGCATGATTTGAATTTGTTCATGGAAAGCTGATGCAGATTAGGGAGGAAAAGAGATGACATTGGTAAAGACATATTTAGATCACTATTGCATATGAAAAGAGGTCATCTGTAGGAGAAATATACAAATATAAACATGGAATTTGGTTTAAAAGATAAGTCCTAAAAGAGGGTATTTTTAAAACAGCATTGTAAACTATTTGCACTAACATTTTGATACTACTGTAAGAGGACACTATCTTAGACTTTTACTACTATTAAGGAAAATGAAAATCGTAATTAACACTGAAAGCTCTAATAAGCTTGTCAAGTTTTGAATCCTTAATATGTGCATTTAGTTCAACATGTCTGTCTCTGTTAAAACCAATTAAGTAAATTAAAATTCATTTTTTAATTATTTCTTTTTTACTGTATTTTAACACATTTACTAATTATTTAAAAGTTCTCTTTGTAAAACAACTGAAATCAGATTTCTGGCTCAGCAGTCCTCTCGTGTTATCACCTACTTTTCAATTTATTTGTTGGGAAATGAAATATTGAGACAATTGTTCTAGCAATACTTGTCTTTGTAGATAACTAAATTTATGTATTTTTAGCTTACAGATAAAAAATTCTTTAATATTCTGATTTTGGATATTTTTGGAGAAGAAACACTAAACTAAATTCATGTTTGCACTACATATTTGAGATTCTTGCTACAAGTAATTTTCACCTTAGAAAGAAGTCAAGAGAAGACTAAAATGCCCTAAGTGCTGCAAGCTCATATCTGGCCTATCTCACATTAAATTCACAGACTTTACATCAAACAATACTGACAAACAGTCAGTAGATAGTAAATGTAGAGCCCCACTTCAAATATTCCAATGGAAAAAGGAGACAATCTCATTTTTAAGTATATCTGATTTTAAAATAGTTATGCAATTTAAGACAAAATGGAAAGACACATAAAATTGTGGGTTTCAGTTCATATCTCAAAACAGTAACAGCAAAATATAAGTGAAGTACTAACAACTATTTTCCTTTTATGGGTATAATTCTTCTTCCATTACCTGTCTTTAATTTTAATCGTATAATGTTTGAGTTGTTTTTTTTTTTTAATTTCAGTCAAATTTTAACAAAATATTATGCTTGCATACCTCATCCTTTTCCCCCCTCTCAAGTTTCTAGTTCTCCATGTATTTCTAGGAGATAGCAGCATGGAGTAGATTGAAAGACTGGGTCGAATAATAAACAACAAAGAGTCAAAACAATTCAAAAGCAATTGGTTTTCTGTTGTCCAACATGCAGTGGAATTTGTATAAGGAGTGAGCTGCTTTAAATTCTTCTTGCAGGAATATGGGCAAGCAACATTTGAACATTCAGTGTTTCTGTAATAGGAATTTTTTCCCTAAGTAAACATCAGAAACAAGAAATCCCTTTAATGTGTAATTAATATAAACATTTCTTGTGATCGTATTTAGTTTTTGTGTAACTGAACACATTTAGTTTCTGTGTAGGAATGTGCAAAACTTCTTCAAATTTCATGCACCTATCTGCAGGTACCAGCTTCCTAATGGATGATATCTGAAGGTTTCAATACATATGTCCAAATAACATTCCTCTACATGGTTTTATACAGTTTACAACTCTGTATTCAAATGGATCAAGATATCAATATATAATTTTTAATATATTTAAATTAAAATTAATATATTCTAAATATATTTAAAATTACATTATATATATAATTAATTATATATTTACAACTCTGTATTAATATATTAATATATTATTATTAATACATTTAAATTAAAATTAAAAAGCCAGTAAAGCCAGCCACATCTGCTGTGGTTTTGGAAGATATTTCTTGGGCTAGACTAGAAAACCCAACAATACTGAGCAGTGGTGTACAGATCAGTGAGGCTGCACATTATAACCATTCAAATATTTATTTCTTGTGTTGGATCATCTCCATAATTTTTTCTCCATATAGCAATATGAATTTCTAATAGTATTGTGTGAAAATACAAGTTAACACCAAAAAAAGAGCAATTTTGATTTCAATGTTATCTGTAGATACTGAAAATTAATCACAATACTATTACGTAAATATTAGCATAGAGAAAATGTTGTGTTAGAAAATCAGGAGAAAATAACATCTCACTATATTAGTAAAGGTAATCAAGTTTAATTGAAGGTGTAATATTTTTTAGCATTCATTAGATTTCTCTTTTTTTCTGAATTTTAATTCAATACCGTAAAGTTAATAATAATGCAATAGTGATCAGTTATGTGTGTTTTACAAAAAGTACATGTGTACCGTGCATTACCAAAGTGCAACACGTTGAAATATTATGATTCATTTGATCAATTCCATGTTTCCTAGCCAATAAAAATTTTTGCAAGCAGCGTTTCAATACATTAGAATTTTTGATTCAAGCACTTATGTAAAACATGAAACAATTTGTGACAAGTAAGTCACTGTGGAATGGTGTATTACTGAATTTGTATTCTAGAAGAACTATAATATTTAGTTCATTTTCCTATTTAAGAGGTAAGATATAGTAATCTAACAATTATTATAATATCTTTTCTCTGAGTATATATATATGATATGTATGATGTGCTACAAAGCACCATAATATATTTCCAATATTGCATTACACTGATTTGGCCTCATAGAAAAAAATCAATGTATACTCAGAATAAATTATAGATAAAATACTTAACATGGATTCTTAATAAAATATGTGTGCGTGCTTACTTTTACCAATACGCAGAACATCCATTACCAGTGCAACGTTATACAAGAAAAGCATATTATTTCATATAGGCCTAAGCCTCAACTTCAGCATCCAGTTTCTCCTCCTAGTGAACTAACCTTTTGTCTTGCCATGCTTGACAGCAAACAGCCTACGGTGATTTTTCCCTTAAAAATATTCCCATCACATGTTGTACTGTCAGAGTGATTTAGGCCACTGTTTCTGAAAATGGTTGAAGTTGTTTCCTTTTGCTATAAAAGTATTTGTATGATGAAAGCAATCATATATTGTGTGTCTTATTAAAGATATTTTCTAGCCTTATCACAACTTCTTAAAACTATGAACTTCTTATATACATAAATAAACTTATCTGGAAATCTATTCTAAAAGAAGCTGAAAGAAATAAATTGTATAATCAGAGTATCTTGATCTGTGATGGATAACTGATATGGATTGCTGTGCTCATTTAGATTTATTTCCCTGAAAGAGCAACATTAATTAGTTATATGTTATTAACACTAGATTGTTCATGTCAGTAAGACAATATTATTGCAGAGGATTAAAAAAAAAGGGGGTTGCAGAATTTTAATTTTTCAAAAACTCTCGATTGCAGATGAAGAAAAAAGACAAGCTTTTTGAAGATTTTATTGATATCACTGAAATCCTGTCCTTTTTTTTTTTTTTTTGTCCTGAAATAATTTGTTTCTGGGGAAAAATACAAGTCTCTCAGGCCATTTTAGGCTAAATACAAGTCTCTCAGGCCATTTTAGGCTTTTTTAATTTCTTTTTAAATATGACACCTGGATGAGTGGTCTATGATGTGCTCTGGCATTTCAACACTAAGGAAGAAGTCATCAAAGCATGCTTTATATTACTAAGGAATCAGGAAAGCAAAAAGACCAAGTTCTTAATTTTCACTTATTTGAGACAATACAGTTCTATTTTTAAAAACTAGCTTTTTTTAAACTTGTTTTATTCTGACCTAATGTGACAATTATGTGAAAAACTCCCAGGCATAGGATTTAATCAATAGTATATATTGAGAGGTGTTCTAGATGCTCTTTGAAAGTCCCTTCCAACCCAAACTATTCTATGATTCTATATAGATTTACACATTATACAGTAAGTAGGTGTGCTGGCAAATATGAGTAGATTATAGAAGTGGTAGTGCATATGGCATATAAAATTCAGCTACTTGCAAGTACAGATTAACTATGTAAACACAATAAGTGGATAGCTGTAAGAGTGCCTGATTATTAAGGTTTGTCTTCCTTTTCTCAGACCTTATTCCCATACAGTGATGTTTTTAAGAGAACGGAGCTGAAGTTCTGCATCATAGTCTACATCAGCCTGAATTTTGGGCAACTTTGGTTTACGTGATTATCTGATTCTGAGAAAATGGCTAGAGTTCTTGATTTTTCACATTACTTACATGAACCTTTGGCTATATCAGTAAGGATACTTCTTCCTCATCATGAAAATTGGTCTACATTTTACCCATTTATAAAATCTGGGAAAAACTTTATTCTGCTCGTGCATAACAAAGCATATCTAGTAAAGCCTCCCCTCATTCTAATACCGTAGTACCTACTACCTAAGCTGCGTAACCAATGGGTTCTCTGACAGCCCAAGATGCCAAACTGTAAGTACACTACCACAAGAGAACAAATTACCATTTGGTTTAGCCCATCTATAAACAGGCAGAGCTGTACTGTTTGCTCTGGGCATGATTCCTTTCAACTCCATATAACTTGTGAGGAACCTTTTTTATCAGACTGCTGGAAGTCACTGGGCATGGTGGATTATGCCCATATGTCAGATAAATGGCTTCTCCATTCACTTAGATATTCCAGTCCTTTGGTCAAACACATCTCACAAACATTATATTTTTTCAGGGAATTAGTTAAGGAGACAATTCTAAACAAAACTCAGGTATTTTTCTGAGGGCAGCCCATTCTAGTGATCATCTTTATCCGTAATATGGGAAACGCAAACATTTTCTTTACAGTGTCCTTCAGTTCCTCAAATCTTGTTTCAGAAAACTTTTCATCTCAAACTCCCTTGCAATGTGTTCTGTAAACACTACTCTCCTCAACTCCAAAAAAAAAAAAAAAAATTCCCAAAATGTTATATAATTTTAGGTACTCTGTACTGAAAACACAAGTCTATACATAATTTTTCCTTGTAGTTATAGAGGCCTGGGGCCATATGTAATTTCTTAGAATCACAGGATGGTTGAATTCAGCAGGGTCCTCTGGAGATCATCTAGCCCGCAGCCCCTGCTCTAAGGGGGCTCAGATAGAGTAAAATGCACAGGACCTTGCCTGATTGGATTTTTAGTGTCTCCAAGGCTGGACATTCCACATGCTCTCAGCTACTCGATCCAGTGTTTGGCTCCTGCTGAGGAAGCTACCCTGTGTGACAGCTGAGTAACCCACATATCTGATCCTGCATCATATCCTTTCTTAAATATGTTTTCTCCAAGGCACCATCATCTTGCCTGTGGGGCTTCGTTGTGCCTTATGGTTCTTTGGAGCTGTTTGGAGCAGTCTGTGCCTGGCAGAGGGCAGCCCCTGGCCATTCTTCTCAGAGGCAACTCCTGCAGCCCACCCCACTCACATCAATCTCGAAACCTACATCCAATACAACTACCATTATAGTAAAAAAATATTTGTTTATTTATAAGAATTCCCTCTATATTTACTTTGCTCATTGCTTCCCATGCTCCCACTGGGCCCCACTAAGAAAATCCTGTCTTTATTTTCTTTGTTCCCTCACCACGGGATATTCGCACATGACAAAATCCCCCAAATACGCAGGACCTCTCTCTACCAAGCTAGTATGTCCATGTCTCTCTTGTGCTGGAGAATTCAGAACTGGACCCAGCACTCCAGATGGGTCTGTGCAACACAGAGAGGAAGCATTGTCTTCCTTGACAGTGTTGACACTTTTCCTAATGTAACACAGGAAGCCCTTGCTGCATTGCTGCTGCATGTTCAGCTCATTTGCTAGGACCTAGAGTTCTTTTCTGCAAAGCTGCTCTCATATTTGAACACCCCTAGAACTCCTTTAATATACCATCAAATGCTAACACATTTTTTACTGTTTTTTTCAGTTATTTTTTTTTAAATCTCTTTACTCAGGTGCAACAATCTGACTAATCCCCACTAGAAATAGTTTCAATGTTCAAATCTCTCTACTGGCCTCTCTCATAAACTTTGAAGCAAATAATTACTTTAGCTTCATTTGGACTGGTTTTATACTCTTGAAATCCTATTTTACACTCTGATTACCTCTCATGCCTTTTGATTATCTGGCAGAATCCTTGATTCTGACTTTTTGATGAAAAAAATAAATTGCATTCCATGAAGGAAAAAGCATTTCAAAGCAGTTTTTCTTACAGAAAAATATAGTTTGTGACTATTCTATGATAACTGATATTTACAGAAATCTTAATAATAATATTTTGAAAAAGTTTCTGGCTTCTTAGACATTCCAAATATCACCACCTCTATGAACATTCATTACAAAGGGATGTTATAAATGGCCACTGACACCAAAACTGCTGGCCCAGGACCCCTCCTGCTAGTTTCTGAAACCCAGCCTCAGTGCACACAGACAGACACAGACACACAGACACATAACACCAACAGTGCCAGTCACACAGATGGACACAGACAAGATGCTGCCTTCAAGAGCACCCATGTACAAGACTCCCACCAAAACCAAGCCCAGAAAACTACAGCCCCTCCTCTTCTTGGGCTGCCAGAGGCAGGATGGCACCAGTGAAGCGGTGTAGAGGCAGAAACATCGCACTTTCCAGGCTGACAGGCAAAAATACATTTGTGAATCCCTCAAGAACTGGTCTGATATTTCTATCTGCATCCCAACTTTTTCTTCCTTCTTGCATCTTTCTTACATCACAGACCTTCAGGTCTGCATTCTTACCAACGTCAGAGCTCAGGTTTATATTATTCTCATAGCCCTTTAATTATTGTGATTTGTAAAGACTGATTCTTAGCTTTGTCTTCATCGTGCTTGCCAGATTTATTTCACTGTGTATTTTTTTATGGCTTCCTCATTTTCCATAATATCCCATTAGACATCAACTTTGATCAGATAATTTTACTGAAATAAACATTCCCACATTTCAGGTACTCTGGTGTGACTCACCAGTTTTGGTTCTTGTTACTGCCTACTTAACTATTTTCATGTCTGATTTATGCCTCTGTATGTTTTTTTAATGTCTTCCTCCTGTTCTTATTATCCATTTTTGCACTAAAAAGCCACAGACACATACCCTTGAGGGAGAAGAACATCTCTCTTCTACTTTCTACTACAATCCATTTCAATGCCACAATTTAATGGCTGCTAGGGTCCCTCAGTATTCAAAGACAGTTAGACTATTTCCTCAGTGACCCCGTAGCTGAGATACTTAATTCTGATTGACATCTATTCTTTTCTATTTGCCTAGGACTATTTGTAAATATTGAAAATGGTCTTTTGATATATTTGATAGTGTAAAGCTAATATTTAAATTCTCCAGATTTAGGTATGGAATAAGATAACAACAATTTTCCTTGTAAATCAAGGATCAGAAACTTAATTACACTAAATTTATATGTTGCATTTATTTTTTTGAAGACATAATGTGATATCTTAGCTTGTTCCATTTACTGTATCTACCAAATACAATTGTAATGTTTTTCTGCTGAAACATATTGCAGCATCCCAATGATTATCTTCTCAAACAAGTCTTGAAATGCTTATAATAATTACTGGTATTTCATTTACTACCACTCTGCAAGATACCTACATTTTACGTCATATATTACTTGTACAGAAATACAATTTGGACTTGCTTCAAGAACCTATTTCAATGTTTTAAACTTGATAAGATCCTAATTTTTTTATGGTTTCTTCTGAAATACTGCATTTTATTACTTCATTTCAAAATTGTATGTCCATCCAAAATTCTCAGATTTCCTATAGCACTTAATTTTAACACTCCATATCTCTTTTTTATTACTTAAATTAGGTTCCATTAAGTATGTTCTATTTTCATTTAGGTGAATCCTTTCTGTAAAGAACTGGCTCTCTGTCATCTTTTCTTTCCTAACATATATAAACTTCCTCTGTGCATTATTTTTTTAAGGATAAATTCAGACTGACTTTTATGAAGCTGGATTTTTCCAGGATGCTAAAAGCATTTTAGTGGTTCATACCTTTAGCCTCCTACACAGTCATGATACTCCACTCTAGTTCTTAAAAGGGGAATATGAACAATTAAAGCTTTTGACCTTCCTCACTATAAGGTCAGGAACTTAGCTGAAGGTGAATTAGGACAGTTGACTATGTCAGTGTTTTATTCATAAGGGCAAGCATAGATGAAAGAGAGTATTTCAAAACAAGCCACAAAATATTCATGTGGGCAAATTGAACATGCCTAATACATACAGGTAAGAGGTTACTGCAAGCCTAAATAATGTTTTAATAATCTAATAAATATACAACAGGACCATTATTTGTATATTCACCATGTTGTTATCTGCGTGGTACTGCCTATTTCCTAGGGCTGAAGACTTTATTCCCGAAACAGAGATCTTCTATCTCTGCTGTTTTCTTACAGGAGAACTCTAGTTGGCATTAGGCCTACACCTCATCAGGAAGAGTGCTAGCAGAAAACCACCATGCATGATCTTGACTTCAGCTAGTGCCTTCTGTTTAGTTCACTAGTGTAACCATAGTGACTCTCTTCTGCAGCCTTTACCTTTCAAAATATTATGTTTTGTTTTCCTTAATCCTATATTTTTCTGACCAATCTATTTCTGAACCAGTTCTCTGCCACGTGATCACTTTAATTCAAGCTTGCAGGTGGCTCATCCTTGCCATGGTTTAGCACTGGCAGACAGCTAATTCTCACTCATCCACTTGCTTGCTCCTCACAGCAGGGATGGCAGAGAGAATCAGAAGAGCAAAAGTGAGAAAACTCAGTTTCACAGGTAAAGAAAAAGCTGGGCATGCCAGCAAAGCAAAACAAGGATTTCTTTCACCACTTCCCATGGAAAGGCAGGTGTTCTGCCATCTCCAGGAAAGCAGGTCTCCATCACATGTAATGGTGACTTAGGAAGACAAATGCTATAATTACAAATGTGCCCCACTCTTCCCTTCTTGCAAGTGCATGCAGTCAAAATGGTCTGAGTGCATACATCTTTTGTGTTAAGATAATATCATGTATTGCCTCTTTTAGAGCTGGTGATTCATCAGATACCAAGAGCTACAAAGAAATTGTACCTCATAGTACAATTCTCCTTCTAACTACAGTTTTATTGCTGAGCATGACACCATAGGACATTGAATATCCTTTTGGTCAGTTGGGGTCAGCTGGCCTGGCTTGCTCCCCTCCTAAACTTTTGGGCACCCCCAGCCTGATCACTAGTGTGATGGTTGTGAGGAGCTTCATATCCTTCATAGACTTCATGCTCAGATATTAACTAAGCCTTGGGCATGTTGTCAGCGCTGTTTTGGTCAGAGATCCAAAACACACCACCATGCAAGCTATTCTGAAGAAAATTTGCCTTTTGCAAATGAAAGCAATAAGTCCCAGGGGAGTGGTGTAAGACTACTCGTGTTGTCTTAATATAGTTTACAGTGCCTCAGTTAGTCCCTGGTGTAAGAGAGAGAGGCAGAGTATTCCAGAAAGCAACTCAAAGCATCCAAGTCTCTTCATTCTTATCTCTGCAGAAGTTAGGGAAATGGAAGCATCCAATAATAATAATAAAATATTATTGTTCTTGTTCTCTTCTCTACAAATATTTATGGCCTTAAGTACTCTGGTAGTATCTAAATATGATTGTCATAATTACATTGGAATAGGGATAGGGGGAGATTGCATGAGCGAAAATCAAATGCCTGTGATATTTTGAAATTACTTAAACTGTAGTTTTCTTGTCTGGTTTGAATAACTGTTCTCTGTATTTGTAATTGATATAACAGATCAGAAAAGCCGTGAGGAAAAAAGAACCTTAACAAGGTGAAGACAAAAGTAAGATATATCACAATTTTTTTCCCTGCACTGATGACCTCTTGTCTTCCAGTCTTGGAAAAATTAGGATATGACTGATAATGGTATGGGAAAAAAAAAAAACAACCAAAACTAGCTAAGGTGTTTTTTTTCTTTCTCAATACTATCAGGATAGAGAAGGATTTATTATGATGAATATCAGAGAACAAAACATGATGAATTAAAAGAACCAGAAGGCTCATCATAAGGAAGTTATTTTAAGAAAAATGCAGGCAAAATGTTATTGTTCTCTGTATGAAAAATACATATTCTCTCTCAACTTTGCAGGTTTTTAAATGGGCTTTGATCCTAAAAGCTTAGTATAGCAAGATGTCCTGACAAACATATAAATAAAAGCTCTAGTATGCTTAATCAAAACTGGAAATATAAGATTTTTTCTGAAAAGAGACATTTCTCTAAGGAACATAATTATATGAGGGCACTAGAGTTATTTAATGATTCAGGCAAAATACGGGAAAATGCATTTGGGGCAATGTGGCTATGTGATTCAAAACTTGAGATATTTCATTTTGTTGGAAACAAACACTAATGTATTCTTGAACATGGATGAAGAAGGGGACAAAGAGGCATGTCAAATAATTCAAACCCCAAATGATAGGTTTCTTTTAAATTTTTGTTCTCTGCCTAACATCTAATTTCGTAGGCTGAAGACAGAACAGAATATACTTGACTGTCTGAAAAATTTGTTTTTAAAGTATTTGTTTAACAGCTTAAAGATTTATGAACACAAAATCACTTCTAGTTAGAGTATAGATTCAATACTGATACAGAAAAGAGAGGTTTCTTTTTGTGCATGAATGCAAATTGAAATATTTATTATAGTATTTGGAAGTTTACCTTATAAGCATAAGGTTGTTTTTTCAATGATCTACCTCTGTCAGAGGTTTAAATTACTGCGAAACCCTTTATCAAACAGAAAAAATATGTTCAGGTGTATCAATCTCTAACTATTGCTCATGGAAAGCCTTTAATTTAGGTTGTTACATTCATGGAGTTAGTCCAGGAAGGCCTTGCCTTCCATTCATGGAGTTAGTCCCCCCCATCCTTGCCTTCCATTCTTAAAAACATTAGGGAAACCAAAGCAGAGTTTTGATTTTGGTTGGATATTTTAAAACTTATTTTTTGCAAGGCTTTTGTTACAAGTCTTTAGCTGCCTTTGCTGTCATTAATGGCTATAAACTTCTAAAGAAAATAGATTTTAGTTCGGACTTGGCAGGAATTCGTATTCTTATTAACCATTTTAACCATGTGACCTAAATTTGTTTGGGGCATATTGGAGCTAATGGATTTGGAAATCCATGTTTCATAGCCGGAAACTCCAGCTGTCAAGAGTACATTTCCATTTTGTCTTACTTGCACATTTATCACTATTGAGTGAGATCCTGGTATACAAGGCCATATGTTCTAATTATTTTCTGAAATTATTTAATGATGTTTTCCTTCTTCTTTTCTTCGTGGGCTTTTTGGGTCTGGTTTCTGTCCAAGCATGATTAATGGGTTTGTAGGACCAATCATCTTTAACAGCTGTTTCTTCTTTGCTTCTGAGCAACCTCTTTAGGGGAAGTTCCCTTGCCCAGTCTGAACAACTACTTTTTAAATGGTCAGAAATCTGTTGTAGTAACTTGTGTTTGAAGGTTAAATATGACACAGCTAATTGGTTACAATTCCCCATGTCATATACAATACTATAAGGTGCAATTTCTTTGTAGCTCTTGGTATCCGAGGAATCATCAGCTCTCAAAAGAGGCAATGCATGATATTATCTTAATACAAAAGATGTATGCACTCAGACCATTTTGATTGCATTCACTTGCAAGAAGCTCTTTTCTCTTCTTTTCTCTTCATTTCTCTTCTCTCCCTGAAAATTTATTGAAGTTTATGTAATATGTGTGTCCATTATTTTATATTGGAAAAGAATTATCTCATTGTAGTACATTTCAACTGGGTTTATTTAATGAATTAAATATAAAATTTGACTCTTGAATTAAAAAAACGATGACTGATTACACTGTTTCTGTATGACATTTATTTTAGAATTTTCAGATTTTTTTTTCATCAGTTCAGGAGCCAGAACTCAGAGATCTTAAGTTTTTTTTTTTTACTAGTAAGTCTCATTTGCAGAGATATTGAACCTCTAAATCTCCAAGGACTCATGCAGCACATTTTAGTGTGACATCTCTTTATTCTCACAATCTGTGTAAACAATGCGATAAATGCGTTTCTAACAAAATTGTAACAGTTGAGTGATGTATTGATCACTCGTGTGATTTGGGGTTATCTATACATAATGCAATAACATAAATTTTGGAGAGCACAAGAGAGCAAAGTAAGTAACTGCAGAAATATCACAGACTTTTCAAAAGGGAAAGCAGAAGTTTATATAATGGCTGTAATACATTATTACATTAAATGAATATATTTCAAAACAACATCTATTAAGGGATTAGCTACTTCTTTAATAGCATTAAAAAAATGCCTCCCCTATTATTCTGTTTACTGAGAATTATACTACAGTATGATATCTAGCTTGTGTGTCACAGAAATGCAACCTTTATCTACACTGCATTTTGAGAAAAGTCTTTAGACTATTGAACATACTAAACACACTTCTGTGCTGTGTATAAACTGAACCTTCAAGAGCAGCCTCTGGCACAGGCAGTGAACATCCTTCAAAATACAGATGACCCTCTTATGATTAATTTTCTACTGTTGCGTGGTATAAAACCTATCATAACAGTAATTTTGATACATCTAAGTAAGAATTAGAGACAATGACAACTTGATAGCCGGTGTAGAATGAAATATGTGATGAAACTGAATAACGTGTTATGTATACACACATTCTACTTTGGAAATAGCCATCTCTGTGACAAGACTATTTAGAAGACTTAATTTAGTTCATTAAAAAACTTTAAGAAGAAAGCCATTTATTAACAACACATTTTGTGCTAATGGCTAATTCTTAATCATTATCACTATTTATTGCTGCATATAAACCCCTGCTAAGTCTTAACACTTCTAAATTAGCTATGAGTATACATTGCAGCAGAGGCGATGATAAAAAGAACAAAAGCAGCGAGCACTGAAGCATATCACCTCTTTCTTTCCCAGTTTTCCCTACTTATGTCTGGTGTTCTTGTGTTGTTCCCTCACCCTTCCTTCATCCCCTGCTCCTGATGCTGATTAATCTTGTTTTCAGTCTTGCCAGTCATCCTGGTGTGCTCAGCAGGATGCCTCACCTTTTTGCAGTCCATTGTGCCTCTTTTTTCCTTTGTTCTATATCACAAAATTGCTCCATGGGTCACTGTTCACACATTTTTATATGCCCCCTAAGTGCATTTGTACATGTCTTCGACCTGTTTTGGGTCAGATTGCTCACATGTTTTGCAAGACATTTGTGTTCAGTTATCAGTCACAGTTAGAGAGTGCTTATGCTTTGATAGTGATTCAGACAAGTCTAGATGCATGCTTCCATTTGGTTTTAAGGCTATACAATACCACTCATATCCTAACTAATAGATTTATTACTTACAGATGCCATAATCCTGGCTTTTTGCTGCATAGGATCTTAGAACAGGAATGAAGGTCAGTGATGTACTTTTATATACTAAAAAACCAGCCTGACACTGAGATACCAGGACTACAATAAATCATCAAAGGTAAAGTAACACTTATGGCAGGACAGAGCCTTTGGAGATAGGTGTTTCAACATTTTTGAAGTGCAGATAACCAACATAAGTAAAACATTGAAAAGAGTAAAGGAAATGCATTTGTCACAATTTTAAGGAGACCTTTCCTTAAATAGTAATATTTTATCTTAGGTACATTCTTTTTCCTGCAACAAATAGCTCTGGATTAATAACAGTTATTTTAGTAGACTATGTAGATTGCATTTAAACACAGACTCTCTCCAAAATTTTGCTTCTGGGATAAGTCAGTGCATTTAGGGGGAAAAGATTTTATCACACAGTAAAAGCTTCATAGGATCATACCACTATTGAGTAATTCAGAGATCTCTAACCTCCTGCTCAAAACATGATCAGGTGTAAAATTAGATAAGGCAGCTCAGAATTTTTCAATTTAGGTCTTGAAAACCTCTAAAGCCAGAGACAGCACAATATTTCTGCTCAGCCTGCTCTACTTCTCTATGAATCTTATATTTCCATTAAACTATTTAATTTTTTTTTCTGAACTTTATATGAGGGGGAAAATATGCTGCTATTGCAGGAATGTACTCATTTAGAACGACACTCTTCAGTTCTACTCTGAGTAGATATGAAGAAAATAATAATTCCTATTAAAAGCATAGCTTGAAGTTTTCACACAAAGACTGTATACTCTGTATTTTTTAAATTGAGTACCTATCATTTGTAGAGACCATAATTCTCTGCCTCTGTGGCATACAGAGAAATAGAATTATATGGTTATATTTCTTGGATAATTTTACTGTGTGATTTTTCTGTCTTTTGCTGTAGAAAAAATATTTCAGAAGTTGTTTTTACTGGTAGTGGAACAAACTACTTACTCATTAAGAAAAAAAATTATCAAACTGACTGTGAATTCTTTAATAAAGTGGGCAGCAAGCAGCTGTTGAATCTCTGCTTTACATTACTGTTATGAGGATGGCAAATTAAGATGTCACATATATACTCATATAAACCCTTTGGTTAACTAAACAGTAATTTTAAAGTAGTCTCTTATAACTAATAGCGATGTTTTACCCTGTTGAATTAACACTAAAACACTTGGCTGCAAAGCTCAAATTGTGAACATTTTCATTCTACAGTGCTGGCAGTAATGTCTACTGCAGTGAAGACAAGCTTTCACAAGCTCACTTGAAGTGCTTCCATAAATACATGGCTTTAGTGTCATGTGTGCTTCTGGTTATCATATGCATTTGTTCATATCAAATTAGAAAGCATCCTCTGAACTGCTAAATTTGAAGATCTTTGCCCAACAATTCTAAGGTAACTCTGTGACATAAGTTGCAATTAATGAATTCATGTCAACAATGTTCCTACAGAACATCCATTCCAAATACTCTAGCTCTGGTTACAGATGTGAAAAACAGCTTAAGTGTTCATGTTAAAAATCTATATAGGAATTTCAGATTTCAGCTGCACTGTTTGCTTTTTGTAAAGTTAAGGCCTCTTTTGCATCAAAAATTTTTGCTCTGCTGATGTCTCAGTTGCCAAATCACAGCATCGCTTGGGTTTGAAAAAACCTTTTGAGCTCATCTAGTCCAGTCCTGCAAATTATTCTGTCTCTTTTGACATGTTTTGATGTATAGCCCTGTGAACATGAACTGAGTTTAGGACCAAATATATACTACTATTCATTAAATAATGATTTGACTTGTGCCTGGGGGACTTGGGCTCTCTGCCCAGGCTCTGATGCAGCTGCTGCCTTTCCATTGACAGGTTTAACCACTAGCAAAGTTGAGCACATGTCCCAGACACACACTGACAAAGCTGGATACACAGGCAGCCACAGACAAATCTCAGTCTTCAACAGCAGCCACAAATAAGACTCACACCAAACACAATCCTGGACAGCCACTTCCCTTCCTCCTTTTGGCCTGGCAGAGGCAGGAGGTGTGACACAGCACACACATGACACCCTTCAGGTTCATGAACACGCACACAGCTACATATTCCCAAAGCACCCATACAGATCCTCTGCTGCCTTACACCCCTGACTGGATCCTGTCCCCTTTTATTCATCTCTCATTCCAGGAATTCTCTGGTTGGTGCAGCTGGATGCTCATTGCAAACATGTAACACTCACACAGGCACCCCACAATAATGGGTCCTCTTGAAAATCAGCACACATCCTCCACCCAAAAATCCCCCACTTTGGATCTGAGGTCTACCTGTTCATAAACACATCAGACTCAAAGTTTGACAGCAAAAACACACCCATACCTGGTTTGGTGAAGATACAGACACTTGCTCCCAGCAGTCAGCGCCAGACACTTGGCTTCTGGACATTCAATCCTGTTCCAGGGGCTGCTGCTGAGCCCCTTACCTGTCTCACTCACCTTGGTTCCCCCAGTAGCTGGTTTTCAGACACAAACTGTGCCTGTCTTGGTAGCTGGAGGTAAACTGTGCCTGCTGTCTCCAGTGGCTGATGCTGACATCTCATGGGCTGCAGTAGCTCACACCGCTGTCCAAGGGCACCCAACCCACAGCCCTTTTTTTAACTCAAGGAGCTGCACACCAGTCCCCCCAGTAGTTTCCAGTGAATCTTTGCAGAGTCAAACATACACACAGGACAGTTTGGCACACTTATGAGAATGTTTAATAAGACAGGACAAACTGCAGCAATCAGGCACAGAGTTCAGCCAGGCAGGCATAATGGCTGTCACTGCTGTGCATATGATCTGAGGTTTTTAATACCTTTTGCTGTCTACAGCACCTCTTTGTTCCTCCTTTCTCACTTCCCTACCCTCCCTTCCCATGAGCTTATATAATCCTACAGATTCCCTCATGCCTAGTTGTATGACAGGGATTTCTCTCCAGTTTACCTGTGGTTTCTTGACAGCCTATCAATTAGTGTGACTAGCAAGGTTTGTTTCTTGTCATTGTCTCCGTGTTAGTTTGGTGACATTTATGTCTCTGTATGATTAGAATTAGCCATTTTTTCATCCTCCCAATTATGAGGTTTCTGATCAGATAACCCTGCTGGAACAGAGATTCTCACACTCTCATATACTTTTGCCATTAATTGTGAATACTGAAATTTGATTTCCATGAGTACCTCACACACATTGTGTGAGGCAGTGACTTCGCCAAGAGGCCACAATGCCAGTAGACAAACAAAACAGAATGGTGACAGGAATGAGTTTTATCAACAGTTCAAGGACTGACAAAAAAGATAATATAATATACAAAATCCAGCCAGTAGCCTAAATCATCAAGCAAGCTTACAGTGAAGCGACTGATCTAAAGTCAAACCCAGTAGTCTATCCACAGAGTTTGAAACAAATCCAGTGATCATCTGGCAGATTATTATGGCTAAGAGGCAAGCATAATAACACAGCTTTAGCTCTATTTCAGCCAAGTTTGTGGACAGAGCATACTAGCAACCAATATTCTTCCAGCATACTGCAGACAGTGAAGTAAAACCCAGGACTGTGCTTAAATAGAGGTCCTGGGTTCATGTACCCATGTTTGTGTTTGTGGGTGGGAAGCCCCAGGTGATGCTGATCAGGTTCCTTAGGTTTTATCAGTACACTGGAGCCCTACAAATATGGTTCTTACCAGAGAGAATGACAAACATTGCTAAAATCAGGATAAACATCACCCTCTGGTTTACTGTTATACACTAAACCAGTCAACACACCACAGAATACAATCAGAATGTTCAGTCATGATTTTTCCTTGGCAAATTCTTGCTGGCTGCTAAGAATCACCTTCTTGCTCTTCATGTGTTTGGAATAGCTTTAAAGAGGAGTTTGCTCTATAATTTTCTCAGTGTCTGAAGATAGCCTGTCTGGCCTATACATCCCTGAATCTTCCTTTATCTCTCCTTGAAGTCAGCACAGATATCCTTTTTTCCCCTCCCTAATTATCATGACTTTTCACAAATGATAGAGAGCAACCTTCCAAGCATTTCAGACCGTCTAAGTACATCACATGTGGCCTTATGAACTTGGTACATCCAGGTAATTTAAATGACCCATAAGTCAATCCTAAATGACCACGTTCTTCTCTTGTCTAAACAGTGATATTGGGTGCATAAACTTGATTTGTGTACCACATCTAAAACTTTCAAAGCTACAGAATTGTTGTGGGGAAATTACACTGTCTGGAATGATCTAAGGAAATCTAGGTTGTCTAGGTTCTTTTTCAGACAAATTCCCTGTCTGCCTTCTGGGTTAGCAATGAGTGATGAGAATCTGCTGTTCTTTACTTCAGCACCTAAAGTGTGGGTTAAATGATTTATGGTTACCTAAGGCATTTTATAGCTAGTTTTCTGTTTTAATACCATCTCTGTAATGCAAACAATCTTTTGTGGCTTTCTAATAATTTTTGTTTTATGGGATACTAATAAAAAAGCAATAGTCCACTTGGTAGAAGTGCTGAGTAAATGCACTTGGAATATGTAGAATACTACACACAAAATGTCTGAAAAAACATCATAGCACTTTAAAATTGGGCAGCTGAAGATAATGCTGTTGGGTTCGTCGTCACTCTTCATAAAATCAGGGTGGTAATACTTCTTTCAGAGTGATGCAGTCACAATATCTGCTGCCAAATTACCAGAGTGTTCCCATACTGTTGTAATAAAAGGAAAAGAGGATCTTTTATTACCTGTGAAACAATAATTTTGAATTTAGAACAGCTCTAGATTAGCATAAGGTAAATAAAGCCTACAGCAATGCTTTTAATACTGGAAGAACAAGATAATTGAGGAGCTGCTTTTTAATGGAACATTATCCTTGTCATGAGTGTAATGGGAAAAGTTCATGCAAGTAAAGGTGGTATAGGAATTTATACAAAAATGATGATCAGATTAAGGCTTCTGAAGCAAATCCCTTTTCCTTATCTTTTCATTCATTGACTTTGAAATCTTACTAGTGACTATTAAAACAGATAAGTCTGTGCTTTCTAAGTTTTATAGTCACCACTAGGAGACAGCTTTATGGTTTCATTTTGTTCTGATGTTGTCACCAATGCCCCAACTAATAGAAGTAAATAATTTATTAAGAACTTTGCTTCTGGAGAGGATTCTACATACTCTTATTTCCACCTACCTATTTCCCCTTCAATTAATTGCATGACCTTCTATTAAATATACAGAAAAGTTGGCTCTCTTGATGTTTTCTAAGCAAAGCAATTGACTCTGCATTGATTTGAAATTTGTCTAATGTTTGTTGAACTTCTAATGGGAATTCAATGTATATAAAAAGGAGATCTCAAGGTAATTGCATTTCATTTGAAGGAGAAAGCTTGTAAAACCCCTGCTAATAATATATTTAATGTGAACACTTGCTGTCAAGTTGACAGTACAAAGCTAGATAAAATTATTGAAGTTAAAAGTGTTCAACTACCATCATCCCTTATTCAAAACATAAACAAGTTCTTTTTGTTTTAAGTATCTTTAGAGAGTTTTTATTTTGCATATCATTTATTTACATCAATACTCAATTTGTTGGGTATTTTTCTCCTAAAAAACTTTATAAAACATGTTTCCTGAGATGGAATAACAGGTTTTTGAAACTGATTTGCTACTTTTTATGTGGCCATGGTAGAACAGAACTTATTTTAGACATAGATTTATGTGGATCTTTGCAGTTGCAGAGGACCCCAGGGCAAAACTTGTAGAATTTACTTTGATGTTTTGTCCAAGAATAATACGCTAATTTTTAGGTCATTTTAGTTTAAAGTTTAAAATGACAATTCAATTACCTTTTCACTCTATTTTATAATTATTCCATCATTCCAAAAAAGCAGTAGATGCTTCATGCATTCATATTTCATACATACAGTGTTACCAGTAATCACCTGAAAAATAGGTGGAGAAAAAAATTTTGTTGAATGCTTTGTCATGTAATGGGAATCTTAGATTTCATGAACTTTGTTAAACTGAGTACTGAAAAAAAACCCAAACCAGCTCTTTTTCTTCTGGAAGATGAATTTCCTCTAGTAATCAAATCTAGATGTAAGTTTATGTATCTAACAGCATCCAAACAAAATCCCAGAATTTGTGATCTAAGTAGATGCGTTGGTAGTTTCTTTAAAATTAAATTCCTTAGCTAAAAAACCCTAAAACTCTTGAGTCATTGAAACTACATTGATTTAACAGACTTGAAGAAAGATATACATTAAGGTGAAGTACCTTGCCTAAGGTAGTCCAGGAAACAAATCATAATCTCATATATGAGTATTAGACCACTGTTCTCATCACTAAGAAACAATATTTTTCATAAATATATATTCAGTACTGTTCCTTCAATAACGTTACAAATACACAGATTAATTTCTTTAATCTTCCTCTATTCTTCCTCCCTTACAAAGAAGAAATAAATCTCCTTTGCTACAGAAATCCATCTCATTTAATTAGCTTAGTATTTCTTAATGGCTTCTCAAATGAATAAAATTAGCAGCAATAATGGAATAACTAAATGGCATTAAAAGGGAAATGCCAGAGAAATTAAAAACATATGTAAAAGGTACAATGGAGACAGCTGTAATTAAAGACTTGTCATGCCTTCAGCTGCCGTAGCAATGCTGAAGTAAGAGGATTTACCTTAAAAAGCCTTCAAGCATTTGAAGATAGGGAAGGGAAAAAAACCCAAACCAACCCTTGGAATGTACACTGAACAGCTAAACTTAAATATGGAACCAAAGAGTTATCAGGAAATGTAAGGGCAGGGAAAAAGGGCAGAAAGTATAAGAAATTGAACAGATAAGAAAGAAAGAGAGGATTTGACAAAAGTAAGGGCATTTTTGCTCATAACACATTTATTTGTCTGAATTTATACCTAAAACCACTAGTTTAATTTTTGATTTTAATTAGCAAAACATGAACAGGAAGAGATTTCCTGTCTTTCAACACATATCTTATTATCAGAACAAGCACAGCAGTGAAGTGTCATATCAAATTATTTGGCCTTTCCTTCTGATTTATTTTTCAACACGTTTAGAGTACCTCACTAGATTTTTTGGAATGACACACAAACCATCACTAACATAGGTATAGAAGGGCAGAATGATGGTAAGATGATAATTTTCCCACTTCCACAAAACATGATTATGAATAGAAATTAAAAAAAAAATACTCCAGAGAAATTAAATAAATTTATGAGTTGTATGTTACTTCTCTGTTGTAAGCAAAATGTATTTGACTGTATATTTTCTTCTTCAAATAATAGTCTGAAATACTTTGTTTAGCTAGAAAGAAATATTTGTGATTTTTAGGAAAAAAAGATGCATGAGTGTGTGCATCTGTGTTTTCAGAGGCATACTTACATTCTGAAGTATCAAAATGGATGTTTCTCGTCCAGTTCTCATGGTGTTTCAAACTACCAAGAGCAAATATCTCTAACTTGAGATAGAATTAATAAAATAAGAGCTTGCATAGATAAAAATTAACAGACTGATGATAGCTGTATGGAAACCCTGGTGGGTAAATGATGTCACATTGCTTTGCAGAAAGTGCTGCTTGGTTTGGGTAAACTTGTAGACACCAAGGCCAGAGTATAAGCGCTGTAATCTAAAATTTTGAAACAATTACTTTGAAATAACTGATATAAAGATACCCTACACTTTTATTTTCCCAGTGACTATAGCTGATAACAATTTTGGTAATAGAAGAATTTGTCATAACTTGGCATCCCTAGGGAACAACTGAATAATTTTAATAATTCCTATTAATTTTTTTCATCTGAAGATCTGAGAGTGCTATATAATAGAAGTTAAGTCTCACTCTCTTCTTCAAACCAAAAAAAAACCCCAAAATATAGGCTTACAGCAGTGTCCAGTGGAACTTTGACCAGAATTCAAGTATGTCAACTCCCTGTCCATTCTCATCTGTTGCAGGTTATTCAAATCATCTCTTGTTTCACTCACCGGCACATTAATTAGATTAAATTTCCATTAAAATCACTAGATTGTGTATAGAGTGAGTTGAAATGTTCAAATGGGAGATTCACTTGCCTAAGGTCAGATGTTGAATATTATTTTCTTAGGCACTTTAGGTTATTCAGTGCAATCATATGGAGCTGGCAGACACAGCAGAGGAGCCAGTTTACCTATGATCTTCTGGAGGAGGACTAAGAGGCCAGATGGAGTAAATTAGGACATCTAAAATGGCCTTAGGAAACATTGTTTAAAGAACAGACTCCTGCTGAAGCTAACTGGGTTCAGAAGTATAATATAGGTCAACTTAACAGCTCACAGTGATCATAGCGGGAGCCCAGATATTTGATGTGTGCATGTATGAACCCGAACTCTTTTCAAATAATAATTTTACCCAATGCCACTTGAAAAATCAACATTTATTTCACTATCTGCTAAAAAAAAGAAAAAAAAAATATTTTGCTCTTACTTTTTGAGCAGAATATTCTCCATTACTAGGATTCTCTATCTCCTGCAAAAGCATTTCAGACTGTATAAACGTCCCAATAATGCAATTCCCACAAACTGTGTGCTAAATGTAGTCATTCTTGGTTGTGTGTGTTTATGGAAAACAAATACTTTGAAGATAAATATTATTGTACACAATAGTCCAGCCTTCTACTGTACTTTTTACAATAGGTCTAAAATAACTTTGAAAAAGGAACCCAATTTATCCAGCTTCATAGATGAGAAATCCAAGTCACTCAAGACATTTCTTCTCTAGTCAAAGGGCCTGTTTCAATTAAAGTGAACTGAGCAATTGCAGGGCAACAAAATATACATTGCTGCTTCTTTTTATGAATTACCACCCTTATGTTCATATTAATGCTGTTCACGATTTCAGAAAGGATTTTTAATGCTGGTCCCAACATCTTGTTGTGGTTGTACTTTTTTCTCCATCAACTCCAAGTTAATTAGTTATTCTAAATTAGATTAACAGTACTGTATTTTCAATAGAAACCTGAAATTTAAATGCACAGAAATATGAAAAGAAAAATTAGGTAGTTCTGAAATAATGAAAACTGTCCACTGTGCTTTTTTTAAAATCATAGACTCACAGATGTGTACTGGTGGGAAAGGACCTCAGGAGATCTTGAGTCCAGCCTTCTGCTTAAAGCAGGGTCAGCTCTGACATGAGACCAAGAAGCTCAGGACCTGTCTATTCCAATACAAAGAACTTTCAAATGAAAAATGTTCTGTAAAAGCTATTAATGTTATTCAGAGCTCTCCTAGGAATGTTATTTACAGGGGTTTCAGCACTTACCAACATTTCTGGTGCCTGGATCTTGCCTAGTATCCATCACTTTTGAAAAGTGGTGGAAATCTTCCTCACAAGGAGCTCTGACAGCTCTCTTAGCATTCTTTGATGCATCCCTTTGGGTGCTGGGAATTGTACAGGTCTAATTGACACAAGTAAATCATGACTCAATCCCCATCCACTTCTAGTTGCTCTCCTTCTCACTGAACCCTTCAACTAATCACACAGGCCTTGGTGAAGAGTGAGTCAAAGCCCTTCTGTGCCCACTGTCACTAAATACAAAATACAAAAATACAAAAAATACATCCAACCCATTCTGCAGTGATCCTACGTGTCCTTTGTTCAGCCCTTTAACAAAGTGATAAAATGTATTCTTGAAATCCTTGCTATCCCTTGCAAGTTTCTAATTCAATTGAGCTTTGGTTTTCTTAACATGATCCATAAATTCTCAGGAAACCCCTTTAATTTAAGCAGGAGAGATTTAGATAAGGACTCAAAGTTTGTCTAATTTTTAAATTACTTTCAGCTAAAAAAACATTGGAACAACCAGCCTAGACCATTTGATTGAGGTTAATGGACATATTACAAGCTTAATTGAATATGTAAGATTTACCAAATGGATGCCTATGTTACACAGGTTATTAGCCTTTAATTAGTGATATTTTAGGTGCTTTTTTCAATAAACACAGTGAAGAGACAGCTTTCTTAACTTTCCTATAAATTTGCATTAAAAAATGGTTCTCTTTTGAGTAGAAAATAAAGCTGCCTTAATGGAAAGCATATAAATTGTTGATTTTAAATATCCATTACTCTACAATGGATGAAGCAAACAAAAGAAAATTATAACCAATTTGGAATTACTTACACAAAACCCAGGGCTTAAAATGGTAAGGATGGAAAATAGCCAGGGTGAAAAGGAGCAATGAAGACCCTTCTGTTGAGTCATAAGATTTCGAGGGCACCCTTGTGAATTTAGCCTCAGACCTGATAAATGGTTTATGTTGGAAGGTGTTAGCAGCATTTAATCAATTGACTAATTTAAGATCTATAAAATGATTCAATAGAATTTACTGCAATTGTAACAGTGATTTAATTATAGATCTGAGAGTGCAATATTTATACTATACTTTCTATAGTGTATTTAAATGTAATCACACATGCTCTGAAACATGTTCCGCTGAGAGGGGGACTCTGTTTGCAGCCTGCTGCTGCTGCTCAGGATGACTCCAAAGGCCTCAGTGAGGTCTGTTGTTTGTAATGTTGTGAGATGTTTGACTTTAGCCATCCAGCAACAGTGGTACCATTCCCCTCAGACAAGTTTCTGGCAGAAAATATTTCAAGCCTGTCAGGGACAAATGACTATATTCACTCTTGTCCTTTGCCTCAGTGCAATTCCCACCTTACCCGTGCAGGGGTTCCATAGGAAGCCCACACTGGAGCAGGTTTACTGGCAGCACTTGTGACCCCACAAGGGACCAGGGCTGGAGCAGTCTGTTGCTGAAGGAATGCACCCCATGGGAGGGATCCACATTGGGGCAGTTCCTTAAGAACTAGAGCCCATTGGAAGGACTCATGTTGGAGAATTTCAGTGGCAACCTCTCCCATGGGATCGCCCCCATAATGGAGAAAGGGAAGAACATGAAGAGGAAAGAGTGGCAGGGACAAAACATAATAAATTGACTGCAACCCCCACTTCCCACCTCCCTTCCTCACATTAGGGGAAGGAGGTAGAGAAAACTGTGAGTGAATTTGAGCCCAGGAAGGAGGGACAGGTGGAGGAAATTGTAACAATTGGTTTTAGTTTTCATTATCCTATACTGATTTGATTAGTACTAAATTAAGCCAATTTCTCTTAGTCAGCTTTGCCTGTGACAATCAGTGATTGATCCATCACTGTTGTTATCTCAACCCACAAGTGACAAATTATTTTTCTTCTCCCCTTTCCAGGTGAGGAGGGGAGTGATAGACCAGCATCAGTTCACACCTGGCATCCAGACAGGGTCAACCCACCACATTTAGTGAAATATTCCCTCACCACCACTGCTGATAGATTGGATCATTTAAACATTTCTTAGCCTGTTAAAGTTAGCCAGGTTCAGAAAGACTTCACATTTAAATATCTGTTTCTAGTATTACCCATTCTGTCTGCAAGAACTCCCATCCTACAAATTTAAATTGATTGGTATTTGTATGACTCCAGAGCTTGTTCAATGAGTCTCTTAAAAGGGTTTAAGATTCTTTTATGCACACTGAGCCAGATGCATAGGAAAAAATATCCACAAGTTATTCCTCAAGAGATCAAAACAACAAAAAACTTTGCTGGCAAATCAGGGGATTTTGGAAAAAAAGTTTACCACAACATTCAATCAACATAAAGCATTTCACAAAGCACTAACTTAGCAGATTCCAGTCTATCAAACTTTAGGCTATTCAAACTTCAAGAGGAAGAAATTAGAAGAAGGAGAGAAGAAATAAAGAAAATAACAAAGATATCTACAACTCCTTGTTCAGCAGTGTTCCAGCTGATATAAAATGTGAGAGACGAAGAGTCAAGACAATGTTCTCACCTAGTGCTCTGGCTTAAATACACTTTGAGTTTCCTGGCCCCTTCCCCAAGGTGAGAATTCTGGTCATTTGGCCACTCAGGATCTGGGTTAGGGCCTTCAGAGGTGAGGTGTGGAGGATTGCCTCCAGCATGCCAGGGACTGGTGGCCACTGCAGGGCTTGGATACAGTCCCAGGATGGGAGGTGCTGTATGGAGCAGTGCATTGCCCTACCAGGGCAAGACTTGACCCACCCTTTTCCCCACGCATGCCCCTAAAATGTCTCAACCTAGTCATCATTACAGTCTCTCTCACTACTGTTTTTGCAATCAAATTTTTTGGCTTGAAATGAGGGCAGTGGTCCACATAGTGTAAAATTGTTGCTTCTATTCTGAAAGAGAGGGAGGAAGGGAGAGATATTTACAACTACAAGCAGGGAGGGAGCATGCCAGAGAACTGGGTGTCCTGCTCTTCTTACTGTGAAGAGATAGGAGGGAGGGAACTGCTGCTTGTTGTTGTCCCAGATGGTATCTAATAAATGAAACAATCCATCTCCCTCAGCACAAGTAATCCTTGTTTTTCATAGCTCCACCATATGCATCACCATTTGGTCAGTCTCAGAGATTTTCTGCCCAATTTCTGCCTAGTTTGTCTTTACTGACATAGAATTTTGTAACTTCCAATGCCAAAACAGCAGAGGTGATTGTTGCCAGTGGAGGACTTGTGGAGATAAAACATCTCCCGCTTACAGAGCTCCACATGGAGGAGTTAATCTGTCCAGCACCTCACTTTCTAATATTCTGAGACATTTAATTTCTATTTCAAATTCATTCTTAAGGTCCATGAGTTTGATTCTTAGCATTCTTCATAATTTATCCTAGAATATTGATTAATACCTCAATTAAAATCTAGAATTAGTAGTCAATGCTTAGTTCAATGCTTTAAGTTCTTACCCAGAATTTTTTAAAAAAAGAAAAAAAGATAGAAAGGAAAAGGAAGCAAAAATAAACTATTAATTTTCTCTTCTTTTGAATTCCAAAAATTGAAAATTCTGTTAAATAAGTTCTTGCAGTAGCATTGTTTGAGTTAATGTATGCTTTTTTCTTAGTAACAGTTCTGTTACTTTTTTGGAAGATGAATTAAGCTTTGCATTTTATTTTTATTACTGGAGCTATCCTGTTTTGTGAGAGAAGGTCACATCTTGAGAGGTGTGAGAGAAGGTCATGTCTTTTTGAGTAGAAGTTTTGCCTTTTTTTATCTTATGTCTTAAGTCCCAATAAAGACAAGTGTCAAGGAGTCAGTTAAAGCAGTGGGTCTCTGTTCACATTTCTTAGCTGTTGACTAATTCTTTGGTTCAGTCTGGACTTGGCTATCCATGCCTAAAAAGTATATAACATTAAGTCAGTTCATATAATTTAGTTTTGTCCTCTCATACATTCAAATGCTGAAGAAGAACTGGTCTTCCAAGACCAAGTGTCTCCCAGAAATCCTTCCTTGCCATGGACAGTCTTTGCTGGTAATAGATAACTTAGTAATATGATAGAAATCCTGCCATGATCTCTACAGTAGCTATTAAAGACTTGGACCTGACGTCTGACTTACTCTAGACAGCTACATCTAAGCTTTCTTACATTTTCTGAACATTAAAGCAGAAGCAACACAGTGTCTTGCTTGTTTCATGTAAGAAACTTTATATTACTGTAGCATGAGGAAAGATGTCCTCTAAATTCTATCTTCACTTTTATTAACACTAAGACGACTGGATTTGTATAAATAGTTCACCAAACAGATCTCTGTCTTAGTTCAGATAGGTTCTATCATTTCTTCTCAAATGTAAGTTGACAAAAAGGTATTTCTAAAATGACATCATGGGTTAGTAGTCCACTTTGTGCATCATAGAGTCATGGAGCCACTCAGGGAATGATCATCAAGAAGTCTATATTAAATATTTTTGCTGTAAATATATGTATGTAGGAAAATGTGAGATTCACTTCTCTAAATGTAAACACAGAAATATTCTGTCTAACAGAATTGGTTAACATGATTCCTAAACATACCATTACAAGTAATTATGATAATTTGGAAAAAGGTTTGAAATTTGGTTATAGTTTAAATCTTGTTTTCTACTCTTTTTGATGTGGTGGGTTGAACTTGTCTGGTTGCCAGGTGCCCAAAAAGCTGTTCTATCACTCCCCCTTCTCAGTTGGACAGGGGAGAGAAAATAAGGTGGAAAACAACCCACAGATTGAGATAGTTTACAATAGTAAAAGTGAACAGTCGAACATGCACAATCAGAAGAAAAAAATTCACTACTTCCCATTAGCCATCAATGTACGGCCAGCTCCTGTGAAGCAGTCCTTTCACATCTGTATTGGTCATGCTGGAAGGCAAAGACTTTAAACAACAAGTGCCCTGTTTCTTCCTGCTTTTCTTAGCCTTTACATCTGAACCAACATCATATGGTATAGAACATCCTTTGGTCAATTTGGGTCAGCTGTCCTAGTTGTGTCCACTCCCAAGATCCTGCCCACCCCTCTTTATGGAAGGGGGACACAATTCTGGGGAGACAGCACTGATGCTGTGCCAGTGCTGCTCAGCAGAAGCCATTGGTGTTTCTGCCAACACCTTTCCAGCAACCAATCCAAAGAACAGCACTAGGAGGGCTGCTCTGGTGAAAAATAACTCCATCTCAGCCACATTCAATATACTTGCCTTCTCTTTGCATCAAAACCAGTACATAGATAGGTACAGCCAGCAAATAAAAAAAAGAGATGTTTTTATTCTTGTTCATATATCAGAATCTTATTGTATGTTTGTGTCTATTCTTGGTAAGGGAGCCATCATTTTTCCTTATTCCATAGACAAAAAGAGAAAGAATATTGTAAATTCTATGACATTAATTCGTAGCACAAGTGAAATCATGTCTGGTTTTCAAAGGTTGTTCAGAACAAATTAATGGCAAGGAATAAAACACTGAACACAATGCTATTAAACACTGAGGGAGCTGTGCTAGATTAAAGACTATCCATGGCACAGTGTGAAATGTTGTTTGTAGTCTTAATTTGGCTTAGTTTGGATTGATTTTTTAAAACTCCTTTGAATCCCTTCTCAGAGTGGCCAGAGGTTCAGCAGGGCTAAGTGTGCATCCTGCATTGAGTCTCAATGACAGCATGTAACACTGATTGAGGCAGAGTGACTGGAAAACTGCCCAGTGGAAAGAACCGGGTGATGCTGTTTGACAGTGTCTGAACATGCGCCAGTGAGTGCCCAGGTGGCCAAGAAGGCCAGTGACATCCTGGCCTGTAACAGCAGTAGGGTGGCCAGCAGGACCAGGGCAGCAATTGTCCCCTGTTCCCATCACTGGTAAGGCCACACCTCAAGTGCTGTGTCCAGTCCTGGACCCCTCACCACATGAAAGATATTGAGGTGCTGGAGAAAGTCCAGAAAAGGGCAACAGAGCTGCGAAGGGACTTGGGCACAAGTCTTGTGACTTGTGACAAGGACAGCTGAGGAAGCTGGGGTTGTTTAGTCCGGAGAAAAGGAGGCTGAGGAGAGATTTTATCACTTTACAACTACCTGAAAGGAGGTTGTAGCAAGGTGGGGTTCTGTTTCTTCTTATAGGGCAATAAGAAATGGCCTCAAGCTAAGTCACAGAGTCACAGAATATTCTGAGTTGGAAAAACTGTGCTAAAGGTTTAAATTAGATATTAGGAAAAATTTCTTCACTGAAAGGATTGTCCAGTGCTGGGACAGGTTGCCCTGGGAATGAAGTCACCATTCCTGTAGGTATTTAAAAGATGTGTAAAAGGGACATGATTTAGTGGTGGACTTGGCAGTGCTGTGTTAACAGTTGACTTCAATGATCTTAAAGGTCTTTTCAAACCTAAATGATTCTATGACCCTATGAAAGTATTTTATATTTGCAGCATGAGGTCTTTAAACTTTGTCCTCTCCCCGCAGACTGGTTTTATAAATATAATTTTAATGCCAGCATACCTTCCATTCCACAGTGATAAAAGTTTTCAGATTCCATTTCTTAATGCCAAGCAAAACAATTGTGCTTTCATCAGGTATCAATACATTTTAGGGCCAATATTTGAGCTTTTCTAATGGATTTAGTGTTATCACATTATGCAGCTAGAGACCACTACCGCTATCATAAATAACTGTTTTCCAGGCTTTCCTGGAAACATACTAAGAGAGTGCTTTACATGATCACAGTTCAGATGAATAAATGTGTTACATTACTGAAGAATGAAGAAAAAATGGAGGGAAAAAAACCAGAAAAGGAAAAATTAAAGGGAACCATTTGGAATTAGATTCAACACAAATCATATCTGGACCACAAGTCAGTAGAGGTAGTCAGGTATAGGACAAACCAGTATTCAGAAAAACTGTTCAGGGCTACCATTTTAACATAATAAATATAGGCAAAATAATAATAAACACCATGAATAATATTTTTCAATACTTGAAAGCTACTGGTCTAGCTCTCAAAATGGAATTTGGAAACATCATTTTAGATCCTCTAAACTCCTCACAGGGTAGACAGTGTTGTGACTATGGAATGGCTTAAAGAAAAGCAACTGGTTGGAGACTTGAAAATGTTTTGGTACCATGGATTGATACATTTGAGCTTCTACATGCTTTTTAAGTTACCCAGCAGATTTAGTTGTTCAAATTCTTGTTGTAGCCTTAGATATTTAAGTATTTAACTTTGAATACAGACTACTTTTTCAGAAATGTGGGGTCAGATGTCTGGAGATTCTCAGACTGAGGGTGAAAGGCCCATGAATTTTATATTTCAGGAGGTAGTCCTCATCCATATTGAAAAAATGTATTAAAAAGAGGCAGACTTCATGTGCCTTGCTGAAACACAAATACCAATAAGTTAAAAATACAGAATTTTAGAATCTGAAAAGGCAAGTCCTAAGCAAGTAGGTCAATGTATAACTTGCTGGTTTGGGAGTTTTTTTATATCCACTCTCAGATCCCACATTGAAATATAGAAACAGTTCAAGATTCAGAAACTCATTTTATTTATTGTGATTAGAGTTCTATCCAGTAGAATAAGACTGCATTCTTTAACAAAATTTATACTCTGTTCCTTATTTTGAGTTGGCTGTGACAGAAGAGATGGTGGTGTTAATAGACAACGTAAGGGTTAAGTAGCTCCGGGGTACGCAGGAGCCTTCTGGCTTTTCAAGAATATACTGTGTCTTTCTGGGAAGGGTTTGCTTAGATTAGCTAAGAACAAAATAACAATTGTTAAAATTACTAGAGAACCGAAAATAGTGTTGCTTTTAATAGAAACTCTCTTCTTTCTTAGCTCAATATACTTTTCACTGAGAGGAGTTTAAAATCCAATTATTCTCTTTAGGGGAAGTTCTGTAATTTTAGTCTGCATTTCTGTTTTTCTCTTTTAATTCAGTACATTGATAGCCAACTAGATATAAATAAAGATAATCTAGAAAATTAGATTATTCAACTATTTGAGATTTAGGTATACTGTTTTCTCAGTTTCCCATAGCATTGAGCAAGAATTTGAAATTTAGGCAAAGTAGAAAAGTTGCTAAGTATGTCTGCTGTTTTTTTCTTAAAATTGTTCTATGGAAATGTTTATAGTGATCCTTTATAATTTACTTTTAGAACCTGTAAGATAAGTCCTGGACTGATTATTTCCCGCCTTCAACTCTGAAATGTTCTTCTTCACGCGGCTTCAGGAAAGTAGTCTAGAGAACCTGATAAGGAAATACTATCAGGTAAAATATCAGTGTTTAATGAAAAATCACACCAAACACATTCAGAGAAGAAAGATAATATTATTGTTTTCAGAAGTTACTATCTATTTTGTAATATCATTATGAAAGTACAATTAACAATACACTTTGAAGGAGTGAAGCACTGGTTCTGACACCTGTCAAGTGATTTTCAACAGCTAATTATAAAACATACTGATGCAAATGAGTACCAATTGTGGCACTTAAATCTTTTTTTCATGAAAGATACTTTTTCTTTTCAAAGCTATGAAAATATTAGAGCATTACTTTATCGTGGGATGCAAAACAGTTTATATTATTCTCTAAAACATAGAGTGGTAATTCTTATTTTAATATTGTCTAATATATTTTTTGGTTTTCACAATTTGCATGGTAATTTATGTTATTAAAAATAAGGGCAAGTATGGCTTTTATGTGTTCTTTTTCTGTCCACGTATTTATTTAAAAGTTTTAAACCATTACTTTATGCCACAGTTCAATCTGTTGAAATAAAAATTGTCCTATTTTAAGTTATAGTGTGGTGATAATAGTTCTGGCATTTCAAGACAGAAGGTTCAGGACATACAGGAAAAGGAATACTTTTCACACAGTCATACAATATGTTGAAATCTATACTTCTGGTGAGGGTGAGAAATGCAAATTGAAATAATTCTTTCAAAGCTTTGACATTTGTCTGCAAGTTCTTGCGTTTCACTCATCATTTCCTACTGTCAGGAATAAGTACAGGTGGTGCCATTAGAAGAACACTAAGATTGGTCATTATGGTTGATAGATTCCTTAACCTGGAAACTCTGTGAACTCCCTGTCATAAGGAGGTGAAATGGGATTTCATTTCCAGGCTGAACAACTCCAACTCACTCAGCTTGTCTTCATAGGATAGGTATTCCAGCCCTCTGATCATTTTCATGGCCCTTCTCCAGACCTGCACTAACGGGTTGATGTCTTGTGCTGGGAGCCACCGAGATGGATGCAGTGCTCCAGGTGGGGGTCTTACAAAAGCAGAGGGGAAGGAGGTGATCCTTCACATCCTTCACATCCATTAAGCACTGGTGAGGCCACACCTGGAGTCCTGCGTCCAGGTTTTGCTACTCAGTACAAGAGACATGAAACAAAAAGGGCCCTGAAGTACATAAAGGGAGTAAAGCACCTCTCATACAAGAAAAGACTGAAAGAGCTGAGAGTGTTACCCTGGAATACAGTTTAGATCTGCTCAGAACAGGGGCAGTTCATTCTTAGAGCTGCAGAAGAGAACACAGAGCACCAAAGGGACCACTTCTGTTGATATGAACTCTGCCCAAATGAACCCAGGAGGAATCTCATCAGTATCTATAACACCTGAAGGGAGAGTGCAAGAAGATGCAACCAGAGTTTTTTGGTGATGTCCAGTGACAGGAGGAGAGACAATGGGCAAGAGCTGGAACTCAGGAGAGTCTCTCTGAACATCAGGAAGCACTAATTTTACTGGTGGCGACTGGCCTTTGGCACAGGTTGTACAGAGAGGTTGTGTAGTTTTCCTCATTGGAGATACTCAAAAGCTGTCTGGACAAAATGCTCAGCATCATGTTCTACGTGACTCTGCTTGACCAGGGATGTTGGACTAGATGACCTCCAGAGGTGCCTTCCAACCTCAAGTATTGTGATTCCATGATTTGTCAGAGCTTGAATGATCTAATGGTCATAAATTGTGACTTCAAGGATTCAAATGGGGTATAAGAATGACTTTTCCACCAGGAGGACACTGCAACAAGCTGTCATATCTTGAGGTTGTGGATTTTGTGTTCTTAGAGGTTTTCTGGACTGGACACAGTACTAGGCAACCTAGAATCATAGAATTGTTAAGGTCATTGAGTCCAACCTTTGACTGATCACCACCTTGTCAACTAGAGCACAGCATTAAGTGCTAAGTCCAGTCATTTATTGAACACTTCCAGGAACGGGGAATCCACTACCTCCCTGGGCAGCCCATTTCAATATTTGACAAACCTTTATATGAAGAAATTCTTCCTGAAACCTACTCATATACATGAAATGTCAAAAATTCAGGTTTGAACCCTGTTCCTTGAAGACTCCACCTCCTATTGTAGTCTCTTAAAGGAAGGCAATTATCTCTTTTGGGTTTCAGGGAGTTCCATTCACAGGGAGGAACTGACACCCTTTTATTTGACTATTGTCCCTAAACATTTGATGAAACTCTTGCGTTGTACATACAACTTTTGTCACATTTACACAGCAGGGTATTATAGTAATAAGTAATGCAAATGGTCCCAAAAAAATCTAGGGAAAAAATGAAGAAAGATTCTACAAACTTACCTCTACAAAATTACCTGTCATGCAAAATATCTTAGTGTCTAAAAGCATTATGGAAGCTCTGGGTCCCATCAAAAATTATCTGTGCATTTAGGTTTATATATTAACTTATTTTGTTATATATAACAAAATACAACTGCTGAACTTCACTAAGAACAAAAATACACCTAGGTATTATTTGAGTAAACTGGAAACATAGTAAATGAAACAGTTTTTCTGTTTGGCTTATTAAACCTATTCAATGTCAGATTTTTTTTACCCCAGTGGCCTGTCGTGGCAAAAGGCAAAATGTCAAAATCATTTAGGCCCAAATTATTGTTGTAGTTTGTCATAATTCTGTCAATGAGTAAAACAAAATGCCTTAAAAATATTTTTTATCATATGATAAATAGGACTACTTATCTTATTAGTTAAATAATTGTTTCAAAGAGATAATGATATACATACATCAAAATACTTCTTGTTTTCATGTAACTAATGGGAATTTCATAAGCCAGACATAATGTTCCACAGTTTAGTGTGTATGCTTTAAAAATCATTAATAATAAAATACCTGCAGAACATGTTACCCTAAAGCAGTCCCTATGTATCAAATAATCAAGTAACACAGTGAGCTTTTATGAATAAATTCTATATGTATAGCCACACAGAGACATAAAGCACTCAAGGAGACCACAAAAAGTAAAATAACAAAAAAGGAGGGAGAGCAAGGCAGGATGAAAAATTTTATTTATTTTTAAACTGATTTTTTAAAAAAAATTCCAGGGGAAAAATTACTCCAAGTAGGGATATGAGAAAGGTTAAAAAGATACTTTAGTAGTAAACAAGAGGCAAGTGGCCATGCCAGTCTGATTGCTTCTGGGTTTTGTCAGCAGATACAAGATGTGCTGCTCTCATTTCAAAGACACTTTTTTCTCATACTGAGAAGCAGCTGTGAGAAGCAATATGAGAGGAGAAACAAAGTTTCACTGAAAAAGAAATAAGTGAGTCCAATAATTTTATGTTTTACATTTTCTTCTGTTTAAAAAAATAAATTTGTATGCCTGTTGATGTTGCTCAGTGTTGTTGCTGATAGCCCAATGGACACCATTATTTAGTGTGCTTAACACCAATTCAATATAACTATTTTAAGTCTTGCAGGAATTCTTGCAGGAATTGCTGTTTTCTCACTCACCAACTGTTGTTCTGTGATGTATTCAGTTTCCTTGGAATGATAATGGGAAAAGATTTTTTTATCAATAACCTTGGTGGACTGAAGATTTAGTCCTGTGATTAATATTAAACACCTAAATTGCACTAAAATTATTTTTACACAGTCTTCTGAAAAAATCACAGTATTTTGACACATAATTCCAGTCTGAACCCCACCTTTATAACTGAAGAGATTAGGGATGATCCTTATTGTTAATTGAAAAGCAATGTGTGTCTCTTCTACAATAGAGTGAAATTAATGCAAAAAGGCTGCTGAAATGAGCAGCCACCACTGGCTCTGGAAATTCACAGGTAAGGTTACAGAAACATTTAGAGAAAAGAACAGGATGATCATAGCAGTAATTTTGTAGAAAATAATGTTTTGGAATCATCTGTTTGGAAATGTAGTTTAAAGCAAGGTAAAAGCATCAGGTTTTGTTTTGGAATTTTTCTTTTACAGACACTTTGTTTAGAAAAACTATCAGAATAGTTCTTTATTACTATAATTTTGGAAATGGTAAGTCCTTGTTCTCTCAAGAATGTTCTCTGAAAACAACAATAGAAACTGTAAAACAATGAGGCTTTTAAAATTTTAGAAGTGGCAGAGTACATGAGCAAAACCGACAATCCTTTTTCAAACTGCAGATTTCCCAAAATCACAGAACCGTCAAGGTTGAATGAGACCTTCAAGATCATCTAGTGCAAACTGTCCACCCACCACCATCATAATCACTCCTAAACCATCTCTGCAATACTTCCAGAGTCTGTGACTCCACAACTTCCCTAGGAAACATATTCAAATGCCTAACCACTATTGCAGTAGCAACCGCTTCTGTAGTTTAAAGTATAATTAAATGCAAAGAAATCCCTTTAAAATACTTATAAGAATATTATAAATTAAGTGTTCTCTTTGAAGTCCTGTTGAATAAATAAAGCTCTTTTTTTTTTTTTTAAACATACACTGTCAGTAGATTAACTACCAGATTTTACGTGATAGATACTTGAAAACATGTATTTTATAGAATCACTAGAAAAATAATCTGTGGGCTAAAACAATGTAAAGGAACTGGAATTTATCTAATGAGGTATATTAACTTGGAATCACAAGCTATCATTACCTAAAGACAAACTGTCACTACAAAATAAAGATATTGAACTATTGAAATGAATGCACCAAGAGTTGGTCAGTGACTGGGAAATCAAAGAGAGATTGCATAAGTCAAAAGACAGCCATATAGTAAAGGATCAGTAAGGAGAAATACATCAAATAAGTTATACTAAATCTAGAAAGCTAGAAGAATTCATTCATGTACATTAGTAAAAAAAGTGTTAACAAGGAAACCTTTGGCATATAGGTAAAGACAAGTATGAAGATACAATGCAGAAGAAGAAGAAAATGTAAGAGATATGGAAATATCTTCAATAGTTTGTTGCACTTTTTTGTTTCAGCCATCACTGGAAAAAAGACTAATTTTAATCACATACTGCATAGCATACAAATAATTTTGACAGGGAGATAAGAATATGGGCCTGAAGGAAGAAAAAATAAGCAACAAAAGTTTTATGCTATCTCAAGTACAACAAAGCATAAGGAAATGACCCTAAAGCAACAGAACTAGTCAAAAGAATATTTCAAGTAATGCTTGTTACTTTATAGAATTTATAGAAAAAGAATATGCATGCCCTAAGAACTAAAGATAATAAAGTCTGGAGGAATTATATATCTGTCAGCCTAATTTTTATCTGGAAAATGGCTTATCAATATACTTTAAAAAATCAGCTTTAAAGTAAGAGGCATAAGAAAAAAGGATAGCTTTGTCAAAAATGCAAAAAAGCCCATCTTCATTCCTTATCAGCCTACCTACTCTAATCCACAGGGGGAACAACATATTTAATATAGCTTTTTATTTTTGATAGTTGTCACTGTCACACATTATCACATAACAAAACTTAGGAAACATGGTTCAAATCACTGACAATATCACAGTGTACAAGGGTTTGTGGGGAGGAGGAAAATTGACACACTACATATGTATCAGTGATCACAATCAAACCATAAAGGCCTATCTTTTAGACATTGTGTAAGGGTAGGTCCTTTCTATACAGATTAATTAATTTCAGGTCTTATTTCAGTCTATATTTTCAGTAATCCATGTATTTCAGATAATTTCCTAAGGGAAAATAGGGTTTTTTCCTTTAGGAAAATTTTCCTAAAGGAAAAGGACTTTAATTATTCTTCTTCCTGACTCTTGGATTTGTTTATGTAATTTCTAAAAATATTTCCTAATGCAATTTACTTACTTCCTCTTTGCTCTCTCATCCATAAACATGATATTGCATCCAAGTTTTACTCAGTATGGTGTGTTTTATTAGGGATGCTTGAGATTTCATCTCTGTTTTCTTTTTTAACCCCGAAAGAGGTTCCGTCCATCTGCCAAGGTTGTGTTCTTGTAGTAATCAGTAATTAATCATCAGTGATTTGTGGTTATAGCCTTGGACTTTGTCTACTGTCCCACAATTGCACTTTCAAGGCTATTTCTGTCAGCTGCTGCTTGCTGTTTCAGGAGTCCCTGATATGATCCCATATTTCTTCAGAAGCTTTTAAACTGAGGTTTTATTTACACAACTCAGCCACTTGTGAGTATGGCTGTAAGGTCACTGAAAAGTCCACTATAAAACATATAGGAGCTATCAGAAGACATACATGCATTTAAGTATTATGTTTTGCTAATTACTGTACAAGCAGTGTCCCATTATCAGAATTGGTTTTTTGATTTTCCTCAAAATAGATTCTTGAACACTTCATATTTTATTATAGTTGCAAAACTTCCTCATCTAATTTCTTTCATTTTAAAAAAAAAAAGGCCATTACTTTTTGCATTTCTGCACAGGAAAATTTAAAAGGCAGGATTTTTTAATTTCTCAGATTTGCCTACCAATTACCAGTATAATTCATCATAAGCTATTAATAGCTAATCTAAACTCTTTATTGAACCTTTCCTAATTTCTTTCAGTGTGTCTAACCTACATCATACTGAAATTAAATGTGTTTTTAATAGGTCATGGGGGATATTTTCGTTGTTTTATTTGGTTTTTTGTTGTTGTTGGTGGTGGTGGTTTTGATTTTTTAATAATATCAAAAGATTTCTGAAGCCTTATTGAAATCATTGTTGGAAGTTCATCTCTTCCTGTGAGTATCAGCACTACTGAAGAAGAAAAAGTGTTTCATAAGTTTCTTGGGATGAGTTTTTTCTGACTTTGAATATGGGACAATATGTCCTTATTGCCTATCCTGAGAGTTTAGGTGGAAAGGGAAAGAAGACATAGAGTGTTTCACATTGCTAAATTAGTTTCTGTTATGGCCACATTATCCACCTACACTATGGTTCATAGCCAGAAAATAATTCCAGGAAAGAGGGAAAAAACCCAAATAATTTTTTTTTATTTTCAGATGTGGCTTGTTTTAAACTTTATCTGTGCTTGAAAAAAAAATTATAGTGGACCAAACTTGTATATTTTGTTTCCTCTTGAAAAGAATAATAGAATTGTAGTGGGGGTTTTGCCTAAATTTCCCATCTAAAGACTCTGTGATTACACTTAGAGATCCATTTTGTGGTCCTCAGCTTGGAGAGGGTGGACCTAACTGAAGGTAAAACAAACCAGTAGACTATTTTTAACTTTCAGCATTGAATTCCTAATTTTGGCTTTTGAAATATCAAAAATTACTTTCTCACTGGTTATGAGTTCCTTGTATTCCTAATTTAGGTATTAGTAAATTGGTATTGTCAGTGAAGAAGACTGAAAACTTTGAAGGCCCCATCAGGTACTAAAGATAATATTTTGTTTTCTGTGCAATAAGTGAAATGTTAAATGTTTCTGTAGGATTTAATGTATAGTAAACCACTATTAGAAAATTAAGAAACCAGCAGGATGTTAAAAACAGCCTCTTCACAGCAGCTTTGTATTTTTAGTTTCTGCCTGGAGTTGAAAGCAACAAACTGCCTTTTGATGAGAAGAGACTTAGCAACAGAGATAAAAAACATATTTTTGTAGAACTATAGCTCAGCAAAAGTTAGGACACCTAGGATCTCTCTAGGGAAAATGAAAAAAAAAATACATATTCTCAAAATTCCATCTACCAGCAGACAGGCCAGGCAGTATTTTTTTTGAAACTGGGTCACTGTGAAGTAAAGAACATATCTGAGTTCAGAAGACACTACTGAAAGAAATGTGAGTTTTCCAATGACTTCAACTAAGAATTTTTAGACCTGGGGTGTCAATTTTTTCCAGTTTATGTTTTACATTTTTTGGACTGAAGAAAAACTGAACAAAAAATTACCAAAACCAAAGAAGTGAATAGGAATTAAATCTGTTCTGTCATCTGAATGTCCTAATGACAAATTAAGAGCAGTAGAATTTAGACAACTAAATTCCAATATTAACAACTCAACATTCCTGTAAATCATAGTCCTCAGAGTCTATCAGAATTTTTAGGCCTTGATAGGGAATTTTGCTTGTCCATCTCTATTCATGTCCTGCAAGTCAATGCAGTAGAGTGCCATGATAAATTCAAAGAGCCATCTCTGAAAGTTCACAGGTCAAGGAAGTCAGTCCAATATACTCCCTTTACCTAGTCTTCTCATCCTAAAAATGTAATTATTTATTTATTGTAAACCCACCTAGATTGGAACACAAGAGAATGCCATGCAGGAAATGTCCTTGTTGAAATCCTAGTAAATTCTGAAATTACTGACAATAGATGACTGCAAAATATTTTTCTCTCATGCAGCTAAATAAGCCTAAAGATTTATTTCATATCATTTACCTACTGAGAATGATATCGATTAAGTTGTATCAAGAGTGGTACTGAGAAGGAGGAATACCTAAAACCTTCTAAAGAAAATAGAAAGGTCACAGAGAAAAGCATTACTTAGAAACTGTCATTTGCCAGTTTTAATTCAGGTTTAGGTGATTTTCTCAGTCTCAAGTAATGAACTCAAGCTAAATTCCACTTCACCAGCAGTGGGGTGTAGTACTGCCAATACATAAATCTTATCTAATCAATTTCTTCAGATACATTAACTGTATACATAAAATTTATGGTTCTCTTTTTCTTTACAGCTGCTGAACTACTATCTCCTAGCTAAATTATAATGGATTTATCATTAAGGAAGACAAGTTACTTTTCCTGGGGGTAGCAATGCTTAAACAACTAGAACTTAATGCAGGATGTTTATCTGAAACTACCTCATGTGGGAAATGCTGTGAAGTCTTTGAATAATAATAGATTAATTTTTTTTTTAATAATTAGAGGGTCTGTATTCCTAGTTAGGCAACATTATTGACTTTTGAATTAGGTCTTTGAAGGCAAGTATATTTGAAGGCAAACTATTCAATGTTGACGCAATTTTGTGTCATGCATACATTCTGAGTTTCTAAAAAGTCAAAACCATGTAACTTTTAGCACAAATTTAGCAGTGGAAGATAAATATGGTAGATATGTCTGAGGTTTGTGTTAAGCATGTAAATAAATTGTTTCTTTATTATTGCCTACCTGAGAATTAAAGCAAATTCAGATTAGTTTCAAAACCAAGAGAAGCAAATAACAAAGGCAATCTGGTAACTGGTTTTTGAATTAGCTCTGAGTGACATCACTTTCATTTTAATTCTCTGTAAATCAGAAATATTATCAAATCTTAAAGGTAACAGGCAATTTGTGACAGATATCTATGACATGATCCAACTACCTATTAAGCTGATGATTTGATTTCAAACAACTTAGATTTAATTTCTCTCAAGATATATTACACATGGAAGATCCATAATTTTTTAAAGAATGTCAATATATGTTGCTTTTAAAAATTCTTCCTACAATAATAATTAAAACCCCATACACTTACTGTCTCTACAATGTTTTATATTGAAAGCACATAATCTAGTCCTTTTTTTATAAAAGAACCTCTGATATAAAAAGACAATAAAAATGCCAACAACAAAAATACATACTATTTTATCTGAATTGTATTAAACCCAGACAAAAAGTAATTATTTTAGGCATAAAAATGTCCCATATTGTATAATTCTTTAGGATTTTCATGTTATTCAAGCACTTTAAAAAAGCAGTACCTTTCAATAAAGGATGCTACTTTTGAAATATAAGCTTTTTGAGTTTAAAGATCATAAATTCCTATCTCCCTGAAGCTTCCCCTCTTCTTTGTACTCAGCTGAAAACAATTGCAAAGGTAGACCAAAGCATTTCCACTGAGTGTAAATAGATATTTTACCACATAACTGTGTTTTTTCCATCTTTTTTTCTTTTTTTTTTTTTTTTTTTCTTTTTTCCCCGCGGTCAGTTTGAAAACAGAATGCCTAGATAAATATGCTGTGGAAATATTGCACTGCCTAAGAAAGCAAAAAATCCTTTTGAATAGATGACAGTATATTCAGAACATTTCATTCAACAAAGAATCCTTTGTTGTTATATGTTGTATTTGGGAGGATGTATGAAATTAGTAATGGTAAAAGGTCAAATATTGAGACTCCAGGAAGTTGCACTGCTAGAAGTAGTACAAATCTCCAATTGAAGTGAACTGGTTGCTACGACAATAAAAGCTGGCAAATAATAATTACAAATTCAGAGTACATATATAGTACATTGCCACTAGCACTTGACAGAACCTATTTGCATATCCAGTTTTCAAACCTTAAAAGCAAGCAGCAATGTCTATGAAGAATTATTTCTTCTCTTTGAGACAATGAAAAAAAAAATTAGTTAAAGGTTTAGTCTATGGGGAAAGTAAGACAGGGAATGAGGAACTGATCTGTGTAAGAATATTCTTTAGGAAATTAATAGATTTTTTTTCTTAGAATGCAGTGGTCCAACTCTCATTGCCTGTCTTCATACAATAGGGAATGTGCACCCATAGGCAGGAAACACAGTCATAATTCTTGAATTTTTCCCGCTTTAGAGGTGCTTCAAAATTTTTTTTTTTACCAGAATTAATCAGTTTTCAGAATAGGTGTTATGAGAGCTATGTACAGCCTCTGCTGTCAAAGAACCTGTCTACTTAAAATCACCCCCACCCACCCAAAAGAGATGACGCATAATTTTGTAAAAATAATAATGTTTTAGTATTTTTGTGAACATTTTTCAGTACTAGGCAATCAGTATATTACTGGTATAATGCTAAAAATACACAACTCAAATTCTCTTAGCAAATTTTCATCAATTCCCATAGAAACAGTTTTCCTTTTCTGTGTTTGTAGCTATGAAAAACAGAACAGGAACAAGGAATAGTTTGCCCATTGCCATTTTTCCATGCACTTTATGAAGTGGTGATCATGATTTCAAACAAGATCAATGTCCATCTGAAGATTTAAAGACCAGCACGATTCTCATCCCCATTACCACAGACAGTAGGGACAGGGTGGGTCTCTCTGAGAGAGCCAGAGCAGCCTTGGCTGATTGGATCTGGTTCTTCCCTCCTGCTCCCTTCCCATGCAGGGACTTCCTAAAGGCAAGCAATGGGGGCAGAGAATGCACACCAGGATCTCCAAGCATGACCCTCAGCGCAAGGAGAAAGTAAGGCACTATGCCATCATCGGAATCATACTCCTCCAAGAAAAAAGACAAGAAATCCATCACAAACTTCACCTCTCTCCAGTTAGGAGGAATTGTGTTACTGCAGTTTGCTGCAGTGCTTGAAACCAGAAATTTTTGTAATTGGAGTAATTATACTAGTTAAACTATTAAAACTGGACTAGTATACTAGTTAAAGCACAGATTGGACTGAAAGTTGCAGACTGACAGGTGCCCCTGTAAAGGTATGCTTTGTTCTTTTCCTTTGGCAAGATTTTCAGTGTAACAAACAAATCCAATGGCATTGATGTTTTGGGACTAGAAGACCAGGGCACTAGTGAAAGACTGCATTTCACTATAGCAATTCCTCTTTCTCTATAAATACCTCCACAGTTAATCATCCAGAAGCCAGTGAGGATGAAATTGGCTTGTATTAGGAATGTTAGGACTATTGTCACTTTTTCAGTTGGTCCAGTCCCAAATCTTTCCTGACCTGGTAGCTGGAGGTCAGACCCATGTTCTGAAACTCAGGTGTGAGCTGCAGATGCAGCTGCTGCTTTCCCAGTGGATACCAATGGCCAGGAGTGCCCACCACATCATCTGACTCTAGTAAGCTGCTCCCAAATTTCACTCAGACACATTCAGACCTCCCCTGCCCTCTTGTAGCACATACACACACACAGAATACAGATTATGGTTAAGACAGTTAAGAAAAGATTTAACGGGAAGATATAGGAAGACAGGAAAGGCTGCTGTGATCAAGCACAGGGTTCAGCTAGGCAAGTACACTGACAAGTTCTGTTTTACACACTACCAACCCCTTTTTATATGCCTATCTTCATCTCTGTTCCCCCCTGCTCCCCTTCCCTTGAATATCAGTTGACACTGTCCCACTAACCCACTCCAGGATTCAGAACTGCCAGGTTCTCATTCTCATCAATTGCAAATTCCTGGTTTGCCTCCAGGTTTTTAAAAGCCCATCAATTCCACATAGCTGTGCAATTTAGCATCGTCTCATATTGGAGTAAGAAAAATATAACAGGTTAGTAAGGCTATTTTAGAATAATAAGAATGAAAAATAACACTAGACTAATGCTCTAAGAAAGTAATTTTTTTTTTAAGTTTTTTTTTGCAATAAGTTTTCTGAGCTTCAGGACTTTCCTTAATGTATGCCGTACAAGATTAGACCTTGCTATTATCTTGGGTTTGTGATGTGGGGGGAAAGGGTGAAGTAGAACTATCCTGGGCAACTAGCAGTAGAATAAGAGAAAATGTTCTCAGGCTGGGCCAGGGAAGGCTCAGGTTGGACCTCCAGAAGAATTTTTTCATTGAAAGGGTGGTTAAGCATTGGAATGGGCTTTTCATGTATGTGGTGGAGCCACCATCTGTGCCAGTGTTGAAGAAAAGACTGGACGTGACACTTAGTACTGTGGTTGAGTTGACAATGATTGTGGTGTTTGGTTAAGGATTGGGCTTGATGATATTGGATGTCTTTTTCAGCCTTAAAGATTCTATAATTCTGTTGAAATGGAAAGCAAAAGAATGGAACAATTTTGATTTCTGACTTGAAGAGTTTCCTAGGTAACACTTCTGAAGCTAATGCACACTCAGTGTCCTGCAGCTTCATCATTTTCTATGAGAAAATATCTCAGGAAATAAGACTGAGTCTACCATATGTTCATGGTTGCTGAGATATTTCTTCTTTTTTCAACATATAAATTTTGTTCCAGTAGAGCTTGAGGACTTGTGGCACATTTAGAATTTGCAGTTTTGACAAGGCCACAGGACAACCAGAGCTGTCAAGCTTGTAGTACACATATCGCTAGCACAATATAAATGAAATATATAAAATACTGGGTGTGAATCAGGTCTGCTGCTGATGACAACAATCTGTGTAAGTTGAATAACTTCAACATGCCCTGAATATGTCAAACACACTGTGTTTGTATACACAAACAGGGAAACACATTCAGAGATGGGGCTAGTGTAGGAGAGGGGGGTGTATGGATACAGTTTATAAAAAATGGATGACACAGAATACAAACATACTTAGCTACAAGAGGCTGATGACTATATTTATCTTTGTATTCAGCATTGTGTCTAATTGTAATTTGCAGGCTTCTAGCAGGTGAAATAATCAGTGGCTGATGCAAGAAAAGTGCAAAAGATGTAAATATTTTTGTTTCTAAATAAAGTAAAAAAACGCCATTTTATGTATTAATTTTGGTTTTGACTAGTTATATAGTCATTATGTGTTCAAAGAAATCTTTATTAAAAGAGAAAACTTAATCCCCAGAAATATTTATTTGAAGCTATCTCAAGTATCTCAAGAATTTACTGCTTTTAGAAACAAATCTTCAATGGATTATCATGTTGTTCTTCCTTAAAACCTGAGGAAACAATACTTGCAAGTACTGTTGTACTTGAATGCATGCTTTGGATAGTATAGTCTCTGTTGATATCCTAAATTTACACAAATGACTATGTAGATGCCCACCAACTGAACAATTTCTCATAAAATCTATTTCAGAAGCTAAAAAAAAAGAAAAAAGTTGAAAAATGCAAAAAGTGCAACACTTTTCTAGAAGATGTTTTACACTTCCCAGCATCCACTGGGTAGTCTGATTATTATGAGCCTTAAGATTTAAATCTTATAACAGCAGCTATTAGAAGACTGCTTTTTCTAAATCTATTTTCAGAAAAGGTGTATATCTCCTAGACATTATTTGAATCAAAACAAAGATAAAACAAGCTATAGAATAATAAGTATAATTTAAAAGTCCAGTAGAAGAGAAAAATAGGTTATTTAAGAAAAAGAAAGGTTGATCTAAATTACTGTCACCATGTGCTTGGTCCACATATGACAAGACTTTGTACAGTTTACAGTCAAGAAAACCAAGTTAAGTGGGTCGCACAGATAAATGTTACATTGTTTCATCTTAAGCAAAAAAAAAAAAAGCTTAAAAATAAAAGAACTACCTAAAATTTACTCTGTATATGTAAAATATTTGCACATTTTATTTATTTAATTACAATATTTTGTTTACTTACCAAAAAAAGGTAGATATATCTGCTATGAAAAAAATTTTCAAGTTGGAGTTCAATTTGAGAAAGGTATAAGGGAGAGTAAAAAGACCATTCACAATTCTGTTTTGGCTAATTAATTTTAAATATCATTGCTCCTGGAAGTATGTATAAGGTTATTATACTATAACTGATTTGCACATTCCTAATTTTGTCTAAAAAGAGATGGAGTATATTAATTTCCACAGAATTAGATCTTTTATGGCAAATCATATTTTATTAATGAATTGATTGTTTAGCAGGGACTACTGTTCATTTTCCTTGGGGTATCATTGCTTGTGTCATGCTGCTTCTCTTCCTCTCTGAGGTAAAGCTCCTGTGACCACCCTGCTTTGCTCCTGCCCTCAAGACCTCTACCCTATCAAACACATCCTTTATGTCTCCAACTTTCTGCTCAGAAAGGATATACAGCTTTCATAGCTTGCCTGCATTTAAACTTAAAATTTTCAAAGCTACTAAGAAGCTTTTTCCCTCTAAACATGGTATTTATTTTCTCAATCTAGAGGATTTTTGCTCACATAACACTTTCTTTTACACTGCAAAAGTAGGAAAAGCAGTTGGCATGTTACAAAACACTTCCACCATCATCTTCATCTCCATTTAAAATTCATTCTTCAATTAAAAAAAAAAATACTGAAAAGAGTACTTCTCAAACATATATTTGGATGGTGAACTAAACATTACTTTACCAAAACACAAATATCTAGACCTTAAGGCTCTCAATATATGTTTATATAGATATGCCCAAGAAGATTAACCTCTTTGGGAAAGTAAAGTAAGCCCTATTTTCTTCACAGAAACGAATGCAGAGGGCTTGTTTTTTCAAGATGACCAAGAATGACTAAATTTCAGATGACTAAAAATAAATAAAATTTCTACATACCAGTTTTTGTCAGATGGAAATTATTGAATATTTTACAGGATAGAATTTACTCCTTTGCTTTGTCAGTTTAATTTCACAGATCACAATGTGGTCTGCCCACAGACAGATTAAATGAGTAGCTTCAAATTAATGATCTCTTTCAATAAATTTTCTGATGGAGTATCCATACTAAGCAGAGGAAAAAGGCAACTCTCTTTTATATTTTTCTTAGCTATGATTAATGGATATTATGAAGAAAAAGCTGCAGTCATCTCATTTTGAAAGCTTTTTAAAGGGAAAGAAAATGGAAAAGGCAATCTGCTAGGGAGTATTTTATGCACTTGTTTGAAGAGGGTTACATTTGTTCCTAGGAATATTTAAGAGAGATATTTTGATAATATGCTATAAAGCTTTATTTTTGTCTATTCTGACCATAGAACTGAATGCATGTAGATCTTTTTCATAGCATCTCAAAAGGTTGTCCTAGTTCTGCAGAGCCATCTGGAGACTTCATCTTTTCACAGGTTCTTACTAGCAGACCATCACTACATATTTTCCCTCCAAAAATTATTATCAGAAATATGATTTATATGAAAGGGGATCACTGAAGTTTCCCAGAAGATGCGTGACTGTGGGAAACTAGAAACCCAGACTGTAAAGTTTGAATGCAACTCTAGCTGCAATGTATGAAGGGTGGTTTTTAGGAAGAACTTGGAACTAAGTTCTCACTTAGTTCCAAGTTTATCACTGTTGCTCTTCAGCTGTCCACATAAGAAAAAGTGTCGGTAACAGAATTCAGGACTAGAAGGCTATCAAAGTGTTGTAAATATTTTCTTTCCCATCTCACTATGAATTCATGATTCTTTTGAAACAGATGACTGCACAAATTCATAATATTTTAGCATAATCATATCTTATATCTTCCCTTCTGAAAGGCTATTCAAAGAATATTCTCTCAGTCTGCAGTAGGATTTTGGATGTTATTTCCTCCTTGATGCTGAATTTTCTCTTTTCTCTGTGTTTTATACTGCTCAAATGCCACTTGAACAATGTTTATGGTATGCAGTTTACTTCCACTTACTTTTCACACACAAAATAAATTATTAATTCAGTTCTTTTTGTTGCCTTATAAGGCATATGGGCTATTGTCCCACAGTAAATTAACTATACTTTTTTGTCTTTTATTTAATCTATAATATAGGTAGATAGCACATTATTACTGATCTCTGCTCACTGTCATATCCCCAGATGAACTTACATCCTAGGAAGTTTTGCAAAACAGGCTTTTAATCTTTGCTAATTCCTGTTCTGCTCTTGGCTAGTTAGAAAGTAGCAATGGAAAAAAAATCTGCAAACGTTTAAATATTGCTTCCATGCTACATTTCAGCAAAACTTGTATTAATTTTTTTTTTCTTCAATGCTCCAGTCTCAAAAATATTTCAGAGGAGCCAGAGATTCAAAGGATTTTTTTTAGCTGGCAATACATAATGTAGATAAACAGAGAGGGCAAAACCTGGGTCAAGATCTTTAAATATTTAATTGAACAAATTGGAAGAAGAGAAGAAAAAATAGGAAAAGAAAAGGGAGAGGGAAGGAAGTGGCAGAAGGAAGGAAGGAAGGAAGGAAGGAAGGAAGGAAGGAAGTGGCGGAAGGAAGGAAGGAAGGAAGGAAGGAAGGAAGGAAGGAAGGAAGGAAGGAAGGAAGGAAGGAAGGAAGGAAGGAAGGAAGGAAGGAAGGAAGGAAGGAAAAGGAAGGAAGGAAGGAAAGGAGAGATCACATGAGTATTATTTGTCTTAATTGCTCATTATCTGCTCAGAAAAAATGACTTTCATTGATTTTCATCTCAAAATTTTCTCCAGATGATAGGAGACTGCTGCTATTTTTAAACACAAGACTGAAAATCTTTTTCAGTAACATTTGCTTGTTGCCTCTGCAAGAAGGTTGTGAGTGCTAGCCAAAGTTTTTCTAATGCCCTAGTTTTTCTCATTTATTGACTCCCTTTCAGGCCAAAAAAAAATTTATTAATGTTATAGGATTTATGATCAAAGATTCTTCTCCACAGGCATGAAGAGCAGTGGCAAACAGTGAAATCCTCATAACCTAATCAGAGAAAAAAGAATGCTGGTTCTGCTCCTCCTGACAGCTTCATGAGTCAGTAATGACCCCCGTTACCATAATTAAATGGAAGAGGTTCTTCAGATCACATCAAAAGTTGAGAAGAGTTACTGCCTAGTGGTAGGGGTCATATTGTAAGATGCAGGGGAAGTGCATTTTGGGATTGTTCAGGACATCTGGGATGTTTAGAAGAAGAATCAAAGGCAGGGAAAAGGACATATCAAGGTTCTTTGGAGGGATCAATCATGAGAAAATTGATGGGCAGAAGGTATTGCTCGGTGTTTAACAGGCTACTGGTCAGTACATATGTTTGACCATGTTCTGCACCTGATGAACAGTTTTGTCATCTTGAATTCCACTTCTAATTATTTTCCTGGGTGAGATTTTCTTTCATATAATCTGTGTACCTATGTGCGTGTGTATATCCAGAGATTTATATGACAACAGATGGACTAGGATCATGGGTCAGAGGGGACAATATTTCTCTGATACAAGCAGCTGGACCAAGGGAGGGTATATACAGTCGTGAGTGATCACTATCAAATACCAAGTCAGACTAATTAGCCAGTTGGATAAAAGTCTTGGGAGCCCTAAGTGTGGGCCAGACCAAATAATGAAGGGAAGAGAGGGCCTGCAAGAGTTGGGTCAACTGAGAAACACATTTGCATGTGCATGTGCACACATGAGGCAACTGGAGACTGAAAGATCCAAGAGGATGTGTGTGTGTGTGTGTGTGTGTGCGTGTGTGTGTGTGTGTGTGTGTGTGTGTGTGCAGGTGTAGGTGGGGCGTGTGTGTACAGCCATGCACATTGACCTGCAGACCTCTGTAACTCTCATGACAAGATGCCAGCAATTGAGGAGAAACAGCATAGAGGGACAGTCTGGGGATCTAGCAAAGACCTTCATCCTGAACTGCCCCAGCACAGAATGGATCAAGGCTGTTGTCACTGTTTGTGTTTGTATGAGTATCCTGTGTTAATTTGTTCACTGGCTGTACTTGCAAGTGGATGTGTATTGCATAGATGTGATTTTGTGTGTCTAAGGAGAACGTAAACCTGCCCTCTCTATTAGTGGGACTTAGGGTCAGGGAACTGAAAAATCTTGCCTTTTCCCAGTTACAGATTCAACAATACCTGACTAGTTTAATCTCTATTTCATCCTAAGTGTCAGATTTTTTGTGTCATTATTATATTTTAAAATTCTCCATAATTGCTTCATATTCCATGCCTCACAGAAGAAATTAGTTAGAAAAAAAAAATTAAAAATTGTATTTTCAAGAACATAATCCAGAAAAAAATATTTCTGGTTTTATACATACATATATGTGTATATATATACATATATATATATATATAGATATAGATGATATAGATATAGATTTAGATATAGATATAGATATAGATATAGATATAGATATAGATATAGATATAGATATAGATAGATATATAGATATATAGATATAGATATATAGATATATAGATATATAGATATATAGATATATAGATATATATGTATTGAAGAAAACACACAGCTTCTTTTCATAGATTTACCTGAAGGTCAACTTTACATGGAATTCTGTAGAGCAATTGTAGAAACAGTCCAGAAAGAAAAATCTAAACAAAACTTCAAGGAAGACAAATATATTGTGGCTTTTGTAGTAGGACATGCGCTCTTATGTATGTTCCAGTGAAAGGGAAATGAATAAATATCCAGGTGTTGAGTAAATAAAGGATCCCAAACTAAAAGGAGGACAGGAGTTTAAAAATACAGACAGAAAGAATCAATGAATAATTAACACAGATTAAACAAGTACTTGAAATTGTTTGTTATGCAAATTTACCTTGCCCATTGCAAGCATTACTCATTAGGGATTTGTTAAATGGATCAGTGGAAGTATTGCAAATTTGGACTCCTAAGAGCTAAGAGCTGCCTGAACCAAATCTGAAAAATGTCAAATGTCTCTCAAGTGGAAAGGATTCCATCAGTTTTTTACCATCCTTGTCAGCATTATGGACAGTGGGATTGAATGCACCCTTAGCAGGTTTGCCTGACAACACTGAGCTGTCTGGTGTGGTGGACATGATGGGTGGAAGGGCTGCCATGCAGAGGCTGCTTGAGAGGTGGCCCCATGAGAACCTCATGAGAGCCCATGAGAAACTTATGGCATTCAGCAAGGTCAAGTGTAAGGTTCTGCACCTGGGTGAGAGCAGTCCCAAGCACAGATACAGACCGGTGGTAAACAAATTGAGAATAGCCCTGAGGAGAAGGACTTTGGAATGCTTGTGATGAAAAGCTCAACATGACACAGCACTGCACACTTGCAGACCAAAAAGACAACCTCATTGTGGGCTGCATCAAAAGCAGTGTGACCAGCAGGTGAATTGGGGTGATTCTCTCCCTCTAGTCCACTCCTGAGAGACATCACCTGGAGTATGTGTCCACCTCTAGAGCTGTCAACACAGGAAAAATATTAACCTGATGGAAGTAGTCCAGAGGAGGGCCATTAAGTTCATCACAAAACAGGAACTCTCTCTCATGAAGCTGCAAGCTTTGGGGCTGTCCAGCCTGGAGAGGAGAGGAATCAAAGGGATTTTATCCAGGGTATTGCTCAACACATTAAAACATTTAGATTGGTCTAAGCAGAGTGAAAGATGCCTGTGGCAATGTGCAGGACAGCACAAAATCCATATTGGAAGAGCTCTCTTGCACAAATCAGTTAGAAGTTTTATTGTGGAGGTCTGAAGTGTAGTCCATCACCTTGACTGACATCTGTTCACGCCCACATATTCACATGGACTTGCTGATGGTGACTAGAGCCCTAACTAGAACTTTCAGACTATGGTCTAAATCGAGATATGATGCTGACAAGACCGTAACAGTATATGTTTTTGTCTGTCAAAAAACACATATCTTCTAATTTTACTGTGATATCAAATTAACTACAGAAGTTAATGGACTTACTCTGATATTGCTTATGAAGGCAGAAATATGAACAGGAAATTTTTACCAGAAGTTTGCCATTATTTTCTGGAATTAATTTTCTGTTTCAACACAAATTATCTTATTATGCTTTACAGAGCAGTGGTAGGTAAAGTTTAAACATATTCATAGATTGAAACTTTACTTTAGTTCGTTGTGGAAAATAGGCTTTGTCCTTGGTGTCAATTTGAAAAAGAAAAAGATAAAAGAATCTAAGTTGCAAATTTGCTTACAAAACAAATGAGCAATTATTTTAATGAAGAAAATCACTAATGCAAGTATGAAAATTAACTGCTTTGGTTATAGACAGCACTTGGACTGGCTCAAACTAGAGCAGAAGCAAGATTACTTTACCTAATTGCAGACACTTCATGCAAACTGAAATTGTGTGGAACATCATAGGCACATCTTCATGCTGAGGAAGACAGGAAATTTTACCATAAAATACAGAAAAATTCATTCCAGGGCAAAGTAGCTGAATGTGTCAAAAAAAGGAATTAAATACTGTATTCATTAAATCATTGTTAATGAAATAATCAATTTTAATTGGACTCAGACTTAGAACTTAACATATGCATGTTAGGTTGAGAATATGCATAGAGTTTCTCACTTCTCTTCTTCACTTTTTTAATTAAAAAAACCATGTATAGAAAGTCTAGAAGTGCTGATGTGATAATCAGGATTGGACACAGTTTCTGTTTGCTTGCTAGCATTGCAAGTATAAGTGTTGCTGAAAGAGTTGTTGTATAGTAAAATACATGCAGAAAAGGAAAATGAAAGCCCCATTTTTTTCAACCCAGGACTATTCTCCAGACAACAGTTATTATTATTATTAGTAGTAACTATTCCCAATACCTTCAACAATAGTATTTATATGCTCTTGTTTAATCCTTGGGTTGTTTATTATTATAACTTAAAATAAAGGGTAAGTACAGCCCGCTATTGTGATTAAAACCACGATACAATCAAAAATTATAAAAAAAATTAATCTGTTTTTGTTAAATCTTTAGTTATCCAGATCAATTTTCATTTATTTTTATACTGTAGCTTTAAGTACTCTGTCAATTTCAATTTTTTTTCCCTGAAATTATATTCCATGGCTGAAAACAAAATTGTATTTTAAGGCATTTCTTCAGTCTTGTTTTATGACCTTTACGATTTTTTCCCACTTTTTCCATCTGTACTGTAATGAGACCAATTTTAATATTTCCTTTTCTATTGACATAATAGGTGAGGGATGACATGGGGAAGAAAGAGGCTTGGGCTGCTGAACTAATTAAAGCACTTTAAATGCTGGCTGAGTGAAATACTACAAATACATGTATCACATGTTTACATTTGTAGTATTACTACAAATACATGTATCTGCTTGCTTATTGATCTTACTAGTAGCACCATTGTTGTCATTTCAAAATAATTTGCAAGAAAAGTTAATATTTGTTTCTGTACTAGTACCTTATCATGACACATTTAGCAAAGTGTTGTTCAGTATCTCAGCATTTCACCTACTTTGTGCTGTTATCTCAGAAAAAAACCCTCTGTCACTCCTCCAAACTTCTCATTCAATATAACAAAAGGCCATTCTAAAGTGAATTTAGATATCTATCTATCTATCTATCTATCTATCTATCTATCTATCTATCTATCTATCATCTATCTATCTATAATATATAAGAGCTTCCTATTTTCCTTATCTAGCAGTACATTATTTTAGCCTACTGTCTCTTCTTTGTTGGTCTTTTTTTAACCAGTGCTTGCTTGGTTGTTAGCTTTGCCCTTGGGCAAGGGTTTGATGAGCTTGTGAATGGGCATGATGCCATCCAAACAGATGTGATAGAAAATAATCAGCCAACAGGCCCTCTTGTATGTATAAAACATATTTGTAAAGGGCAAAATTCTAATCTGGAAATGTTCAAATACCTGCTTACACTATGTAGTATTTGGATGAAGGATCTACCATTGTTGATCTAGTTCTGTATTCTACTTAAACACTTTGCTTTCAGGGACAACAAGGGAAGAGTTTTGATGTCGCACAGAGGAGCACTTTATACTATCAGAAATAAAAATCATCTTGCTAGTAAAGCCAAGGGTTTTCCCCTTTTTTTTTTCTTTTCCTGAGTAAGAAATTTCATGCAGTGTGCCAAATCTGATTTCTAACTTTTAGTTCAAAAATAGTGAGTTACATAACAGTGTAAGCATTCACATTGACTTTCACCCATGGGAGGGACTCAACAGTGGGACAGGGATAGATTGTGAGGAGTCCTCCCCCTGAGGAAGGAGGAGCAGCACAGACAGCCTGTGATAAGCTGAACCCCATCCCCCATCCCTCCGTGCCACTGAGGGGGAGAAGGTAAAAAACTCAATACTAAATCTGAGCCTGAAAAGGAGGAAGGGTAAGGAGAAAGTGTTTTAAGATGTAGTTTTTATTTCTGATTATCTTACTTAGATTTGATCAGTAATAAGTTAAATTAATTTTCCCATCTTGAGTCTGTTTTGCCTATGGCTGTAATTCTTGGGTGATTTGTCCTTGTCCTTATCTCAACCCAAGAGCCTTTTGCTGTATTTTGTTTCCCCTGTCCAGTTGAGGAGATGGAGTCCTTGGTTGGTAGCCGGCATGAAGCCAGGGTCAACCCACCACAAGATTTTGCAAATAAGATGAGATAAAGATTTAACTAAAACGTTAATTTAATAAATAATTAAATAAGATCGGTTGGTGTGGTGGCTTGATTTTCCCTCAAAATGTTGTACAAATGTCATTATATTTACATTTGTACATCTGTGTGAATAGGATCGGGATGGTCCTCCTTTAGTCTTTTTTTTTTTTTTTTTTTTTTTTTAGATTTTTTTTATTTCACATAAATGTTTGCCAGCCTGGTCCACATCTTCCTCCCATGACTGTGAGTCATCTTCTCCCTCCCTTGATGTACATTTTTCAAAACTCCCAGCCCCAGGTTGATCAGGTTGATAAATATTTTTCCCTACCTGTAGATTCATAACTGAATTGAATAATAAGGATGACTCATCATACAGACCAGAAGCATCTACACCCAGACTCCCAAATTTCCAAATCTCTAGATTGTTGCCCAATGTCTTAGTAAGTATTAACTTCAGAGTAGACTCTACGGTTCCAGCTTCAGCTGTAGCTGAGTGTATTGACTATCACTGTTAATTATAATAAGATTTGAGAGACCTGGATATCATGTAGATTTTTTTAATTCAGTGTTCTCCTCAGGTGTTCCCAAAACATGCAACACCATCTGGAGTGTCCTAAATTATCCACCTTGACCTCCAGCTACTAACTTGGAAGCATGTTGATATATTCTCTATATTCTGTGCCAAATCTGCTCTGTTTTCTAAGGCAGGTTACTCCTATCCTCAGTAGATAAGAGTATATACTGAGAATAGGAGTAAAGTAGCTGGTTTAAGCTGTTAGAGACCTAAATCCCACACTTAATGTTTTCAAGGGCCTAAGAACTAAAGTAGAGCTTGAAGATATTATTATCCTAGCACTGGGGAAGAAATTGGGAGAAATAAGTCCTTTATTTTGCTTTAGATATATGTTTTCCAGGAAGACAGAAGCACAGTTCCAAAGCAGACACAGATCTTCAATTGCTTGCTCAACCAGCTTAGGATCCAGAAGCTGCATACATCCTTTACATGGACTGAGGCACATGGAAAAAACTCACCATTTTAGGTGTAAGGACTTGTCATAGGCATTTGGTTGCAGCAGAGGGTGAAGATAATAATGAATATAAACCCATGAGAAAATGGGCTTTGTAAGTCCTATAGAATAGAGAACAAACAACATGATTGCTTTTTTGTTTTTTGGAGCAGGGAACCTTACAATGATGCAAAATACTACCAAGCAACAGAATAATACAAGCACAGACATAAATTTTATTTTTGCTTTTTCTGTTAAAAAAAAAAAAATCCTTGGTCACATTATAGTTTAGCATTTACCTAACATTTTAAAATTCTAAATCTCTTTGCAGCCCTATTTCAATATTTGATATTGTCATTAGTTAATAAATCAGTAGAACAGCTGTGATTATTCTCACTATTGATGAAATCTTAGGACCAGCAGACATGTAATACTCCTAGTCTGCATTTTGCTTGAAAATGCAATAATGAAAAAATGCACTTTCACTGTCTCTCAGGTTCTTCTGTGTGTTACTAGATAAGGAAAACTAATGAAGAAACCAACCCTAATGGCATAATCATTTTATTTTAGAGCAACATTTCATTTTAGGTGAGAGAAAAATTAAATAATTGTGTCTAGGTACATTTTTGGTGTCCAAATCGGTGTTAAAGAGAATGATGTACTTTTTCAGTTGATTTTTCATGCAAAGTAAATATATTTGTAGTGTTTGCTCTCTGAGTAGCTGAGTATGGATTCTGTTACCTTTTTTTGCAGGAAGTTTCTTTTTCTGATATACAAATACAATGTAAATGAATGATTTATTAGACCAAACCTTTTAAATCAGAATGTCTTCTTTTTTCTTTAAGCTGTTGTTTCATTAAACCAAATGGCATAATTTTTTTTTTGACCTCCAAATAATTTGTCAAGTGTTGGACATCCAGACTGACTTCACTAGAAAAAAAGTGAGCAACCTTAAGGAAAATACCCCAAACATTGTGTGCTAGTTCTGTCTTAAGAACAAAAGCTCCTATATGAAGTGTAGATGAAGTTCGAAACCTTGAATATTGCTATGAAGCAAAAATGTCATTCTTAAGCCAGCCACAATAAGCAGCAATGCCTTCATCAGAAGCAACTCTGTAAAACCTTTGTTTAGTAACACTTATGAAAAGTACCCAGTTAAAAGAAAACTTTTGTTAATCTTATATACATCTTTTTCAGTCCATTTGGACAATGAATTAGGGATCCAATGAAATTTTATTCAGGAAAAGAACTGTTTCATTTATCACAAGTAAAAATGGCTTAATCATAATATTTTGTCATTATTTATTGACCCCTCTCAAACTCATCAATCTGCATTCTTAGCTCACAGTTCTCTTAACCTTTACCTGGTTAAGTACTCACAGCCCTTAATTCATTTCCCATTTCAAAGCTTTTGGATTCTTGGCAGACCTTCTAGATCCCTTCTTCATTCAAGAAAAACACCCACCAACTCCATTCAGTTATTCTATTTCTTATTATAGATTTTAATGCCTGACAAGAAGTTAATCCTCCTTCAGCCAGAGATTCCATGGCTGCTTAGAGAGCGTTAGTATAGACGTTTATATCTGCTCTTCCTCTTGTGTTGCAACATGAAATCTGTATTGCCTGCATCCCACAGAGAGCTGCTAAAACCGCTTTTTGTGCATTTTAAGCCTATAGGGGGATGTGTTGTAATAGTAAATCATTCTGGCCAGGCTCACTGCAGGCTGTTTCCTGTGTAGGTCTGGTATGATAAAAGCAGTTAAATGACATATAGCTCTGGTCTGAATTGAACAGAATTATCAAGAAAAGGAAAGGCAAAGGGAAAGATATTGCAAGTAATACCAATCTCACCTTTCCCTCTTCATTGTAACTGAGATTGAGTAAATTCTTAAAGTAGGTATAGGAAAAGCCACCCAGCACTTTACAAATTTTTCTTTATCCCCTTCTCTCCTCAGCACCCCACCAAGGTAAGGGCTGTTTTCCAAGTATCCTAAAAAAATGGATTGAGGTACTACTGGGAGTTCTATAAGAGAACAGCAGACCCTGAGATGTTCTTTGCTGCTGACCTTCATCAACAACAGAGTGGCAATGTCAAGGGCCAGGAAACATGTATCTTTTACTTTTTCATTATGTACATTGATCAATGGATTTACCCTATTAAGTTGCACCCCAGCAGAAGAAACTGGGGGATTAACAGGGAAGAAAAAGGTGTGGAGAACCAAAAGATTTGGAGTCCAAAACCTCTTTTTATTATATCTGAGGGCTGACAATATATCTTTTTATGCACTGTTTCTTCCATTTTCATTAATGCTGTAGACTTCCTTCTTATCCCAGTTTTAGTATCTCTTTGCTCGATGTCCCTCTAGAAATTCTGGTTTCATTTTCTATTTATAAAAGGTTCTGTCTGAACTAGATTGCATCAGCCAGCATTTTGGAAGCAGGAAACCTCTCTGCCAGTCAGCCACATCCTTTTAGAAAGCATCCAGTACGTATTAAATAAAGAATTTTAATTTCTTACTGCATTTGGTTTATGTAGTGATGTTTTACTAGCAGGATGAAGGCTTAAGCCATGGCTTCTGTGTGAAGACTCTGGGAGCTGTCCCTGTGTCCAGCATAATAGATTTCAAGATGGACCCTTAATTTGTCAAAGCCAAACCCATCAGCAATCCTGGTGGAGCCTCTGTGAAAACATATTTCAGAAAGGGTAAAACCTGCTGTGCAGCAGCTGTGTGAGAAAGGAGTGAGAAAATGTGGCAGAAACTCTGCAGACACCAAGGTCAGCAAACAGGGAGGGGGAGGAGGTGCTCTAGGTGTCAGAGCAGAGATTCCCCTTCAGCTGCTGGTGCCCCTGCAGCCCACAGGGGACCAGAGAGGAGCACAGATTTACCTGAAGCCCATGGAGGACCCCACACCAGAGCAGGGGAATGTGCCCTAAGAATCTACATAGCAGGAACAGCTTGTGCTGGAGCCTGCTCCTGGCAGGAACTGAGGTGTGTAATGAGCACACACAGGATCAAGTTTTCCTGCAAGAACTATAGTCTGAGGGAAATCCATCCCAGAGTTCTTGAAGAACTGCAGCCTGTGGAAAGGACCCACATTGTACTATGAGGTGACTACAACCCACATTCCATCTGTCCTGCTCCCCCAAAGGCAGGAGGAGGTAGAAAATTTATCAGTACAATTGAGAGAGGGAAGAAGAAGGGGGATGAGAAAGGTGTTTTCAGTTTTGTTTTATTTCTCATTATCCTACTCTGTTATTAATTGGCAATAAATTAATTTCCATTAAGTCAGATTTGTTTTGCCTATGATGGGAATTGATTTTGATTCACAAGTTTTTTTGCCATATTTTCGTCCCTTTTCCTGCTGAGGTGACAGAACTTTGTCAACAAAGGTGAAAGGATAAGTTTTGTTACAGTCATGGCAGTATGAAAAAGAATGAACGTAGGTGTATCTCAGAACTGTAGAGTATGTTCTAAAGGATGGGATCACCATAAATGCCACAACAGTCAAAGTCAGTAATAGACCAAAGACACCCAGAGGAAAAAAAAAATCTGACTCATCTTCAAGAATTCAGGGTGATTTTAGGTTTTGGCCTATTTAAAAAACAATTCCATCTTTAATGGAGGAAAAAGATCAGGAAAGAAAAGAGCAATGTGAAAAATATCTTTTTCTGTGATGTACAAGATTTTACTCTGACCTGAACTAACCTGTTTGTTTTTTAAACACACAGAGGATTTCTGATGGAGCCCTAGGTAATATTTGGAGAAAGGGGTCATCTCAGAACTCTAGTGGACCAGCACAGACAAAAGGCACTTAATTACTGTAGAAATCATCTGAGTCTGCTAAAATATAACAACTATGATGTTAGTTGACCAAATGGCAACAGCAACAGAGAAGGAGGCAATATAAAACAAACTTTTATGACCTCTTTCGTGTGAAGTCTGTGCAAGACCACTATCTCTTTCGTCCTGGTGTCGATATCTTTCAGAAGAGATGGAAACTTAAAAAAGAAACAATACTGAATACATAAAAGTTTTAGTGGTGGATTAATATATTAAATAATAAATTTTCCATCTTAAGAAGTTAGAATTTCAATTTCTTTTAACTCTGAAAGAATGTGCATTGTGTTTTGAGGGTTAAACTGTTTAAACATGTTGTTTCCTCCTTGTCTTTATGGCACAATTTTTTTTTGGTCAAATTTTGTTGAGTTTATTATTGCAGAAATCCTAAAAAGTATAAAAATCATGTAGTCAAACAAGCTTTCATTAACCATAAAGGAAGTGAAGATTTTATATCTAAAAATCTTCAAATGCAAAACATGAAATTTATTCTTGCAGTTTTGCTGTTGCTATGATTGATGGAAAGATTCTTTGTAAAAGTAAATGCTGAAAGTTTAAAGGAATTTTATTCATCTTTAGGAAACTTGCTCAATTCAGACTTGTCTGACATTTTACTGATGTTTGATTTCAAAGAATAATAAAAGAGGACTTCTTCCTCCTGAGTACTTCAACAAATCTGACTTTTAGCATTGGTTCAACTCTTTTTTAATTCAGCACTTGATTTCAAGTAATTTCTTCAAGGCACTAATGACTCTGTCTTGTAATTCTCTGTAATAGTTGTTGAACAGGGCCATGAGTCTATGATCATTTCTACATCTAGGGTTTCCCTTTTGGTTGTCTCACCTACTTGTCACATAAAATTAATTTTCCTATTTTGGTTTCCAGTACAAAAACTTTTTAACTTTTAATCACTAAAATGAACACATCTGATAACATCTTTGATTGTCTTCCCTGTTAGCCTGTAATAATCTGGTCAGTTTCTCATCTGCTCTTATTGCTGTCACTAATTCTCTAAAGACATATCGTGTGAAGAAGCTTATCTGCTTGAAAATGCCATTAATTCTTAAGCTCCATATTCTATTATTTGAAATGTAATCTAAAGTCTGTTTGAGTCCTGTGGAGTTACTGTAGTGTGTTATCTAACAGTGATATTTTTTCCAGAATCTCTATTATCACAAAAATCTGATCCACATTATTCATTCCTCTGGAAAAGTCGCTGACGTACTTTGTCATTCACATCTTCAGCACTCTTGAAAATGCCAGTAGAATTAATAAGTTAATGCTCAATAAATTTTTTACTTGCTCTTCTCATCCTCCTTGTAGACCAGTTTTCTCATTTGTTCATGTTTGCTCTTTTCTGGAATTGATGTTAAATATCTTCTGGATGATGTAATTTTTGTATTTACCGTATTTTCTTGTAAGACTGTGGAAAGTCTTAGATTTTTTTAGTCCACATTATTTCCCCTTTCTACATTCATATTTGTCAGGCTTTGTACTGATATTTTTATTTTTCTTGCAAGAATTCTGAGATTTGCTTTTCTTCATTTACTTGAGGTATGCCTCTCCAGAGAGAATGATATCCAGATCTCCAGGCTTATTCTGGGTCCTGTAATTACATATTGCATGGCTTTTCAAAATCTTCTTTCCATCACTCATTCATTTCTTATCAGTAGTAATTTGTCAACACTTGTCTCTCACTGCCAACATCTTTAGTTCAGGTCTTCCAGTCATCTTCTTTATCTCATCACACAAGGCCTGAGGCACATTTCCACTCCCATATTCTTCAACTACTTTGCATACTTTGCTTATTGTTTGCTCCTGTTCTGAATTTTTGTTTTGTCTATTTACTGTATTCTGCTTTCAGAATTAACTCTTACATTTTTATTCTAGTTCAATATCTCTTAACTGTTTATAATTTATGCCTCACCTATTAGCTTCATCTCTTTAGCTTATAATATTGCTTCTCTGGCTGCTCTACCAATATGTCAGTTTTTAATTGTCTCATGTTCTTTCTCCATATCTATTAATTTCTCCAGGTAGTTTCATAGAACAAATCAAGCCTTCTTTATACTCAAATGGGACAATTTGATCCAGATGAAATACCATTTTGTCTCTTCATAAAAAAAAAAATTCCTTTCTTCATCCAGGATAAGCCCATTTCCCTTAAATTTTTTTTGTAAATTATAGCTAGCTTCCACTTAGTTTATGAACAGACAAAATCAGCCTTGATATCTTTCACAATAGCAGTGAAATGGAGATTAACCAGCAATGCTTGAAACAAGCTTTGCAGAAATAGAGATGGTAGTCCTGATGGAAACCAAGTTAAATGAGAGTCAGCAGCACACCTTGTGGGGATGGCCAGGTCCAAAGTGGGCTCCATCAGGGAGAGCACAGTATCTAGTTAGGAGTAGTCAGTGGGTGCAAGGAAGTAATTACTCTTCACTATTCACCACTCATAAGACTGCCCCTGCAGCAGTGCCTGGTACTGACACACTCAGCAGCACACAGACATGAGGAAAGCATTTGTAAACTGAAAAAGTTTAATAAGTGGCCACAAAGGTGGCTGAAGACTTGAGTGGGGAGATCAAGAACTCTGGGTTTATTCATCCTGAAGACACCTACTTCCCATGCCCTGCCCTCAGAAAAGGCACTTGCTTTTCTTTAGATGCCACTGAGCAGTAATAGAAAAAAAAATCAAACTCTTCTGAGGGGTGCGCAGTGAAAGGGTGATGAGCCATAGGAAACAAGTTGCAGCAAGAACAATTTCAAATGGTTAAAAAAACAAGCAAAAATTATAGTGACAGTTGTGAAAGAGTGAAACAGGCTATCTGGAGAGGTTGTGAAGTCTCCTTTACTTGAAAGATTGATGCAGCTCTAAGCAATCTCAGATAATGTGACCCTACTCTGTCCCGGGACTTGTGTCTCTCAAGGTAAGTTATTCCATATTTATGCAAAGTACAGTTCTGGAGTGCAATTATTACTGAAAATTCGTATGTAATATCATAGCCTCAACTTTGTGAAATGTGTTTTTAAAGAGAGAATAAATAGCACTAATCAGAATACAATCAACACAAATAGAGACAAGGAAGTTTGAGCAGCTAGCGTCAATCTGTCTTGCTTCAAGTTTTGCAAGAGTGGCTACTACACAGCACTACAGTCTTTTCCTGTTAAGGAACCAACTTTATAACTGATCAGTGGTAGTCTGCATGTGAGCATGAATAGATGAAGGGAGAATACAGAATGGAGGTTCTGCACCTTTCTATTCTACGCTATGATGACTGATACTGATAATCTTGAAGTTGTGTAATTTATTATTCTCAGTGTTTTGGCTTTTCTTAGAAAGTTGTATAATTTCACACTTGAAGTTTTACAGATTCCCCTTAGGAAACACAATATAACTTCTAGTTTTCCTTGAAGTTAGCAGCAAAACTTGTTATGAATGTCTAAAGATTTGTTATTTCTGCCACTGATGATAGCTAACCTTCACAATCAATAACAGCATATGTTCTCTTGACAGATGGCATTAGTTCTGTGAGTTCCCCAAGCATCACGTAAACCCCAAGGTTTCTAGATTGTGGAGGTTGTGTCTTAATGCTTAGACATTTCTCCCTCTTCAATGTTGTCAGACACCATAAGAACAGACCTGTGTATGTAAAGGGAATTTGATCAGGAAAACCTATGGTGAAAAAGGATTTTATTTGATTAAAGGTGGAAGATGTTTCAAAGCCATTAGGTGAAAATGTTCTTGAAGTCTTACAATTTCTTAAACTTTCATTTTTCAAATCATGACATACCATTAAATTAAAACAAAGATCCTATCACTCATTGAAATGTGGGGTGAAAAAAGTGCATATACATTAGGATGTGCAAAAATATCGTTATTCAGTATTGTTAGGAATTTATAAGGTGTGCTTAATACTTCATCAAAACATTAAAACACTAGTAAACCAGTGTCTCTAAAAGCTAATGAGAAATACTGGATTAATCTTCTTTTGTTTCCACTACCATAGCCAACAAAATTCCAAGATTCATAATAACTATAGGGCATGAAATGAAGTTTAAACCAGCAAAAAACTTTCTTTGACACATGTAACATATTATGTGGTTAAAGGAAGAGTAATTGATGTCGTCTACCTGGACATATAAAGCATTTGACACTGTCCCACATAACATCCTTGTCTCTAAACCAGAGAGACACATACGTGGTGGATGGACCACACAAAGTCATTGGCTGTATGCTTGCACTCAAAGAGCTGTAGTGAACAGGTCAATGGGCAAACAGAGAGCAGTGCCAGGTGGTGAAACTCAGGGGTCAATATTGCATAGCACCTTAGTTAAGGCACTTAATCTTTGTGTCTGCTTAAAGAGTGTGGTAAACTGGTACTCTTAACTATGGCAGAAGTCAATTGTCAACCAAACTCAGCTATCATAAGTAAAGAGCGTCTCCTTGCAAACTGTGTCTCTCTCCGCTTTACTATATTTTATATTTAACTTCAAAGACAAATGCTTTAACTGATGAAATCTCTGTATTTCATGCAGTTTCCAATGATTTTTCTAGAGAAATATCCTTATGCATGTTTCTCATATTTTTCTCCAGATTTCTCCCATTCACTTCATCTAGAGACTGAGACAGATAAATCTTTGCATTTAAATATTATGGCTGGTTGCATCTGTTTTAAGAATTCTGTTCCAACAAGCACAGTGTTGTGCAGCATTTAATTAATTTTGTTTGGGTATGTGCAGTACTACTCCCAGGAACTACAACATCCAGAAACAGCTGGAAGGACATTAATCGCTTATCTAAACATGAAAATAAGTAGAAAGTGAAGCATGAAATTAGTTTCTGTACACTATATACTAAGTTTGTCATCAATGTGCTGATGTAAGTATGACAATGCTGTTTATCTGGAACTGTAATCATTAGCCTTGACTCTCGTTGAATGTGTTTTAGCAAAAATTACTAGGAGGTAATTCCATGAGTATATAATATTTATATTAATTAGGTTGTCCCATTTATTGCTCCTTCTAGTAAATCCCAGTGTCTCTGCAAAATAAGCAGTGTTTATTTTTCTTTCTTTTGAATTTTCATGAAAAAAATGAAAGGAAGGATGAAAAAAAAACAAGGAAGGATAAAAAGAGAAAAATCTTTCCAATTTTTTGATATCAGATTTTTTACATATGTCTACTCATAACTAATCTAGGTGTTTTCCCATAAATACATTAAAATGTCCTAAACTCAATTAAAACTAAAATCAATAATCAATTTTGTTCTGGAGAGAATTAATGGTATGGGTACATACTTCTTTTTTTTCTCAGTCTTTTTTCCTGATTTGATATCTCTTTGTATAGCACATGTTCACACATCAAATAATATTCACAGTATGGATAAAATATTGAAGGCATTTAATCAATTTACTAATTTTTTATTGAAAATAATGTTAGCATTGCCTCTGGAATAAATGTTGTGGGCTGATAGTATTAAGTCTTTGTCATTAAATTTCTTTTGGCACTTTTAGTGTTTTGGCAAGGTTACTTTATTAGTAAGAAAATGGTTATTCAAAAAACTTTTGTAATGTCTTTCTGAAAGTTCTGGATGGAGTGAAAAAAAAAACATCTCACAAACGAAACCGTACTCTATATATCCTGATTCTATTTTTCCTAGTCTTTTAACTTCTTAAGGAAAATATTCTGGAAATGCAACAGAGGAGACATCAGTGAAATGATGAACAATAGATAATAAAAAATAAGGTTTTGCACAGGGCTTAAACAAGTTCCAAAAGTTAGAGTTGATTCACTGCTTTGATCAAAAAGAATTAGTAGCTGAAAATACATTGAAATACCTTACTGGGCTTTGATGAATTTAACCATTTTAAGATAAATTCTGTAAAGTGTCTGCAGTCAATTAGTAGTGAAATGAAAGAGAGCTGCATGAATGTATATGTGAGGCCTCATCAGAGCTGCCTTCACATCAGCACAACTTTCATTGTATGGTGAGCAGCCAGCCTCAGAGGGCTGAATAATCCTTTTTGGCAACCAGCAGTTCTGAACAGTACAGTTCATGTCTGTCTCCATTCTCTCTTGCAATATAGTTAAATCAGTCTTCATGTGATGGCAGCTTAAAAGAATTATGTGTGTCATTTAAAAATGATGATTCTTGATTTACATCAACTTGTCTTTATCAAAAATTCTCTATTGGTTTGGGTTTCTTCCAGAAATCTTGCAAAATATTCTTTTCAGGAAATGGAAGGAAAACCTGTCTTCATTGAAGAGCTGGGCTTGCTTTAGTACTCTGTCTTTTTATTTTACCACAATCTGTGTGCTAAAGGCTATTGGAGGATACTTTTGTGACTTTTAGTGTTGCGTTTACACACATATGAGATGCAACAATTTAGAAATTCTTCTGAAGTCACAGAAGGTGTTTTTAAAAAAGGGTGTAGCGATCCCTGGTTTTGTCAGAGCAAAGCATGAAGATCAAATAGATATGGACATTGGGAAAATAAGCAAGTATGCCTGATGTTTTATCATCTTGGTTTTAATCCATATCATGCAAAGTCTGAGTCCAGCATTATTCTGAACTGTGTTATGACTGCTCATTTTGTATTGGAATAGCAGATAGCACATGATAATGTTTAAGACCAGCTGATAGAGTTGGGGTTGTTCAGCCAGGAGAAATTTTATTGCCGGTTTTCAATTTTTAAAAGAGACTTATAAGACAGACTTTGTATCATAGTCTGCAGTAACAGGAGAAGGGACAATGTTTTTAAGCTGTAAAAGGATCGATTTAGATTGCAAATAGTGAAGACATTTTTTACCATGAGGGCAGTGAAACTGTGGAACAGGTTGCCCAGGATGTTAGCATGTTCACATCATAGAAAGAGCTCAAGGTTAGGTTGGATGGGTCTTTGAGTAACCTGGTCTAGTGAAAGATGTCCCTGCTTACGGCAAGGAGGTTCGACTAGATGACCTTTAGGGATTCTTTCCAACTCAATTGAATGATTCCAGTTTTTTTTTTTTTTTAATGTTGATGGTATAATATAAGGACTATTTTACAGGAGATTAGAAAGGTGAAGTCCATCCACCTTAAAACTGAATCTCTGCAGGTAAAGTCGTCATGTTATGTCACTTCATAATAAGGAAGGAAAGAGATACCTTTCTGGCTAATATTCATAGATACTATTTTGATATCTGCATTAACTCAGTCAAATTCCACTTATGATTTTTTAGGCACCTAAATAAAAAAGGAAAAACCCATGAGAACCATTGCTAACAAATACCCAGTTATACCTAATCAACAAAATTAATTTGGTTAAAAAGAAGAATAATATTGATTTTCAGAAAATGCTGAATAGTGATTGCCTATTAAAAATGTTATTGTCTTTTAGATAGTTTCACTGTAATAGTAAATATATTGCCAGTAATTTATTAAAGATTAAATACCATATATACTTAAAAGCTGAAGTATCACCTTAGCAAACACTTAGTAAAAATATTTCAGATGTTATCTAAAGGTAATTACAGTTTTGAAGTCAGACGGGGATTGGTTAAGAAATTGATTAAAATTTAAATATAAAAGAAAGATCACAAAAGTTTACTTTTTAAAAGTTATGTGCACTAAAAATTCATGTGCTTGTTGAAAATTTTGGAAAACTTTTACTTTTAATATTTTGCATTATCTTACACAATAAACTGTTTTTCAATAATATCATATGCTTTTTTGCTGGTTTTTATTCTGAGCTAAAATACTTATGGAAGCATTTAAACTATGATATGTTGATAAATTTAAAATCAAACTTTAGGGATTTGTTGGAAATTTACCTAAAGCAGATTTGTGGCAAATAGTAAAAAACCAGATAATTCGGAGTGTTAATTTTGTTGTGTATTCCTGTTGAGTAATCTCTTTTTCATACTGTTGTCAGTATTATCTTTTCTTAATAAATGGTGTGTATTCATTTAACAAAATAAAAAGCCATCTTTTTACACAATTTTTCCAAAACATGGCAGCAAAAAACTTTTTCACAATAAAGATATGTATGCACATGTAATAACCTAAAAAAACACGGTAAACTTTTTTTCTTGGCTAAATGTTTGCTTAAACTAAAAGCATATGTATGAGGCAGGAAATAAAAGTTGTCTTTTCACACTTTATCATCATGTAACCACTATTCCGTCCTTTTATAATCATTTTTAAACTTTGAGCTTTGTACATTTAATGGTTTTGTCAGAGGAGGTTAAACAAGTTGGTGTTCTGACTTAGGAGATTACCTGGAGGTTGTAATTCGCAACAATGATTTCTTGGAATTCGGAGTTGAACTTGAAAATTCTAGAGTTTAAAATGAAAACTGAATATGTTTGTTTTAAATCTAATGCACAATATCTCAAAATCAATCTGTCATACTAAAATGAGTGTTTCTGATAATTTGTTTTTCAGTTGGGAGGGGTTTTCTTACCTTTCTTCATGTATCTGGCCATCTGCTACATCACTAGTGATTCACTGTCCTGTTGTCATTACTAAAGATAAATACTCCTGAGATTAATCCATAGTAAAAGGGAAAGTTATAGAGGGGAAAGAGTTGCCCCTTTTGTTCTTTACTCAGCAGGTGTCTGTATAACAGCACAATTCAAGGCTTGGTCGCAGGAGGAAGAGGTCCCTGTTTAGTTACTCCCCTCAAAATGAATAATCAGTTTACTATTGTTATATAATAAAAGTCATTTTTGGAAGAAACTGAGAGAATCACTTGTAAAATTGAGACTTTTTGGCTTGAATAAAAAACATACACAAATTGGATATTAAACTAAAATTGGTTTATGTGGTTTTTTTTCCTTTTACTTTTTGAGCAACATACTGTGCTAGTAGCAGTCTTTGTGACATGTCTGATGGCTAAAAAATCCCAAAGCTTTATCTTAACTGGTCTATAAAAATAATTGGTTTGGGAAATAAGTGCTCTTCCTGTTTTTGTGAGAATGTCTGTAGAGTTTTCTGTGTCAGACCTCAGTTCCTCCTGGACTAAATAATTTATTTTTAATGAATTCCCTTTCCTTTCTAAAATGCATTTGTTACAGGAAAAAAATAAATCACAAAAGAGAAGTGTAATCCTTGAGTAAATTCTAATATTGCTTGATGATACCTGAACAAAAGTATACATGAGGCAGAAATTTTGTTAACCTTCTTGACAGGAAGACAGATATAAGTGCATCACTTTATTGTAAGAATTTTCTTTCTTAATAGTAAGGATATAGCTAATCATATTCAGATTAGAACATCACCATTACAGATGAGGACAGTGGTGATGTAAAAATACCCTTTTTAAATAACAAGTTTTATAAAGAAATCTTCAAAGTCAGGAAGGCAAAACAGAAACTAAAATTAACAGCAAATGATGTCTGTGAACTAAAAATAGATTTTATTGTAATAATTTTTATTGCTATTTCTATACCTTTTAGACTTACAAAATTATGAAGATTTATACAAATGAATGTTAAAATATATCAGAAATTTATTTTGTTCTTTACTAGAAGTTTTTAAGTCAGAATCAAAGAAAGTAGCTGGAAGAATTGAGAAAAGCCAAGTTTAGTCATATTACAGGTTTAAACCCAGAAATATATATAATTTATAGATTACCTAATTTTTTATTCCATTAATATTAAAGTGACCTCTAAATGTGTTTGTTTTGTGTGCTTGTATGCATTGCAACTTTTATGTATGATGTACACATGTATTTATGGACATAATTTATTTATTCTTCAGGAATCATTACATAAGTAGGAAAACAACCAGACTGCAAATCCAAACCCTCAGAGTAAAGGAGGACAGAATTATACATCTTTTAAGTGAAAAATTACAAAATTCAGTGTATATTTTATTTCTAGCACTCCTGTTTAGATGATCAGATGATTCTTGATTGCAATGAAATGCACCCAGCCAGGACTTAGATTGCACATGATTTTTACCTCTGATTGGTTCATCCCTTCTTAATAGCTTGCAGATTGAACATTCAGAGAACACATTGTAAGTAAAGTTGTAATATCAACCTTTTGACTCACACTTACTGCTAATGGCAAAATTTTGACTTAATAGAAACACATTTAAACTGCAGGAAAATTAATGAGCTAATATCAGTGTTCAGAACCAAATACTCTGATTAATAGCATCTGTAGTTTGTATATCATACCATCACAGCACTCCAAGTAAATATTCGAAAGTGCAAATCATGTCTGAGTTATGTGCCAGCACCACATAAACCAAATGTATCACAGTATGCTGCAATTTTTTGTGTTGATACTATCCAATACATTACAGCATTTCAGAATTCTGTTTGAATTATTTGATTAAATACTTTTGTTCATCATTCCTATTTGCAGTTTATTAAATGAAAGTTAAAATTTAGTAGAAATGTAGGTATTTCCCTGTCATATTTCTTTCTTAGAAATAAGTGCTTATTTCAGATATTGCTCTAACCAAATTTTATTACTTAAAACAATTTGTTAGGCGAAAAAGAAAGCAAAGGCATTAGGTCATGCTTATGAATAGAGTCTACACCTGTTGCTTTTAGAAGTTATTGTTTTCTGATATAATTTTCAATCTTCTTTTAAATGAACTCATAATCCTTTAACAAGTACTATAGGGCACTATAGCAAAGCCATTATCTACCATTGCCAGAATTAGTTTCTTTATTGATTGGAAAGATTTGAGCAGTTAATAAACTTGGTTTTGGGTTGAAGCTGTGGAAAACAGTGGCTTGTACCACACTGAATAAAGAAGAAATACTTCAAATAAGTATTTTTGATGTTTCATGCCTATGACTGAATCTCTGAGTTGATAATGCAAATATAAAATTTCACTGTTAGGCTGATTTAACTTCTACATATTTCTACAAAAACTAAGACACGAGGCCTCAACATAAGCAGTGAATGTTGGTGTTTCCACCAAAATATAAATATCACATGCTGATGTGAATTAATGTGGTTTGTAAAAGGTGCAGGATGTCACCACATATAATTAATAAAATCTTAATTTTTTCTCTGATGTCCCAGTTTATGATTCAATATAAATGTTTAAATGAGGTTGAGGATCCGAGATGAATGCATTAAAAAGTCATCAGGTAAAAAAGACAAAAGAATTCTAACTGTAGTGGAAACCAGGAAATCTGTTTTGAAATAACACTGGACATACCAGTTTAGGTAAGAAAATAGACATTTTCACATTCAAAAATGAGTTTTTAACTCATTGTCTCATAAAATCCTATTGAACTTTTTTTATGGTTCTGTAGTTATTTCTTTTTAACAAAAGGTAATACAGAACTGACTCAGTTGCTCAAATCCCCCACCAAAACAGGAAGAAGCAGATATTGTAATTGATAGTAAATTCCTAATCAATGATACTATAATTAATACATTTAATAGTAATAAATTTGAAGATTCCCTAGTTTTCATCTCAACTTTCATAAAATTTAAACACAATGTCTTCAGATTTTAATAGAAATAAATACTCTGAATCCAAGTGCTTAAGGTAGGAAGTAACACCATCTGCCTTAACATGTTGCATCAACACCATATTACTAGAAATAGGAATTTTATTCAGCATGAAAGAACATAAACAAAATTCAAGAATCATAGACTGCATTTGGAAAGGATGTCCTTTGAATTATTTTAGTAATATTATCCTAGTGATGGTTACAGTAGCAAAAACACCTCTTCATCAAAGAATCTTAACAGGTTTTTCATGAGGATTGTACCTCAAGAGACTTCCTTGTGAGGCACCAGCATAGCAGAACTGGCATCAGGCTCTCATTCCATCAGTCTGCTGATAAACTCATAACGTGTCCTATGTTGTGTCTGCTTCTATCGTGTGGGTACATTTTGATTTCTAAATCTCATCAAATATTACCAGACATCTGTATACCTGTCGATTCAGCTCAGATTTCCATTAAACTCTATGAGCTTAGATAGTCTAATTTACATGAAAACAGCTATTCCCACATAAAAAAATCTGCAGTGTCTAAAAGTTGGATCTGCATCCCTGATGGGAATTCTGGCTAATCTAAAAGAGATTAGAGACATTGGAGAAGGAAAAAACGAATTCCTTAAAATATATTTTCAACTGCATTTCTGTTTTTTTTTTTTTTTTTTTTTACTTTTAGGCATTCCACTACTGCAAACTGGTAATCAATTGTTTTAAAATTTAGTGAAAGATGAAATTGATTCTGAGGAATTGGACACATAGGAAGGCACATTTCTTCTGCACACTATTTACCATGTGGGAAGGCATTTGGACCAATATGAGACTTAGTATGACAGGAATAAGTGGAGAAAAGTTTAATTGACCTTCAAAACTGAAAAAATCCTTTATGAAACATGACTATTTGTGGAAAGCACATCTGAATCTAAAGAATCACAGTTTCTGATATGTATCTGTTTATAGTTTCTGTTTCATGCTAATTAAGAAGTGTCTATGAATCAACACCGGTAACATTTCTTTTAAACCCAAACAGTTTTTTAGACTATATAGAAAAAGTGGTTTAATATAGGACTATTAAATTATTTGAAAAAATAAGTGTAAGGAAGTAATTAGCTGATTATCCTTTCTTGAGAAACTTTTAAAACACTTCTAAGTAGATCACGTTGTAATTTTTCTCATAAAAAATATGATACATTTATCAGGCAAATGCAGGAAGCTTCTGTGAGCAACACAGGATTTCTGAAGAACATTGAGACTTTATGGCTTCATCATCTGCTGCATCTGTATTCTGATATGCAAGGTTTTCACTTATGATTAAAGGCATACAGTCAAATAATATTTTTGTCCTTCCAATTAATTAAATTTGGCTTCATTCATTTCAATTGCTGCTTTGAAATTCCAGACAAAATTATTTTAAAACTTGCTTATGTAAGTAAATGTGCATGAAATCAGAAAGTTGTTTTTCATAGCTGTTAGGATATAAAAACAGAATACAAGGGATAATTTTTTATCTAGTGGAAGAAATCAAAAAATTCAACTACTGGTAGAACCTAGGGTTAGAATTAATTATGCTAGGTTATTTCTGCCACCTGAGAGAGCATTTTGAAGATGCTTTGAAGGAGTATATATCTTAAGTGGTGAGAGAGGGGAGGGCATAAGCATCAAGCTGAAGTATTTATTATTCTAGTTGTACGAGGATCTTAGCAGCAACTAACTAACCTCTTTTTAGGGGTGAGAACCCAGTTTCTCACTTTTCCCTCATGTAGGAGGATGGAGTAGAAATGCAGTGACACTGATTGAGACACAGCAAGGGGGTATCTGTAAGGAATTTGATGGCATGCTTACTTTTGGATATGCTTTTTTTAAAGATATGTTATCCCTTTAGCCACTGAAAAATGCTGAAATACTTATAGTTAAAAAACTGTGTTACAAAGTTTTTAGTATCAAATGCAGATTTCTGTTCTACCATCTCCATTTATAATATTCTTTTTATTTTACTGGAAGAATTAGATTACTGGTTGCATATTTTATAGATTTACTGAAAGAATGTTAGAGTACACTTGAAACCCCCCATATAGAAATTTTTCTTCTTGATTAAGAGAGAAAAAGTAAAATAATATCATTAGAAATATATTTTCCCCCATTGTTCAATATTCACTCAAGTAATAGAAGAAAACCTACATAATTTAGCAATTTTTGGTTCAGCTTTGTCATACGTTTGTATTGGGTCTCTATCAGCCATGACTCACTTAACTGATAGTGTGTGATTCTCCTGTGATTTCCATCTTGCAGAAAGTTACACATATTGAATGTGGGTGTTTAAAGAATACTCATACCCTTTTCAGTTTTCAGCTGTTACCCACATGGTGTTCCTGATCTTTTTACATGTCACAGTTTGTTTACTGAACAGGCACTGCAATTTTCCACTTAAAAATTTTTGAAGAACAGTGACAGATTACCTTAATTTTCAATGCCCTTCAAAGGTTTGTCCTACTTAAACTCTATGACCAGATATTTTAAAAACTATTAAGCTGTGTCAATGTTGTTGAGGACATAATAGCCATCAATTATATCAGTTGTGTATCTGATATAATAAATATGTCTAGAGTAGATCAAGATATGACTGTATTTTTCTACATTTAAAGCAAATTTGTTTATTGCAATTCAGTCTGTTTTGTACTCAGTTGCTTATGATTTTTAAACCTATCACTACACAGTATACACCTATTAGCTACTGCTTTATAATGAAAAAATATTTAATTATTAATATTTTTCTCTTTATTAATATATATCTTATCTGCAGAATTCACCTCAGTTTTAACAAACATATTTTCACTTGTTGTTTGCTGGATTGTTTGTTTGGTTTAGTTTTTCTTTTTTTTTATTTGTTTGTTTGCTTGTTTAAACATTGCTGGTTTTCTCCATGTTTGAAACTATTTGGAAATCCCAAGAATGCCTTTGGATGCATCCACACATCCATAATGCATGAATGTGCCATTCCATCCATCCCCAAACTGCAGCAAAGGTCTATGCCTTTTCCACTCGTACAGTCTCTTCATACAGGGTAAGTGAAGAGTGCTCAGAATCCCTTGGACTTATCATATATTTAAAAAAAAAAAAAAAAAAAAAAGTGGAACCTATTCTTTCAGCTCAGGAAAAAAATCCCAAACAACTAAAACTAAACAAAACAAAACTAAAACAAACAGACAAAAAAGCTCTACCAAAAGAAAAATCCCCAACCCCAAAATCCCTTCCCCTGCAAAACACCTTTACAAAATCAAAAACCTTATTTTCTTTATCAGTTTTATTTTTTCACACACACTTAAATCAGAATTGTAAGTGTGAAACTTCAAGGGAAAAAAAATAAAAAGACTCAAACAACATTTTTCTTTAGGTCTTTGAAAAGTAACCAGTTGTCTTTTTAGAAATATGCTCTAATGAAACCATAGAATAGTTTCTGTTCCTGGGGAAAGCAGTACAGAACTTTTTTTAAATAGTTGGACAAAAGATTAATGTGGAAGTAATTGCATGAAACTGCTCAGAAATTAATAGCATGAAGTGTATGAAGAAGAACTTGATGTGACTTGTAAGGTTTTTTAAGGGATAAAAATTTGTCAGCAATTTTGTATATCTTTAACATAAAGCAGTATAACATTCCAAATTTCATATCTTAAGTGTCTTGTCTCCTACATGCAAAATGCCCACACTATTTAGAAAAGATTTCTGATATAATTGTAAAATTAGAAACAGATTGCTGATATTAGTTCTCTGTGATGGGAATCCTAGCCACAGCAATTGCAAGGAGTTTCCTTTTAAAAATTAATTGAAAACACAGCTTGATGCCATTTGCAGTTTAAACACTGAAACTCAGTGCATTAAAATACAGATCAAATTAATAAGTTCACATATGCATTTTGTTAAAAATTTTCAAAGAAAGGACAAGTGGAGAACATCTCTAAAGAGATAACTGCACAAACAACTTCCATCTCTTCAAGGCAGCAAAATAATAATGTATTATCATTTCTTCTTCAGTTAAATTGTTGGAAGTAATCTTTTCACCCGTACGCTGAAATCTGCTCATTTAAATATCTGCCATAAAAAATAGGTGAAAGGCCCAAAAGATTCGCTTATTTCAGGATATTCCAACGTCACCTTTGTGTATTGTGTATTGTGGCTTGGTCTTAACCACAGTTCTTGTCCTAGGGTGATGTTATGATGCTTGTATCCCCAGTCATGTGTCCTGTTTATGCTGAGTATTATATTCTGTGCCCTCAAGACTGGCTGAGAGCAAAGGCAGGGAGAAGAAGAAGAACAGAGTTTTGTTATCAGGGACTGGACTCCTCCTCCACGGTCTGCCAGAGCACTGTTGATGTCTGGGCACGGACGGGGCAGAACACCACTCTCCTTTTGCTTAGTTAGTTAGTTAGTTAGTTAGTTAGTTAGTTAGTTAGTTTAGCTAGCTGAGGCAGTCCGAGCTTTCCCTGGACTGTTTTTCTTTCCCTTTTCTTGGAAGCATTTGAACCTGCTCCAGACAGGGACCCGGGGAAACACCAAGAGCACTTTGCAGCATGCTGGGGTGCACTCTGCAGCCTTTCCCAGTTCTGGAGGGACTGATAACAGAGCAACCACCCACCAGAGAGACTTTCTGAATTTGTCATCTCTTCAGAGCAGCAAATTAGTTTTGTCATCCAGTGTTGTTCATGTTGTGTGCTGGGGAGAGCTTTGCCCATTAAATAAACAGGTTCTTTCCACTTCTCTATGAGGAATCCTTCCCGAACCAGTTGTGGGGAGGAGTCTTGGGGGTTTGCATTCTGGACGGTGCCCCTTTGGAGGTTTTCTCCCAAATTTGCCCTAAACCAGGATAGTTCTTTACATGAGGCTCCTTGGGAGAGTTTTATACTGTTCTGCAAACTATGAATCCTTAATGAGACGGGCACTACTATAGCCCATTTTGCAGAGTGTTGCCTACACAGAAAAACAGCCTTAGATATTGGAATGTTAGTTAGCTTTTGCCACACAATCCTGTTTAACTAACTTGCACTCTATTTTATGGGACTTCTGGTATCTGACTGCTTTCTTGTTAAGAAAGGAACTACAAGGAGCCTACTGTAACCAATATGTTATATTTTGGATTTAATGTTGGTGTTCTTGGTAATGTGAAATTAGCTATAAATCATTATGGATTTTTTTTTCTGAAAATTATTCACTTGACATCTTTGTAAGTAAGAATATTTGTGGTTCTGCAAGGGAACTGCTAACAGACAAAATTTTAAAAAAAATTACCATGATTCCTATTGCTGTATGATTTCAAACCTTATGTCTCAGAAGTGTAGAATTTGAACTTCTTTTAATAAAGCTCTTGCTGAAGTAACTGCTAACAGGACATAGAGAAGTTTAATTAGCAATTTTCGTAGTATTAAAATATGGTAATTTGTACAGAGAAAATCTGTAATGTGTATATGTATGCACTGACCTATTAAGCTTACATGAACTAAAGTTTAAGTATAAATCAGTTGTGACAAGTGTTTTATGGTTTACATCATGTGCCTTGGGTAAGGGAAACAAATGTTTTGCTGGATCAAGGGCTTCAGGAAGAATTTTTTAAATATGTAACCAACTGAGCAATTAGTTGAATGCATGGAATATGAATAGAACTGGAGCACAATTTTTGTGCAGCTAATGTGTCACTTATACCATGCATTGCTCATTCACATTCAAATATATGGCATTTCAAAATGCCCCTATGAATCTTATGAAGACTTTTGACATTTTTCAAAGCCTATTGATAATCTCTCCAGTTTCTTTAAAGTATTTTGGACCTGTTCCCATGCTTTCAGAGTGTCATTCGGCTTCTCTGGTGATCTGTAGATGACAAATTCTTATAAGAGAATAACAAGAGATGTTGGTGTTGAGTAAGTCAAGAAAAGCTTGCTCCTATGACAGGTATTCAAGGAAGGAAAAAGTATAAAAGCAGTATAGGAAGTACAAGTATCAAGGGCAGACTGAGTGAAAATATCTTGTTTATCTGAATGTTACAATCCTGCTTTTATCAGTTTAGAATGGTACATTTTCCAGGCTGAAAGCAATGCAGGTGCTGCAATATGTTGGAATGTATATCTTGATGAGGAGTTGCTTACTCTTCTGAAAGCTACTGGCAAATGTATAACAAAGAGAAGATGGCTATGTGATTTTGATACTAACCGTATGGAAAAAATTCCCAGCTTGAAGGAGAATTTTTAGTTGCTTACTTGTTCTGTCATCATTTTAATGACAATGCACTTTATTCTTTCACAAGCCAAACCCAGCTGTGATTAGCAATTTAACTTCCTAAGTAATGGAGTAGAAATAAAAAGAGTCAGTAGATCCTGCACTAGGAGGTAAAAAAATAAATTCAGTCTAAGCGCCAGCTGACATGACTATCAAAAACAATAATTGAAGAATTATAATTGGGAAAGTGGAAAGAGAACCTGGAAAAATGTAATGAAGGGAAAAGTCTACTCTGCTATTCTGTTTGGTAATTTCTGTGACTTTGTTGCAGAACACTTCTGCCTATCCAGTCCAGTGAAACAGGCTGGCCATGGGGAGTATTCTGATAACGGATCAACAGCAAAGAAGATATTGGTAGCCCATGACAGGCCAGTGATTCTGGCAACAACAATAACAAATAATGCTCTTCAACACCTTACTGATCCTCTTGGGTGAAAATGTTATTCCCAAATAATTTTTTATCTTTCTTCTTTAGTATGCCCCTGTTTTCTCTGGGTGACTGATCTTATTGCCATATACACTCAGCTTCATTTTCTCTATTTGAAGTTCCAGATATGAATGTGAGGTCATGCTAAACTGTGACATATTTTGAATACTCCTTACTATCACATCATTTGAACAGGAAAACCATTATGCATTTACAACAGTTTAATGTCATACAGAATTTATTGAGGGAAAGAAAATTCAAATAAAATGTCAAAATTAAACACAATAAAGCATGTTTAGTTAGCTTTATACTGAGTAGGACATAAAACATCAAGAAAATATGGCAGTGTACCCCAGATGCATTTGACTAACAAATAATGAAAGGCAAAGAGAGAAGGACGTGAGGTTTATCCACTGTGAGACTCCGCACATTCACAACCAGGTTGCCACAGAAGGATGCTCATGGCAGTTTTTAGTCTGAGGCACAGACAGCAAAGTGCTAAATGACTGAACATCCCCATGGCAAGAGGAACATTTCTGAAGGTTCCCTAGGGTATTGCTTCACCCCTAGTACTGCATATCAGGAAATCACGAAGTGCGCCAAGTGACACACGTGAGCGCATCAGAAGCGCACAGCGATGGAAATTACCATCATGAGGCTTCCTCCATGCTGCAGCATGGGCTAGGTGTAGCCTGTGAGGGACTGGGGACTGCCAGTCATGTAGGATGAGCTGCGGTTCATGTGCCAGCAAGTACCACAGACTGCATATGGAATCGAATACTGCCACTTAAGGGGTTAGAGAAGGGGAAAATGATTACCTATCAGCCAGAACTAGTCCTCATTAGCAATTCTCTTATAAATCCATCTACTTTGATTTAAAAAATGAACTTAAAGCATTTCTGCTAGCTTTTTGCTATTCTGTATCCTTGTTTGCCTTTCTTTTGTTTTATTTAAATGGGTGGGGCTTTTTTTTAACAATCATCTCTTTTTCCCATTTTTAAAACTGCATCATTTTAACAGGACTTCTCATTTCAACAATTTTATGTCTGTACTACAGAGATCTATTCTCCAGTTCAACCAGAGAAATGTTAAAATTATCATCAGGATCTGTTTTCTTCAGGAGCCTTCTGGGAACACTAAGATTGACAATAAGCCTCAGAAAAACAGCAATATATTCTAGAGCTATTTATTCATTTTGCTTTATTCTTGCTTGGAATTGCTCATCTGGGTCCTCCCCTGGGCACAGCATCTTGAAGGACCTCTTACATCAACTAATCAAAAGAGTGTCAAAATAAAACACTTGTAGAAGTTCTGCTAATACTATAATTCTAACAGGTTTTTTTTTCCTGTTTGATTTATTTTAATTTTGTATGGCTCTGTTTTCCAAAGTGTGTAATTAAGAAGGCTTAAATACATTGGTACATATCATCACCTTGGTTTCTACTCAGATTTATTTAGAGTTTCTATTTGAATTGACTGAATTTACAACTAAGACAAAAGCTCTAATTTTTACTGAAGTACATTGTGTTCTTTACTGCATGCATTACGACCCCATGCATTTATCACAATCAAGAGCCCACACTCATGAAAACTGATATCAAACTCCCAGCGATTAAACTAAAGCTGTTCAAGATAGAAGACACCACACTATAACTTCTTTTCAGCACTAAAATATAATAAATGCTAGTTTCTTCACATATAATGGTTTCTTATTATAAGAATACATTATTTTTCTTATATAGTCAGCATTCATCACTGGTTTTTCTCCATAACAGAAATTTGGTTGCTTTGCTACTGAAGCACTTAAATTTCCTGTTTGTTTCTAAAGCAACAGACATATTGTTATGGCTTCTGAAACAAAACAAGGAGGCATTTGTAGTGCCACTTTTCTTCCTTTGCCTCCACTGCAATAGTGCATTTGTAAAATAGTCCATTTTGATTGCCAAAAAAATGTTTTCCATTCTTTCAAATAACATTGTACACCAATTTCCTCTGAAAGCTTTTAAAGCTGTTTATATTCGACACAAGTGTTCCTCACTACACTTCTGTCTCTCCAAAAGCTTCATAAATACAGGGCTGTCAGTATTAATTTATTGCTTGAGATTTTTTTCCCTAAGACATTTCAGAATAAACTACACACATTTAATGAAGTTTTGTTTTGGTTTAAGCTTAACTCATTCACTGTTGCAAACTTGAGTCATTGTTTACTAATCAGTAACATAGCAATAATTTTTCTAAGGCCTATGAAATTCTCTCAGATGTAGTCTATTTGAATAGGGATCATGGATCTTTCAGATGCTTAAATTGTACGCTTTATATTGAAAGAGAAAATCTGAAAGTAACATTGATACGGATCCCTCTGAAAGCTCCTGAAAGAAAATTAAATGTACTAGAGAACTATTATTAAAAATATGGAATAAAATTAAAAGTTAGGAAAAAATTTTGTAGAATGTTTAAGATGTTTTTGGGAAATGAAACGAAATCATAACACAAAAGAAAGACTTACAAACACTCGGGAAAGGAAATAAGATCAAATGAAATGCGATTGAAAAAAAAACAATTGGAAATTTATTGTCTACAAGAAAACGGTCTGGGAGGAAATGAGGCGCAGTGCAAAGGGAAAAAACATGCCAAAACTAACCTCCCAGATACTGCAAAAGGGAAAAATCAAGGAGGAAGACACAACTTGGAGGGGAAGATATGAGAGACATGGCAGAGATACTGGGGAAAAAAACATCTTTGGCAAAATAAAAGCCATCAAAAGGCATGGGATGTCATCAAGTGCAGGGACATGGACCAAACCTTGCCAAAATGGATCCCCACTGAAATCCTTGAAACAGAAAAGAAGGACTTACAAACACTCTGGAATAGAGATGCGATCAAAGGAAATGAAATTGAAGGGAAAAAAAACCAGAAAATTGGGAAATTTAGTGACTACCAGAAAATGGACCAAGATTACATGAGGTGCAGCGCAAAGGGACAAATCATGCCAAAACTAACCTCACAGTTGTAGCAAAATCAGGAGAAAAAAATCAAGACGGAAGACAGTATTTGGAGGGGAAGATATGAGTGACATGGCATTGATACTGGAGAAAAAAAAAAATCTTCAGCAGAGTGAAAGCCATCAAAAGGTATGGGATGCCATCAAGTGTAGGGACATGGACCAAAGATTGCCAAATTGATCCCCATTGAAATCACAAGATTTAGTTTGCTGTTGGGAAAGGGAATGGAATCTTGTGAAACAGAAAAGGAAGACTTGCAAACACTCTGGAAAGGATATATGATCAAAGGAAATTCAATTAAATAAAAAATTGGGATTTTTATTTAGTTCAAGAAAATGGACTGGGATTACATGAGGTGCAGTGCAAAGGACCAAAACATTCCAAAACTGACCTCCCAGGGGATTAGGATAGAGAATTGATGGGAGGATATGAAAGACATGGCACAGATACTGAAGATAAAAAAATCTTTGCCAAAGTGAAGATCATTGAAAGTCATGTGATTCCATAACATTCAGGCATATGGGCCAAAGATTGCCCAATTGGTCCCCATTGAAATCGCAAGATTTCATTTCCTCTCCTGAAAGGATAGGATTATTCTTGCAACACATTAGAAAAAATGTTTTGCAGTATGGGAGGTAGAAAGTCTTACCATTATTTCACCTAGGTTCATCATCTCTTTCATTGTTGCTTGGAAATCAGTCTGCACTGCAATATAAATCATCTTTATTCTGAAAGATATGAAACATAAAATACAGCATACTTGGTGGAACCTGAATTTTCATTAACATAATATTTTACATTTGCTTTCCATTTTTAAAAGTATTGATTCATACACAAATCTTCATTAATTTCTTCCTTCTCCTAGAACCCCTAAACATACATCTTACTTGCCAGACAGGCATACTAAATGCCTCTGGCTTTCTGGAACTGAAATACATTTGATCAGAAAATGAAAACACTGGCATGTAGTCAGCATTGTTCTTTCTGGTTTAGCTGGCTTTAATACAATGCTCACATTAGTTCTGTGCCCATAACCTCAAAATGAATAACATTGGAAATGCATGATGTATGGAGGAAACTTAAAGGGAAAGTGCCAAATGAATATTGGCCTTTCATGTCCTTCTCTGGTGAGCACATGTGCAAGTTGGATTCAGGATGCAAAACAGAGAGATGAATACTAAATATTCTCACTGCACCCTGTAATGTCTTTAAAATTAATTCCTTTAGAACAAATCCAACATGTTGATCCAACTCAATCATTTTTTTTTAATCATCTTGGTCTGGATAAGATCTCATTTACTGTAAGATGCAGCCATTTCCAACAGTAATGAACAAAGGTAAAGAATAATTTTTGGGCAGCAACATGAGAAATAAAATCTCCAGCAGTATGGGCATGACTTATATTCAGTTTCATTTTCCACATCTCTATCATAGACAATTTCACATTGATATACTCAGACTTAAAACATGCAAAGGATTTTATTTGTTTAAAATGAACACAATCACAGTAAGAGCTAGTCTTTGACCAATAAATTCTGATGGAAAGTTTAGATGCTGTGCAAGAAGTTCTGTTCTATTAATACTAGTTAATTTATTTCTTAAAGGCAATTGACTCCTACACTTTCTAAATTAATTTTTAAAAATGTATACTTTGGCAGATTCATTCTCTTAAAAGGGTGCAGGTATATGTCAATATATTTTTTGAAACATACATTTTCCTTCTTGTCTGCTGAGGCAGGTTGTCCCGCTGCAGGGTGTGAGGACCTCTGTGAAGCAGGAAGTCACTGCAGCCCGTGGAGAAGACCACATCAGGGCAGGCAACCACACTGCAGCCCTTGGAAGACCTCACACTGGAGCAGCCTTTCTCTGAAGAACTTTATCTCATGTTGGGGACCATATGTTGGAGCAGGGGTATGCTGTGAAGAGTAAGAAACAGCATATATGAAGTGTTATGAACTGATCACAAACCCCTTGTCATGTTCCTCTGCAGTTCTTGGGGATGAAGAGCTAAAGGAACTGGGAATGACAGAATGAAGTTGAGTCTGAGAGGAAGGCAGGGGTGGGGAAAAGATGTTTAGTTTTATTCTTTGTTTCTCACTGTCCTGCTCTTTTAAAATCAGCAACAAATTAAATTAATTTTCCCTGAATCAAGTCTGGTTTTGCTGTGCTACTGAGTGATAGATGAGTGATGGTAGCTACTGAGTGATGTGATTATCTTAAACCACGAGCTTTTCTGTCTAACTGTCTTCTTGTGTCCTATTGAGCAGGGTGAGGGAGAAAACAGCTGGTGGGCATCTGGCAGCCCACCACAGTGAATTCACCACAAACTTATTCTTGATACTCAATGAAATTGGCCCCAACATTAAATGGAACTTTTATGAAGTAATAATGAAAAGTCAGTTTAATAACAATGAAACATGTTTCAGGAATAGCACTCTACAATACTATTAACAGTTTAAAAATGAGATCTCAACTTTTTTTTGTTTAGCAGATAGATAAGAATTTATTGTACAAGAAAAATAACTTGATGTCCTGAGATTCAGTAAACATACATAAAGAAATATGACAGTAAAAGTGTAATTGATTGCATTCTTGATGACTATTTTATATGTCATGGTTTAGGAATGGTATTATGTAGAGGCAGCTGGTAGGGGGTCTGATGGCTCGACCTGGATGCCTTAACCTTCCCAGAGAGAGGCCCCACAAGAAACAACTCTCTAGGAGTCTTAGGCAATCCTTCAGCCGCAGGGTAACCTCAGCAAGGGACAGGCAGCTCAGCTCAGCTCTTGGCAGTGATTTCAGCTCTGCCTTGGGAGGTGTACCCTGAATAAGGCAGGGACAAAGAGACAGAAGCACTGTGTGGTTATTCTGCAGAGGTAGCTTTTATTCCAGTCCCCTGTGAAGGACGCCAGTGATGGCAGCTCGTTCCTGAACAGGGCAGAAACTGGGGGTTTTATGGGGAAGAGCAGAGTGGTACAAAAGGGGAAGAACTGATCAGTCCCACCAAATCTACCTGGAATTCCAAACAATGCTGGGAACTCACCATGACCGAGGAGGATTTCTCAGTCCAGGAGAGTTTGAGACGATCTTATCATAGCCCATGCAAGGGATACCTCCCCAAGGGAGAGGGCTGGCATGCCCCTTTTTCTCCACAGTATTATCCAATTTAATGTTCCCACTGAAACCACATCAAACAATATGCCACCAGCTCACTCCTCCTTCCCTCTCCTCCTCTGTATACGGCTGGAGAAGTAAACTGGAGGCACAAAGGTAAAGATCATGGGTTGAGAAAAGAACAAATTACTGGAAGCAGCAATGAGATAAGAAAACTAACAATTACAGAAAAAATACTGATAACAGAGGGTGCAAGAGAGGACACCTTGCTGCTCGAGCACCCCAGGAAAACCCCTGACAATCCAACATGCTACCTCAGCCTGGAAGCAAGAAAGATGTGGGGTCATATTTAATAACCTCTGGGTTCTAGCCATGCCTCCTTCTAGTTACTGTAAAAAATGCTTCACTGTGAGTGTTCATGTCCTAAAGGCTATTAATTGTGGTGTAAACTTTTCCACAAGGGCTTTAAAATAGCTCAGAAAAAGTAAAATTAGCATAAATTACACATTTAAGAAGTTGGAGAAATAGAAGCTTTGAATGGATACAGGAAATAGAATAATTTTAACTTCTACCTTGTACTTTTCTCAGCTTCTTGGTAACTAAGATTAACTAAGATAAAGGAATTGTAAACAGTTATAAGAAACATTTCCCTCCCTCCCTCCCTCCCTCCCCTGTTTTCTTCAGGTCACCATCTAAGTTACACTTCTCATATTTTTTTAATTTGTCCTGATACATAGATATCTATTTTCAGTCTAACACCACCAACATTTTCCTGAATTTTTAAAGTGCCATATATTTAAATGGGTTTGTAGCCACATGATTCTCCATCTGTTTCAAAATTCATCTAAAAATACTTTTCTCTTGTCTGCTTCTCCATGTTTGCCTCTTTTTTCAGTATTTCATTATAGCTATAAAGCAGATTTATTACATATTTTATTTGGGGCATGATTTTTTTTTTAATTTATCCTATCTATTATTAGTCTTAGATTTTGAATTTCTGATTTAACTTTCCTACCCCCACTCCCCACCCCCAGCTATTATTATATAAATTACAGTTACTTTTTCAGCACTCTTTGTTTTCTAGTGTTCTATATTAGGGTTTATTTAATTTTTTAAAATTATTTTTGTATCTGCTGTGTTTGTTTCTCCCTTTAAAAATTATACAGAATTTTTCATATTCAGGAACTTTTACACAGCATCAAGACTCTTCTCATGCATGCCCTTTTCTATTTTATTTAATTTTAAAATTATTTACTAGCATAATCTAGACTTGCTATTTTGGTTTTAATGAGTCAAAAGTCCTACTGACTGTTTTAAGTGTTTTGTCAGACCACTTAGAGTTAGCTAATCTTTAACAAATTTACATTGGAAGGGATATTCTGCATCATGGATTTCTGTATTTTTAATACGTTTTTGAAGTAGTTTTTGATGCAAGGTTGTTCATCCTCAGGTGAGTAGTTGGAAAAATGCTGTCAATGTCTCTATGACTGTAGACATGTATTTCTGAACTCCCCCAGTGGAGGTTCAACTTTGAGGATCTCCACAGAGTTTATGAGGTTTGCAGATGCTCCTGGATAAAACAGCTACACTATTGTCTGGAGTCAGTTATGTGAAGAGGGAAAACTCAAGACCTCTTATAGTCATTGAGTTAATATAGTCTCAGTCAGAAAAAATGAGAAAATTATAATTCATACAACAATTTGCACAGAGATTGGATTCTAAATGAGTTACCAATGCCCAAAGGCCAGACTAGCAACTGCATGATCAAAAAATTTGGGTAAACAATATCCATGATCAGTTACTGATACTGTAGAACTAACCCTATAAGTGATGCTTCATATATCTACTTTTGCCACAAATGTGGACCTAATCCCAACATCGAATTTTGTATGAATTTTCATATCCTTTGTTGACTGGTTGGTATTTTGAAAATTACCCCCCAGATTTTCACATCCAGTAGAACAATTATTGTAATTAATCTTACTAATACTGATTGAGCATAAGCTATTAATATTTTTTCAGCTCTTTGGTTGCCACAGTGTTTTGTGTTTCCTTACCTGTCAAAAAAATAGTTTCCTCAAGAATTTTGTAAAGTTCACATTTATGTACAAAAACATTAAACATTGAAAAAGCCCCCAGGTAGAAGACCTGTCACTCTTTCATATATTTATCTTGCTGGAAGCAGAAATCCACTTTTTTGGATACTTAGATGAAAGTTATGACAAGGGGATTATAGTACCAAGTGAAGGATAAAGACATAAAGGAGGTAAGAATCAAGGAGGACACATAACTTCTTTCAATTTCAGACACTGAAGGTCCTAGATATATATCTGAAATACTGTCATGAAAAATATGAGCCTGGTTTAGGAGTCTTGACTGCCTGAGAGTAAAGTTTCCCATCCCATATTTTAATTTGTATGCAATACCAATGTATGTACTCTGTGTAGACGTTATGCAGCTGTTTACATGTGAACTGGTTAATTAAGAAATTAATGCTCCAGGAATCTGTGCCATCTTTTTAATGAAACTCTGGTGTTCATAAATATTTTCATTGTTTATTCAACATCATTTTCTTAGAAGACAATTCTCAGTCTTCCTCAATGAGCTCTATTATGTGTTTTAATGTAGAAAAGTCCAAAAAAGGAACGGGATAAAAGAGAGAGGAAGGAAGGAAAGGAAGGAAGGAAAGGAAGGAAGGAAGGAAAGGAAGGAAAGGAAGGAAAGGAAGGAAGGAAGGAAGGAAGGAAGGAAGGAAGGA